>JANHMN010000012.1:4073855-4090371 GCA_030674055.1 Rhabdomys pumilio | reverse complement strand
ACAGAAGGGCACATACAGAAGGGCACATACAGAAGAGCACATACAGACGGGCACATACAGAAGGAAGGAGAGAGGAAACTTTGGGTGCTTGTGTAAATGGAAGGATTTAGTGCAGCTAGACCCAAGGGCACCCCAAGGTGAGTAGTTTTCACGTTGTGATTCAGGTAAACACTATCTGTGTTCATATCCCCCAGACACACATAAGCCCAGGCATGTCCACCGCTGCTTGTGACACCAACACTGGGAAAGCAGAGACAGGTGGATTCCAAGGGCTCACTGGCCAGTCAGACTAACCAGAACCAGTAAGTTTTGGGTTTAGTGAAAGAACATGTCTCAAGGATTGAAGGCAGAGAGTGATAGACAGATTGCACGTGCGTGCACACCCACACCAAAAAAGGGGGGGTGGGGGAAGATACTGGTGTAATCGGAGACATGCTGGGGCTTTCAGGAAAGTCAGAGATACACGGCAGAGCTGACTGGTGGAACAAACAAGGGTTACTGCTTAGATAGATGACAGAAGTCAAGATGGCTGCTCTGAGGCTGGTTCAGCCTTTCCCATAGTCCCAGGGGAGCAGCCAGATACCCTTCCAGCTCCCCATACTTGACCCACTCCTCCAAGCTCTGTACCTAGCTCTCTTCTAACAGAAGCAGGCTTCGGTCAGCCTTCTGTACCCAGGCAGCTCCAGCAGGGCAAGCCCAGATCTTCCTCCTAAGTGGTCAGCTCAGACTGGAGGAGACAGCAGGTCTATTCCACTGGCTTTCACACTTAGGTTTTCCCCTTCAGCCTATTAGTGGAAGTGTGATCTCTAGATTCTGATTCTGGCTAGAGCCTGACCTGAGGAGAGACTGAAAAAGTCTATGGACTTCTCTGGGCCTCGATTTTATTCTCTGTAAAATGGGAGCAAGCCTGCTTTGACATCTCTGCCAGCAGGGCACAGAAGTACTGTATCATGGAAAGGTCTATGATTGGTTAGAACCTCCCAGCTGTAAAGGGTGATGCTGTGGTTTGTGCAGCACTCTCGGTGCCTTTGGGAACTAGCAGTCTCCTTTGATGTTGCAGTTCTCAAGGCCTGATGGCTTTCCAGGAAAGCAGTGGGGGAGGAGAGGAAGGGACGGCAGAGCCAAGAGTGTTAGCCTTCTTCTGGGGAGGGGGCACAGGAAGTGAGGTGCTGTCTACACAGGAAATGAGAAGCAAACACCCCCAAACTTCCCTCCAGCCACAGGAAGAGAAAGCAGGTTTCAGCTTTGGCAGAACAGTGGGCCCAGGGTTGGGGAAACATAAAGGTAGAGCACAGGGTGGGAAGGAGGGAAGGAGACACCGTAAGCACCATCCGGCAGAGAAGGGGGAGTCTCTGCCTTGGACACAAAAGAACACAAGGGCCTAGGAGGTCCCCACACTTAGGAAGCACTAAGCCAGGCTGTGGAAGCCAGCACTCTGTGGTGCCTATCTTCAGCCTTGGCTGGCCGCCCTCTTCAAGCAGTGCCCAGCCACACAGCACGGCTCACACCTCTGCTCCCTCATGTGAACACACACCAAGCCAGGGCAGGCCCTGTGAGTACTCACTCCTCAAGTACCTTCGTTTTCCTTACAGCTGACATGGATTTGTACTGATTTATGGGTACAGTACCATAATTCAGTACACACAGGGGGTGATAATCAAGGCTGCTTTAGCCTCTCTCTGCAGCCCTTATCTCGGCTGCGTCTGCTATTTACAACTGTTCAGTTGCTTGATAAATGCGCGCTTTCTGGATAGGAAGTTCCAAAATATCTGCCTGCAATCATGAGTGGCCTTGCAGAGCTTAAAACCTCCTCAGCAGCTGGTTGGAGCATGGATTCTGGCATCCGAGTGGGGATCAGCATTTGGAGGATGAATTCTGACAGGGGTTTGCACGCAAGTACAGGAACCTGAGGTGGATGCTGTGTTTGGAATGTCTGTGAACCACTCCTCGTGAAATGCTCACTTTCAAGGTGATCGTAAAGGAGTTGGGGGTCACGGAATGGTGATGCGGTTAGGGGTGCTGCTCTTTAGGATGAAATAAGTGCCCTTATAAAAGAGGCCACAAAGTCTTGGGGCTGGGGAAATAGCTCGGTGGTTAAGAGCACTGACAACTTTTCCAGAGGTCCTGAGTTCAATTCCCAGCAACCACATGGTGGCTCACAACCATCTGTAATGGAATCCAATGCCCTCACCTGGTGTGTCTGAAGACAGCTACAGTGTACTCATATACATAAAGTAAATGAATAAATCTTTTTTGTAAAAAAAAAAAAAGCTACAGAATACTCATCTACATAGAATAAATAAATAAATCTTAAAAAGAAAAAAGAGGTCACAAGCTGGTTGTGACGGTTCATGCCTGCAATCTCAATGCTCAGAAGGCAGAGAGGGGAGAGGTTCAAGATCAGCCTGGAATACAGAATAAGATTTGTTTTGAGCAAGAACAAAGACAAAGCATGGAGGCCTTAATCACGGTGTGTGGCTCCTCACACCTTTCCTTTCCTCTGTGTGACTCCTAGAGAAACCTCTTGACGCCTTCTACAACAGGAGAGCACAATGAGAGAGATTTGTCTTTGAACCCAAAGTCCTCCTTCCCTCACAAGACAATGAATGTATCACAGGCTTGATCTTGGACTCCTCAGCTTCTAAAGCTGCCAGAAGTTACTGCCTGTGGCTGGTAACATCTGCAGTTCATGGGGTTTTGCTAAAGCAGCCTGAAGCCTGAGGCTTGGAAAATCCCTCCACACTCAGGCTGCCAACAGGTAAGGTAACAGACAGACAGGACAGGTGACACTGTCTTGTAGAAAGAGGGGGAAAGAGAATTTGTCTACAGAAACTCCCGGGGCAAGCATGGCAACACATGGCTAACAGCTAACACTTGGAAAGCTGAGGCAGGGCAGTTCTATTTCCAGATCATGCTAGGCTGGTTCCACAGTGAGGTCCTTCCTCAAAAAAAGGAAAAGGAAGGGAGAAGAGAAAGAGAAGGAGAAAGAAGAGGGGGAAAGGAAGAGGAGGAAGAGGAGATGGAGAAGAAGAGGAGGGAGAAGAGGAGGGAGAGGAGGAGGGAGACAGAGAAGAGGAGGAGGGAGAAGATGAGGTAAAGGAGCAGGAGGGAGAGGAAGAGAAAGAAGAGGAAGAAGGAGAAGAAATAGAAAAAAACCCTCTAAACTGCAAGAACAGCATACACCTTATGCTATTATAACCCAGCACAGAGCTATTTAACAACTGCTCTAAAAATTTTTTTTTTTTGAGACAGAGTCTCACTATGTAGCCCCATTATGTAGGCCAAACTGGCCTCTTAAAGACACATCACCATTCCTGGCTAAAATAACTTTTGAAATGTTAGAAGGAGTCTGAGGTTGGACACACGCCTTTAATCCCAGCATTTGGGAGGCAGAGGCAGTCAGATCTCTTCAGCTGGATGACAGAACAGCCTAGAGTGTTACAGGTCAGCCAGGGCTACATGGAGAGACCCTGACTCAAGGCATCTCTGGATGTCTTATCTCAGGTAAAACAAAACAAACAAACAAACCCCACAAAACCCAACCCAAAACAAACAAACACAATTTAAAAAAAAAACCAAACTACTTGACCAAGTATGGATTTGAGACAGTCTTGCTAGACTCACAGGCCTGTACCACTTCAATGGGCTAACTACGCTTGTTCCAAAGCTTCTCCCAGCTGTGTCCATCTGTCGTCCTGTGAGAGTAAGTAGAGAAAACATCCCAGGAGCAGGTGTGGTGGTGTGTGGTAGGACTGTGACCATAGGCACCAATGCCTTGTTTCCTTTCTTTCCTGGGCTGAGAGGAGGCTTTTATATCCCCAGTCTGGTGTGAACACGGCAGCATCACTTCTCAGAAACTGGCGGGAGCTAGTTCTATTTTAGCAAGAGCTGTGTTCCTGTGGAATCGTGGCTCCCCCCTTCCTAAGGCTGCGACCCTTTAATACAGTTCCTCATGCTCTGGTGACCCCCTAACTATAAAATTATTTTCATTGCTACTTCATAACTGTAATCTTGCTATTGTTATGAGTCGTGAGCCAACACATAGTTGCTGGGAACTGAACTCAGGACCTCTGGAAGAGCAGCCAATAGTCTTAACCGCTGAGCTATCTTTCCATCCCTTATGAATGGCAATGTAAATACCTGTTTTCGGAATGTGTTGCTCGACCCACAGGTTGAGAACCACTGGTGTAGACCCTTGGAAAGGCAGCAGAATCTAGTGAACAGTGGGAAAAGCAGACCAGCCTCCAGGCTACACACAACTTGGGAGCTAAGAGGTGACAAGTAGTTCCAGGGGTTACTTTTGAGTCTGGTGAGGATAAGATAAACAACAGACTTCTGGCAATGCTTGGAGCTGCTGTGGACAGGTTCTAGGGGATATCTTAACACATCTCTGCACAAAAGGACCAATTACAGCCCCTGTATCAACCCAGCTGGTGTAAAGTGAACCAGGAGTACAGAGTCCTTCACAGCTTGCCCCTGGGGGTCAGAAGCAACTTAAGGCTGCAATGCCAGAGTAGTACAGACCAGTGATCTCTGCTGCTCAGGCCATGCAGCCTACAATACAACCAGCAGCATGGGATCCAATCTCCTTCCAAAAGAGCCTTTTGTTTTGTTTTGTTTGTTTTGTTTGAAATGGAACCCAGGGCTTTTCAGGCTCTTGACTACTGGTTTGCATGTCTGGCCCTGTAATTTCTTTCCTTTTTAAATAAAAAGGCTTAGTCGAGTACTGCCAAACTCCCAGAGCTCGAGGATCAGCAGCACAAGGCTCAGGGTGCTGTGCCGAACTGGGTTCTCTCGTGAGCACCTACTGGGCTTTTAGAGATCAGTAATGACAGCGATGATAATTCACCTTAATAACAGCCTGGCCTCCTCAGACTTCTTTCATCTGTGCAACTCCCAGAGCTGAGAAAAATGGTAATTATGGAGCAGGTGCCACACCCCAATGATGATGTGTTATTAATTCACGAGGACTGGCTGGGAAACTGAGGCCCAGGGAGAAGGATCTGCTCCAGTGCGGGCGAGGTCCAGGTGCTGAGAGCTGCCAGGCGGTCAGAAACTGGAGGTATCAATTCCCCTCCTGCAGTTTTGGGAAGATGTGAAAGGCAGGTGCATTCACTCCAAATGTGGGCTGGGGAGAAGATAAAGACAGCCCCCATGTGTGTCCCAAGCTACCCCACAAGGCTGCTGCAGGACCAGGTGGACAGCCCTGGCAGGGAACTAGGGCCTTTGTCTTTGAGTCCCTGCTCCACTCTTCTGGAGTACAGGGCCAACGGCTTCCTGAGCCATCCCTAGAGTGCACTCAGAGACCACAAGGTAAGAGAATTCCACATCGCAAGCACAGTATAAGAGGCTGCCTAGATGGGGTGTCAGGAAGTGGGCAGCTTGCAGCTGGCTGTGGGGATGGAAGCAAGAACATGTCAAGAAGTAGGGAGATTAGGAACTATATAGCTCAGGGCCTGGCTTTTGTTCAATCCCCAGCACGGGGAAAAAAATAAATGTCACCAGAGACCGTTTCTTGGAATCGAGCTTATTGTAGCACCTCTCCACCTTCTGCTGTCCTCTCCTCACACGGCCTCAGGCTGGCCTGCCTCAGAGCCATTCCTCAAGATGGGATTGTCGCTTCTGCCTAGCAACAGCTGCACCCTTCGCTCTCACAGGGACTCCACCAATAACTGCATTCAAATAATGAGATCCTTCCCACAGCAAGGCCTGTCTGGTCACTACTGTGGGATGTTGCAGAGGATACTCGGAAAGCATGATGTCCAAGAGGGCAGGCAGAGACCCACAGTGGGTCTTTTCCATTTTTATCCAAGGAAAAAAGCAGCAAAAACTCAAATTAGGAGAGCAGATAACAAGATCCTGCAGGTGCAGCCTATTGTGTGCCTAGCGCTGAGTCGATGCTGGGAACAAATAAAACGGCATCTCCCAGGAAACCGTCTTCTCCCATGATGCTCCAGCACTGGGTCTAGGGCATTAGGGGTTCCTTCAGAAGTGAGAAAGCTGACCATAGAGAACACTTGGAGAATCCTAGCCCAACACTCTATAGCTATCTAGGCTCAAGAACTGGCTTTCTCTGCTTTGAACACAACCAGGTCTCTCATGAATGAGAACTAAGGCAGTGACCAGAGGCTGGACTCCCACCTTGGACCCTCACTACCACCTGAATCACATTCTACCTGATGCCAGTTTGCTCGTGTGTGTGTGTGTGT
Organism: Rhabdomys pumilio; assembly: GCA_030674055.1. Classification (NCBI taxonomy): domain Eukaryota; kingdom Metazoa; phylum Chordata; class Mammalia; order Rodentia; family Muridae; genus Rhabdomys; species Rhabdomys pumilio. The sequence goes on along the minus strand of JANHMN010000012.1, from coordinate 4,084,162 downwards.
GTGTGTGTGTGTGTGTGTGTGTGTGTGTGTGCGCGCGCGCGCGCGCGCGCGCGCGTGCGTGTGGTGGGGGGTGCTGTCTAGACAGAGTCTTACAATGTAGCTCTGGCTGGCTATGTAGACCAGGCTGGACTCATACTCACAGAGATCTGCTTGCCTCTGACTCTTAAATGCTGGGATTAAGAGCATGGGCCACTATGCCCAGCTCAGTTCTCTCTCTCTCTTTCTCTCTCTCTTTCTTTTTATTTTTCAAGACAGGGTTTCTCTGTGTATCTGTGTAGCCCTGAATGTCATGAAACTCCCTCTGTAGACCAGGTTGGCTTCAAACTCAGAGATCTACCTGCCTCTGCCCTCAGAGTGCTGGGGTTAAAGGCATGCACCACCACTGCCTGGCCAGTTTCCCCATTTTGACTTGAAGGTGGGCCTTGGACTAGATTTTCTCTCGGATTCCTTCCAGCCTGTGGAAGCTCTATGTTGTTTTGATGTGGTGGCAGATCTCAGGTTGATTTACATAAATTTGCATGTTCAATCCAAAAAAAAAAAAAAAAAACCAACCCAAACTACAAGTATAGAAAATCCAATCAGTCCATTAGTGCAGCCAGACAGGCTGCAGGAACTTGCCAGGTTCAGGCCAGGGGCTGTCAAGGCAGACAGTGGTAGCAAGGATGCTTGGGGGAGGGGCTGGGGACTCCGGAGTGAGAAAGAGAACCTTGCTCTGAGAGACAGATACAGGTCTGGACACCGGGTCTGCACACCGGAACCCCTCGCCCTTCACTTAGGCTCTCCTTTCTCCTTCACAGGCCCTTGGACTGCCAGCCTCAGAGCCATTCCTCAAGATGGGTTTGCTGTTTCTGCCTAGCAACAGCTGCACCCTTTGCTCTCACAGGGACTCCACCAATAAATGCTTTCTGGAAACTGACTTCCTGGGAGTTTCCATTATCCATGTCAAGGGCTTCACACCAGTGAGGGGGCTTCTTGGGATTTTGCCTACAAATCTTCTGTGGATACTTCACTCTAGCAGGCTGGCAGGGCTGGGGCTAGAGGGCTCGCAGACCTAGGAAAGCTGACAGAGTGAAGGACAGTGCAGGAGAATGTGCCTCACATGCGGGGGTCTCTTTAAGCACCACCATCTCCTACAGTCCCCTTCACCTGAGAGCCCAAGGACTCCCAGGAAACAAATGAGAACAAGAAGCCGGTTGGTTCTTGGGCTGGGAAGCAAGTCCTAACCTGGAGCTCCAGAGCCCTGAGAAAGCCCTGCCTCAAAGAGGTAAGGGGGCTGGGCAAAGCAGAGCAGGGGCAGCTTCCCCCTGTTGCTCAGGAGCTGGAGTGAGTACAGAGGTGCAGTGTGGAGAGCCAGCAGGTAGGATGGACAACAGCAGTGGGGCCCTCCTTGCCCTCTTCCCACAAGAGGGTGGATGAATGTGCTGGCCTCCCTGGCTCAGATCCTAAAACAAGTCCCAACAGCAGAGATGCAAACTGTCTGCTGGGAATCTGCCTACCCCGCTGGCCCTTGGCTGCCTCCTCCTCTCTCAAACCCTCCCCAAAGACCCAACTCAAAGACTGGCCCAGTCACGATGTCTCACCTTGATGGGTGGGCCAAACCTGAGCCAGCAGGAGTTCATACCCCAAGGCACCAGGGTGAGTAGAAAAGGCCTATTCACAGACAGAACAAAGTTCTGTTTCTCTCAATCCAAAATTTTAATCCCAATAAACTGTGGCCCAGCAGTTTAGCTCTTTTAACAGAGCCAGCCTGCTGGAGTACCCTTCTCCCCTTGAGTCACCACCTTCCAGTGTGTGTGTGTGTGTGTGTGTGTGTGTAGGGGGAGGTTAGATCTTTCTGGTCCTACTGCTGAGTTCTGAAGATGAAGGAAATTGTACCCAATAGAAGCAAACTATCTTACCCAAGGTCACAGAGCAGGCTGCAAGTCCAGGGCCCAAAGCTCCTGACTCTGGCCATCCTGACAGCAACTCAGTGCACATACACAAATATTCTCCCATCCCTTCGCTGAAGCCCGACTCTCTCCCAAAGGCTAGAGCTTCGGAGAATACTGTAGAGCCATAGACACCTTAGGTAGACCACAGACGCTCGAAACAAAACCAAACAATCTATGTGGGACTACTTCTCCACAAGGAACTCTGCTCACACACTAGGTTTTAAAAAAATCTGAGAGTCAGGCTTTCAGGCCAGATTTTGGGGGGGGGGGGGATTCTTTAAGACAGAAGAGGGTCTACAACAAAGCAATTGTGCAACGCTCACTTCCCCTCAGAGGCCTGAGCACACAATAGTGAGAGATTCCTTCCCCACGGTTCCTCAAACCAGTCCTGGTTGCCGGCCTCTGTCTCCAACCACTTCCTCTGGCTGACAATTGTGTTTGAGCAGGAGGGCCCACTGGAGAAGGGGAGAGTTCGCGGGAGAGGTAAATCAAAGATCGCCTCTAAACCTAAGGAAGCCCTCACGCCTAAAACCTGAGGAAGGAGGTCCTTAAAAAGCAGCTGCTTGGGCAGGCTGGGTGGGTTCATCTGAGCCCTCTGGAAAACCAGACTTAGGAGGAGATGAAGGCCTTCTGTGCCCTTGGGACAGCGCCAAGGCTGGAGAGACAAGAGGGGCCTTCCGCCCAGGATATAAAGAGATGGAGTTGGGGTCCCAACAACCACTCTCCTGGGCCTGCTAGACCATGGGAATGTCAGACACAAATACATTCTCTGCATTCTTTTAGCACCCCGGCCAAAACCCAGAAAACGTTTTCAGTCGGGGCTGCCCTATCCCTTACTCCAACCCAACCCATCTCCTTCGCTCAGCCTCTATTCAGCATGCAGGTTGTCGCGCTCCCTTCTTCCCACAGCCCCTCAGAGCCTCAGCAGGGTTGTTCCCAAGACCTGGTCACTCCGCCTTTCTCCGCCTCCCCCACGCCCTACAGCCCCGGGCCACAGGGACTGGAAGGAGTGCGAAGGGGTGCCCCGGGCTGCAGTCTGCGCCTGCGCCTTGGGGACAGCCCCCTCCCTCCGCAACCCAGCACCGCTAAACGGTACCGGGACCGTGGGATACGGAGAGGGTGGGATGCGCAGTGGGGGCAAGGTCAGTGCTTTCAAAGAGGGAGGGACACCCGCCACCGGAACATCCCCCACTCCCGAAAGTTTCCCTTCCGGGGCCACCGAGTGTGCGCGAGGATGGCGCAGGGGGCGGGAGGGGGTAGGGTGGGGGGGTGGACAAAGTCACAACAGGACCCCTCCTGGGAGAGTGCGGCGCGAGGGAATGGCAGGCGTCGAGGTGTGGGCCGGGAAGCCTCGCTGCCCTTTCCAGCCAAAGCTGCCACGCGAGCCTTTTTCACTCCACAGTCCGCGGCCCCCGCCCGGGCGTGCGGCCCCCCACCTCACAGCCCGTTAAATGCCAAACAGGCCTGAACTTACCGAAATCAGGTGCTGAGCTCGTCTGGCTTGGTCCACAGGGTCCATGGCCGCATCTCGGGGGCGGGCGGGCGGGTGGGGGGGCAGAAAAAGGGGGGTACCGGAGCCGCCTCTTGATGTCAAGGCTTTAAAGGGGCCAATGAGCCCCGCCCCTCGCCCAGACCCCGCCTCCCTCCTCCAGCTCAGCCAATCCAAGCTCAGCCTGGGTGCGCGCCCCTCCCAGCTCTGTCCAGATGTTCCCAGGACGAGAGCTAAGTCTGCCCGGCCGGCGCGCGCCGCTTCCGCCCGGGTGGGCAGAGCCTCCCCTCCCCCCCTACGGAGACACACTCTCAGGCCGGAGCTGACCTGCAAAACCTACCCAGTGCTGGGCGTCGGGATGCCAGGCCCGGCCGAGTGGGACTGGAGCTGGGGGATTTAGAACAGAGAAAACGAAGTAGGTTCGCGCGGGCCCACGGGCATGCGCGTCTGCTTCCGTGGGTCTGGGCGTGCACGTGTATGTGGTTTGAGAGCGTGTTTGTAATTTGCTGCATACGTGTTAGGTGCGAATCTACAGTAAGAGGCCTGGGTGTCTCCTTGGCCTTAAATGCACCCGCCTCTCTTTTCCATCTCTAGGTCGGGGACCTCCCAAGAAATCTGGAAACTGGGAGCGAGGAACAGGCAGCGTAGAACGCAGTGCTGGTTTAAGAGGCTAGGCAGACCCAGGCGTGGTTGCTGTGAGGCAGAGGCAGAGGCAGGCAGAACTCTTGTGCAGAAAAAAAAGAGACTATCTTGGTTTTTAGCTACTTTCTATCAGGGAAGAGGGAAGTGCAGATCAGTTACTGGCGTGGAGGAGACAAGCTAATTAACTCATGCAGGCCCTTGCAACTTAAGAGCTCAGTACCATTGTCATTGGTCTATTTGTTGTTTCTGTTTTGTTGAGACAGGGTCTCTAACCCTGGCTAGCCAAGAACTCACGATGTAGGCCAGGCTGACCTCGAACTTGCCATGATCCTATAGCTTCTGTGGATACCTTATAATCCTCAGCTACCTGCACTATACTAACTGGCCTGGATGTGCAGGTTCTGAGTGCCACACAGGGGAATTCAAAGGTATCTTCGGGCACAATGTATATTTTATTAATATTGCTTCTGTCGTAGGTATACAAATGAGTCATTTTGGATTAGACAACAACAGAAAACCCTCAGGTCTCACTGTGTAATTCAGGCTGACGTCCAACACTCTGTCCTCCTGTCTCATGTACTGGGTTTTAGGACTGCAGGTGTGCCACAAGGCCTAGAGCTTCACACACGCCGAGCATGCTCTCTGTCACGGAGCCAAAGCCACAGCCTTCCATCCCTCCTCCCCCTGTTTCTTGATGTTCGATTATGGCACCTTTGGACACTATAGGACTGATTAATCCTTGGCCAGCCATCCAATATTTACTGGATAGGGATTAATGGGCTGGCCCTGGAAGTTTAACAATAATTGGATACATTTTCCCCTCAAAGGGCTTTGAAACCCAACACAAATGTCTGCTGTTCTTGTGCCCTGGAATGGAAATCTTAAGTCTGTCAGGCATTTCTAACTATTTTGAATGTTTACAAGTAACTGCATTTTTGGGAGCAAATGACATCTAGATTGGTTTTTGTTGTTTGATTTTTGTTTTGTTTGTTTGGTTGGTTGTTCGAGACTAAGTGTACTGGAATTCTCTCTAGACCATGCTGGCCTCAAACTCAGAGATCCACCTGCCTTTGCCTCCTGAGTGCTGGGATTGAAGGCGTGCACCACTGCCTGGCTTAGAGTGTTTGTTCCATGTTTTGTTTTGTTTCGTTCATGTGCTTACCCTTATTTAATAAACACTGGCAGAACATTTGTACATGGCCTTGCCCTCCTTACCAGCTCTCTAGCACTTGACATTTTTCACAGACTATGCTTCACACGCCTTCATCCTTAGAGACAAGATGTGAAGCTGTAGCATGTTCCACGGTTATTTCTTTGGATGAGGCTTGCTACATTTTGATTCAGTTTTACTAATCAATTTATTAAAACTCTGAAACCCCAACATTGATTATTCTCCATTCTTTTATTTTTTTTAAGAATTATTTATTTTATTTATATGAGTACACTGTTGCTGTCTCCAGACAGACCAGAAGAGGGCATCAGACCCCATTACAGACCCCATTACAGCCACCATGTGGTTGCTGCGATTGAACCCAGGACCTCTGGAAGAGCAGTCAGTGCTCTTAACCACTCAGCCATCTCTCCAGCCCTCCCATTCTTATTCTGTATCACTAATCACATCCTTTCCTTGTTTGTAATAAGACAAGCTAGACTTCTTGGGAGTCAGGGCTGTAGGCTGCTGTTTACAAACCCGTGTGACAGTGTGGCACAACTGTGTATACAGTAATGATGACCTCGGAGAGCCACGCCCTCGCCACTCGAAGCCACGTTTGAATTCATATCCCCTGGAACTGAATTGTGGATGATTGTGAGCCACCTTGTGAATGCTGAGTCTTAACCCCGGTCCTTGTACTTACATGTACTTGTAAGTACTGAGCCGTCTCCCCACATTCTCTGCTTTAATGTTGTGTGGTCGATCATTCAGCCCTGGGTGTCTTCCCTCTTCAGAGGGGGACGTTAGGTCACTTTTCTGTCGTACTGGTTGAGAAGATGGCCCAAGTCTAGAACTCCTGGCATTAAGAGGTGGTCGGGTTGCTAACCAGCTACTCAGTATATCCTAATCTGCCTAGTTTTTAAGTTGGGTCCACTCCAGGACACAATCTAGATGTTATTACTGCCCACTAAGAGGGAGAAAGGAGCTAGCTAGTGTTCAGCTAATTTTCTCAACAGGAGTAAGCCATTGCCAATATACTTTGAAATCTTTCACCTGTAAGATATGATAGATCTGCTCACATCCTTGAATTTCTTTCTTTTTTCTTTTCATTTTTCTTTTCTTTTCTTTCTTTCTTTTTTTTTTTTGAGTTGGACCTAGTGGTCCAGGCTTAAAGACCCTACTATTCGCCGGGCAGTGGTGGCGCACGCCTTTAATCCCAGCACTTGGGAGGCAGAGGCAGGCGATTTCTGAGTTCGAGGCCAGCCTGGTCTACAGAGTGAGTTCCAGGACAGCCAGGGCTACACAGAGAAACCCTGTCTTGAAAAAAACAAAACAACAACAACAAAAACCAAAAAACAAACAAACAAAGACCCTACTACTCAGGAAGATCACAAATTCAAGGCCTGGCTGGATTACAGAGTGAGTTCAAAGGTCACGTTAGGCAACTAAATGAGACCCTGTCTCAAAATAAACAGTAAATAAAAGGCTGGGGATATTACTCACTAAGAGATAACTTGCCTAGGATGTGTGAGGTCCTGGGCTCAGTCCCAAATTTTTACTGACCCTTTGTTCTGTGCCAGGCATTGTGCATATGTCAGGCTAAGTAGTAGGGACGACTTGGAGACGAAAGCAATGTGAGAGGCATACTTTATCCTAAGAGCGAAGTGGAGCCTTGCATGGTTTTAGGTGAGGGTTTGGGTAGAGCTGGTGGGATGCATAATCAGGCTTATATTCTGTGTTTTGTTGAGAACGGGTCTCATATACAAGCTATACAGGCTATACAAGCCCTGGCTGGCCTGGAACTCCCTGTGACAGCAGTTCTCAACCTTCCTGACACTGCACCCCTTTAGTACAGTCCCTCGTGTTGTGGTGGCCCCCAGCCGTAAACTTATTTTCATTGCTACCTCATAACTGTAATTTTGCTGCTGTTATGGATTGTAATGTAACTATCTGCTATGTGATATTTGATATGTGACCCCTGTGAAAGGGTCGATTATGGATCGTAATGTAACTATCTGCTATGTGATATCTGATATGTGACCCCTGTGGAAGGGTCTTCGACCCCCAAAGGGGTCGTGACCCACAGGCTGAGAACCACTGTCTATATAAAAACAGGCTGGCCTTGAACTCGGACAGATCTACCTACCTCTGCCGCCCAGTGCTGGGATCAAAGGTGTGCACCACTAAACTTGGCTTCAGATCTATATTTTGGAAGGATCATTGTTGTCACAGTGTAGACAGAGATAAGACTGAAATCAGGACCACCAGACAGAAGAATGTATAACAAGAATGTAAGAATGGAGAGAGGAAGGGAAAGTGAGATGGTTTGGGGCAGGTCGGTGATAGAAGTCATGGATATTGGAGACAGAGAAAACATGGCAGGCTGGGTATGCACTGCATGCCTTCATCCCGCCTCTCGGGAAGGATCTCTGGGAGTTCAAGACTAGCTTGGTCTACATACTGAGTTTCAGGACAGCGAGAACTACATAGTAGAGATACTATTTCTCAATAAACCAAGATCCAAACACCAAACAAAGAAAATGGCGTATGTAGCTGTAGAAGCAATGGACCTCGGGGTTAGAAGGAAGCAGAGAGGAAGCCATCGCCTCTAAATGACATACTTTGCGGCCAGTAGGGCCACTCACTGACATAAAAGATGCTGGGGAAGAAGAGGTTTGGATGGCATGCTTACTTCCAAACTGAAGTTGGCACTGAAATGCCCAGAAGTGGGGCTAGAGAGGTGGCTCAGTGGTTAGGAGCACTGACAGCTCTTCCAGAGGTCCTGAGTTCAATTCCCAGCAATATAAAATAAGTAAATAAATCTATAAAGAAGAAGAAGAAGAAGAAGAAGAAGAAGAAGAAGAAGAAGAAGAAGAAGAAGAAGAAGAAGAAGAAGAAAAAGAAGAAGAAGAAGAATCGTCCAGCATAGAGAATTCCATCATGTTTTCTGCGTTCCATGACCTGGAAAGGTTAGGATGCTAAGATGCATTTGGAAAGGTTAGGATGCTAAGATGCATTTCTTTACATGAGACGGGGAGAGAAGACTAACAGGAACACGAGGTTTGGGGGTTGGGAGGAGACAGATGGTGTGGAAGGATGAATATGGTCAAGATACATATCTTTATGATACCCAGCATTATGGATGATGAATATATACTAGAAAAAAAATGGTTGGGGTGGGGCAGGATAGATGGTCCAGAGGTTGAGAGAGCACTGGCTACATTTCTAGAGAACCCGGGTCTGATTCCCAGCACCCACATGGAAACTCACTACTATCTGTGACTCCAGTTTCAGAGGATCTGACACCTCCTCCTCCTCTTCCTCCCTCTTCCACCCTCCTCCTTTTTAAACTTTATTTAATGTATGAGTGCTCTGCTGCATATACATCCGCCTGCCTGAAGAGGGCATCAGATCCCCCTATAGATGGTGTGAGCCAGCATGTGGTTGCTGGGAATTGAACTCAGGACCTCTGGAAGAGTAGCCAGTGATCTTAACTGCTGAGCCATCTCTCCAACCCCTGACACCCTCTTCTGGCCCTGCAGGCACCAGGCAGGCATGTATGTGAAGACAAAACATCGATACCCATAAAAAAATAATTTAAAAAAAGTTGGAAGCAGTAATGTAGGCTTTTGGATAAGTAATTTTGAGGTTCAAGAGAGAATTTGGACTAATGGAATCTATGAGTCATTAAAACTGGGGTCAACTGAACCAGGGTGGAGGAAGTCATGCAGGAGGAGAGAGGGTGCTGGAACAGAACCCCATGGAATACCAGCATTCAACAGGGGTCTCCAGAGGAATGCCGTCACCAGCATCCAAGCCAGATGGCCAAGGACCAACTAGTTTCCAGGGAACCAGAAGTTGGGTCAGGATAATCATTCTTGTTGGCTTTAGCCACGCGTCACAGGAGACCGGCAAAACCAGATTTTGAACGGTTGAGAAAGACATACACAGTAATGGAAGCGCTTAGATCTTTCAAGAATCTTGGCTGTGTGGTTAGGGAAAAGACTAAGCAGATATAGACGCACGAGGAGATTGGATACCCACGAGAGTCATTTTAGTCAGCTATGGGAAGGCATGGCTTAATTTAGAAAATTGTTTAAATTTAATCTTTTAGAAGTACACGCACATGGGGCCAGGGAGACGGTTCAGTCAGTGAACTGCCGTGCACACTAGGGCCGCAGTTAAGTCATTAGCACCCATGTTAAAAAAAAAAAAAAAAGCATGGTGTGGTGGTACACACGTGTAACACCAGCATTGTGCAGTGAGGGGTCCCTGGAGCTCGATGACCAGCCAGCCTAGTCAGCCAATGTGTTCCAGGTTCAATGACAGACTGTGTCTCAAAAAATAAGATGGAGCGATAGAGGAAGACACTTGATGTCAGTCTCTGGCCGCATGAGCGCTCCTCACCTCCCCCACCCCCATGTGCACATGTACATGCACACACACTGTGTGTATTTCACACCCCATATGAATCCATACTTACACCACACATACACAGTGTGTATAGGGATACACAGTGTATGGGGGCGGGGATTTCTCTCACTCAGTACAAGCACGAGGACCTGAGTTTGGATCCCCAGTACCCACAGAAAAAGTTGGCCGTGTGAGGCAGCTTGTGCCTACAGTCCTAGTTCTGGAGAGGTAGAGGCAGGGACAGGCACAGAAGGGCCCCTGGGGCTTGCTGGTCAGTTAGTCTAGCTAATCAGCTGGCCGCAGGCTCAATGAGAAACCCTTTCTAAAAAAATGAAGGCCAGCAAGATGGCTTAGCAGGTAAGTGCTACTGCCACACAGGCGGAGGACCTTAATCTGATACCAGGAACCACAGTGGAAGGAGACTGATGCCTGAGAGTTGTCCTTTGACTTCTGTGTGGTGCACACACATCTGCATTCACACACACACACACACACACACACACACACTGCACTCACATATACATTACATTCACACTGCACTCACACACTGTGTTTACATATATTGCATACACACAGTGCTCACACACACTGCATTTACACACACTGCATTGACACACTGTGTTCATACACAATGCATTCATATACACACTGTATTCACACACACTGTATTCATGTGCAC
>JANHMN010000012.1:4062594-4073845 GCA_030674055.1 Rhabdomys pumilio | reverse complement strand
TATATTCATGTGCACACTGCACTCACACATACTACAGTTACACACACTGCATTCACAAACACTGCACTCACAAACACACTGCATTCATATATACACTGTATTCACACACACTGCACTCACATATATTGCATGCATTCATACATACTGTATTCACATACACACACACACACACACACACACACACACACACACACGCATGCACCATGCAATAAAAATATTTAAAAAATAAGGTGAGGGGGCTGGAGAGATGGCTCAGCAGTTAAGAGCACTGACTGCTCTTCCAAAGGTCCTGAGTTCAATTCCCAGCAACCACATGGTGGCTCACAATCATCTGTAATGGGATCCAATGCCCTCTTCTGGTGTGTCTGAAGACAGCTACGGTGTACTTATGTACATTAAGTAAATAAATAAATAAATCTGTTCTAACAACAACAAAAAAATAAGGTGAAGTGATTGAAGACAATATCCAACACCAACCTCTAGCCTTGTGTGCATGCTGACACCCACACGTGTATACACACACACACACACAGACACACAGACACACAAAATGAGCATGCATACTTTAAATCAAAAGCTTTCAGGTTTTGGTTGCACTTTGCATCCCCAGCAATGAGCCGTCTTCCCCTCTGATTCTTTGACATGACTGAACTTGCTTATATGGGTGTTCTGACTTTTTCTTTTCTTTTTTTTTTTTTTTTTTTTTGCTTATTACCTTGAATGTATGTATTCTTTTTTCAGTTTTTTTTCCTTCTATGTATTTGTTTACTGTTATGGAGGGCACATGCCATGTGTATCAGATCAAGCATGGGTGGCTACTAGGGCACTTTCAGGAGTTAGTTCTCTCTTGTGAGTTCTGGGGCTTGGGTTAGGCCTGGTGGCAAGGACCTTCACCTGCTGAGCTGTCTTGTCTGCCCTAGTTCGGTTTTTTAACATAGAAGTTCACTGTGTAGGTTAAGCCTTGGACCTACTGCCCTATCTCCTGAGCATTGGAGTTGTCTATTCTTTCCTCTTTGACATAGGCTTTGGCTGTGTAGCCTGGGCTGTCCTATAGTCCTCAAACATGAAAGCCTCCTCAGTCTTCTGAGTGCTGAGATTACATGACTGTACCACATCCAGCCAAAAGTAGAACTTTTAGGGTTTTTTTTTGGTTTTTTGAGACAGGGTTTCTCTGTGTAGCCCTGGCTGTCCTGCAACTTGCTCTGTAGACCAGGCTGGTCTCAGACTCAGAGATCCAGCTGCCTCTGCCTCCCAAGTGCTGGGATTAAAGGTGTGTGGCGTGCCACCACTGCCTAACCAAAAGCAGAATCTTGCCATTCTTATCTTGGAGACCCAGAACTCTACGTAGGCCAAGCTAGAATCAAACTTACAGAAATCTGCCTGCCTTCGCCTCCCATTTAGATGAGCCACTAGTTGTTGCAATGTTGTTTAGTTTTTAATATTTATTTTAATGTATTTTATGTAAATGGATGTTTGTTTGCATGTATGTCTTGCATATAAGAAGAGGACATTGGAACCTATGGATATAGATGGTTGTGAGCCACCATGCTTGTGCTGGGATTCGAACATAGGACCTCCAGAAGAGCATCTAGTGCTCTTAACCACTGAGCTATGTCTCCACCCCTGCATTGCCACCTTGCCTTTAATTTTAAAAATGTGCGCGTGTGTGCAGACACTGTGCCATTGGTGCATGTGGGGGTCAGAGGTCAAAGGTCAGAGGACAGCTTTCAAGAGTTGGCTCCATCCTTCCACTGTGTTGAGACAGGATTGCTCTTAATTTGGCTCTGCCGTGTCCTCCGGGCTCACTGACCTCTGGCTCCCATTCATCTTGCTGCCTAAATCATGGGAACACATGTGACTTTTCTTACGTGGGTCCTGGTGACTGAACTGGGCACTAGGCTGGTACTGCCAGTGCTTTCAACAGTTGTGCCCTGTGCCCCTGGCTCCCTCGCCTTGTTTTTTGAGACAGGGTCTCTCATTATGTAAGTAAAGCTCACTAGGTAGACTCAGCTGGCCGGCCACGAGGCCCCAGGGATCTGCTGTCTCATCTTCTTCAGCACGAGGATCACAAGTGTGTGGCACCATTAGTCTTTTTAGTGGTTTCTAAGGATGAAGCCTGGGTCCTGTGCTTGTATAGCAGGCAGTTTACTGAGTCTCCCCTTGTACTACGTTTCTTTTTACAACTGTCCTGGTTCTTCCATACTTTGTTTCCAATTGTTCACTTGTGTGGAGTAATTGTAACGTTTTAACATTACATATATACCCTTGCATACTTAGGTGAGTCCATCCACAGGATGGACCTTTATGATGTAATTTCTAAGTATAGTATACATTTTAACAAATACTGACAACTGTCCTCCAGAATTGCAATGCGAATTTAAATCTCCAATGACAGGCTGCACAAAACTCTATTTTATTTTATGCAAATGGGTATTTTGCTGTGTGTAAGTGCACCACAGACATGCCTGGTACACATGGAGGTCAGAAAAAGGGCCTCAGGGCCCCAGGGCTGGAGTTGCAGAAAGTTGTGAACTGCCCTGTGGGTGCTGAGAATTGAACCCAGGTCCTCTAGAAGGGCAGCCAGTACTCTTAAATCACTGCGCCATCCCTCCAACCCCCAACTCCACATTTTTTATTTTTGAGACAAGTCTATGTAGTCCTAGCTGTCCTGGAACTCACTATGTAAAATAGTCCACCCCTGGACTCACACAGATCCACCTGCCTCTGCCTCCCAGTACTGGGATCAAAGGTGTGTGCCACCATGCCTGGCCTGCCATTTTCCATGAATGTTTTTTTCTGATAGATCCAAAAATTCTGTATGAGATTCTTTGTCAGACACACTAAAATAATTTTAGTTGGTTCTCATGAAATTGTTCTCTCCCCCTTTAGTCAAATACAGTGCTTTTGCCCGTGGCTTCTGAGTGTTTTGTTGTGTGGAAAAGACTCCAAACTTTACAATTGCTTCTGTTCAGACACCTGCCTGTTAAGGAGCCCATCCTATGCCATGTGTTCTGGCTACATGGTCCCTTTCTCCATGACTGCCCCTTGCACACCCTTTAACAGCTCCCCTCTCATCCTGAGAGTCTCCTGTATGTGCTGCAGGGGACAGGCTTCCCTTTCTGAAGCCCTGAGACCACATTGGCCAGCATCCGCTTTTGGATACAGGGTCTCGACACACAGCATGGGTTGGCCTGGAGCTTGGCTGCATAGTCCATGCCATCCCCAAACTCAGCCTCCTACGATCTGAGATTACACCCAGTTCATGATTTTGTAAATGTTAAAGTGAATCCAGACTCATTCTCTATATCTGTCATGAGCCCTAAAAAGGCTCAACATACTTGGTGCTGGGGCCTTAGTTACTCTGGTTTGACATAAAGATGACATTCTCATGGTCTTCGTGGCTCTCATGGGGGATTGAGCAGTCACTGTCTGCTTGGTTCCAGGGCCTCATCTTTATAAGCACTAATGACATATTTTCTTCTGACTGCCACATGGGCTATCAGGAAGTGCAGCCAACGGTTCCTCCTACCCAGCTACTCAGCACGCCACTAGCAAAGAGGTCGGACTCAGACCTAAAGGCTTTCATGGTTGACTTGTTCTCAGTCTCACGTGTGGAGGTGAAGCCTCTGCATATCCTTTGGTCACTGGGGCCATTTTCTGCCACCGGGTTTGTTCAGGACAGCTGGGCATGGTGGCACACGTCTTTCATCCCAGCGCTCTGGAGGCAGAAGCAGTGGAGCAGGTCTCTGTGGGTTGGAGGCCAGCCTGGTCTAAAGAATGAGTTCCAGGAAAGCCAGGGCTACAGAAACAAGACCAAAACCAAAACCATTGTTTGGACCAGGCTCCATTTGAGGCCTTCTGAGCCAGTCCTGCAGTAAGAAGCTCATGTTAATACGGTTTTCTCCATGTAACACATCACAAGCTAAGTGGTTTGAAACAACATACGCTTATTTTTAGAATCCCAGCAGCCAGAAATCGAGAATTATGGTATCAGCACTGCATGCCTCCTAGAGAATCACAGGATGTGTTCCCCTGCCTGTATTCCTTGGTTTGCAGTCCTTCCTCATTACTACCCAAACTTCTTGTTATTACAACTACTGTGGTTAGATCTCCCTCTGCCTCTCTTTTAAAAAGGGATCCTAGCTACCCTCCCGTCTCCGAATCCTAAATCACATCAGTAAAGCCCCATCTGCTATCGGGATGGTATGTGGACATCTTGGGAGTCGGTTATGCAGCCTGTTATGGTGCTAAATATAGCCTTTGCACAGCCTTGGTGACGGGTAAGGAGAGCCCGGCAGAGCCACAAGGTACAGAGAACAGGGAGACTTAGCTCCGTCTCCCACTGTGATCAATCTGAGGACACCCAAAGCTGTCTTCTCTCCCTTCCTCCCATTCCCATGGTCCCCCGACATTGTTCAGTGGGCCACAGCAACACTTCCTTATCCTGAAAAAAAAAATGATGAGATCCAGTAAGATTTGCATTTTCTGCCATTTTTTTCCTTCTATCTTAATGCATGAAACTGAGGCCTGCGGCATGTTGACAGAGTGCTGTGACCAAATAACAGCACCGTATTCCTGGCTAATACGTTCTTCCACAAAGTTCCTTATCGTCCTTCAGCTCATTTGGGCTTAGGAAGGGGAGGGTGCTGTCTCAGTTGTAAAACTATGGCTGAAGACAGACGGGACACAGATTGCTAGGAAGTGCTGCCACACGGATGCAGTGGGCGGGATTTACACGCTACTGGAGGATTTGCTGGACTTTGCACCTCTTCCCACATGGGGAGTAGAAAGGAGCCAACTGAAGTTCCTAGGGTGTGCAATGAATAAATGGGCCAAGGTTAGGTTTGGAAGTGGGGTTCGATGACTACATGATATGATATCATCGAGAGGTCCAATAACTACTTCAGGGAGATTATGATTACAAAACAGGAAAACATCAGCCCAGAACCCTGGGGACTAATAGTCCCCAGTGTATTTAGGACCCAGTAGGGTGTGAGCACGTCAAATGAGCAGGGACAGAAGGCCTTTCTCGGGGAGGCTAGATGGAATCCTAAACTGTCAAAAGTATTGTCTCTTCCACTTGTGTCAGAATCGAGGTGCCTGCAAAAACAGAACCCTCACTGGGAGTGTACTTGATGCCATAGAGCTGTATGCTTAAAAACAGCCAGCATGCGAGCTGGAGAGATGGCTCAGAGGCCAACAGCACCGGCTGCTCTTTCAGACTCAGGGTCCATGCACTCACATGGCAGTAGTGGCTGACAATCATCTCTTAACTCCAGTCCCAGGGGATCTGATGCCCTCTTCTGGCCTCTTTGGGAACTGCATGCACATGGTCCCTAGATATTCATGCAGACAAAACAAAATATACAGGAAATAAATAAACTAAGACAGTCAAGGCTACATAGAGATACCTTGTCTTAAAAACAAAACAAGACAAAAATCAAAAAAGTAAAACACAACAGAACCAGGCTGGAGATGCAGCTCCAGAATGGCAGAATGGCTGCCGAGTGTCTGCAAAGTCTGGGCCGTGCTTGATCCTTAGTCCTGAAAAGTAGAGGAGATGAAGAGGGAAGGACCAGTGAAGGAAAAGTGAGGTTACTGAGATGTACTGCAGACTCAAATTGCTATCTACCTCAGGGTTCATAACACTCTTCGATTAAGCTTTACCCAGAGCCATAAATATCTGTTGTCATTACTTTTTTTTTTTTTTTTAAGAGAGAGACTCAGATAGCCCAGGCTGGCCTTAAATTATGCTAAAGCTGTCCTTGAACTCCTGATCCTCCTGCCCCTTCCTGCCAAGTGCCTAGATTACAGGCATCCGCCATGACACCCAGCTTCTAAGTGGTTTTTAAATGCCCGTTAGCACATCTTTCTAGTGTCTGTAAGTACTGTGCCAAGGCTTGCCCGGCTCTAGATATCTTCCCAACTGGCCACATCCTGTAGCCAGTCCAGCACCTCGTCATCACTCACAGGATTTCATTGTGAGGCTTTGCCTCAGACAGGTCCAGTAAGTCCAGAAAATGCCCGAAGAAACCAGATCAGATTTTAAGGAACTCAAAGAAACAATACAGTCTTCCTTTCTTTTTTTTAATAATTAACCCCTTGGAGCTGGAGATGAGGTTCGATCTTGCTGCCGAGCACACCTAATACCCGAACGATCGTCAGCAAACAAAACAACTTCCAAAAGCAGTTTCACTCCTTAGGAATACAGTCTCCATCCAGCTGCCTCGTTCACATCCTATGAACTCATTCCCCGCAGGGGCTATTCCAAACAACCGGGAACACAGACAGCGTCTTTCGGCTTCAGACACTTTGCCAAAAGCTCCTGCCAGGTCTCAAGGCTGCCTGATGGTTGCAGGATGCAAAAGCGGGTCTCAGTATAGAAGCTCCAGGATATCTCTTGACTGGTCTGTCCCATTGTCTTCAGAATCTTAATCTGTCCGCGTCTCTTTTGTCGACAATTCAGGGATTGCCTGAGTCTCATGGGTGTGCTTTGCTCTGAAGAGCAGAAGGCTTCGGTCCCAACTGGTGTTGCCAAAGCAGCGTGCTAACTCCATTCCATACTCCTGCGTCAGGATTCGCACGATCTGGCTGGCCATATCACCTCGGATGGCCAGCGAGTGGAAGTGATCAAAATTGTGGAGTCCCAGCTTGCGTAAGCGCCTTGCAGCTGCCCGGTAACACTTCCAGGGCTGTGGCTCCACGAGGAGGTAGCTGCAGAGAGAGGAGATGTGGGCCAGGAACTCGCACAGACCACGGTCCCCATGGTTCAGATGAATCCACATAGTTACTGACATGCAAAAGACGATGTCAAAAACGGAACGCCCAAACTGGCTTAAGAAAGAACTCAAGGGAACCTTCCTGTTCTCTTGATCCATGATGTCCAGGGTGATAAAGGTCAAACCATCAGGAAAGGGACAGTCTTTTTCAGCCCGCTCCACAAGGACTGGATCTATATCACAGCAGAGGAGGCGGAGTTCTCTGGAAGCCCCGGAGCAGGTCTCCCCATCGTTCAGGGAAAGGAAATGTTTATATAGAGCCACGCTCAGATCCTAGAGGAACCCAAAATAGCCTTGTCATTGCATCTCTGTAACAGTGAGTGGAAAAGACATCTCTCATCCTTTGAGATCGCCACTGACCTCTGCCCGTACCGGATGTGAGGCTCTTAACATAATAATCTATAGAGGATACATTTTCTTCCTGAGCGGCTCTTAGCGCCCCCTAGTGGCTGCAGTCTATAATGCACCCACCCTGTACCTTACATTGTTTTTACCTTTTCTTTCTTATTCTTCCTTCCTTCTTCTTCTTTTTCTTAAATCAGTCTTAAGTGACTCAACTCAAACTCACTATATAGCTAAGGATATCCCTGAACTCTGTGTCTTGAGTGATACATGATTACATGAATGCACCGTGTGTGCCTGGCAACCTGTATCCTGACCCTGATAACAGCTTGAGTTGTACAGTTGGAAGTTATAGACCAAATGATGTGGCAAAGGCAGCAAAGAGTCCCGGGGCGGTGTCTCTCAGCTTAAATAATATATTGGCAAATTCATTATTCCTTTCTGGTGTCTCCTATCCAAAGGAAAGGAATCCAGAAGTGTGAGTGGTGTCCCTCGTCAAGAAGGTGGCAAATAAAGTAGCATCCTGTAAAGACCTGTTTCTCAGATGGCGGTGTAGTTGGCAAAGTCTGGGCTCTAGGAAGCTCTCATCCGGCCTTCACCTCTACAGCGTGAGCTTGTGCCACCTACTGAAGCCACCACTCTTATAAGTCACTGTGAGTCTTTCTAGCCAGTGTGATGACCTGATCTCACCACCTATCTTAGTGAGCTTCTGACTCTCAAAGGAGACACCATCTCTTCCCTCTAACTGTAGCTAATTCATGGTTGTGGGTAGTCTCTTCCATGGCATTTTCCTGTCACCTTTGCAAGTGGACAACTGCAGGTGCACAACACACATGGTCGGAACCACTCAGCTGTTCATTAACAGCGCCCCAGGCAAGTGTGCTGAGTCCTTGTCACCGGGTATTGGTGATAACAGCGGAAAGCTAAGAAGCCTGGCTCCATGCGTGCACCCAAGTAGAACAGTCTCAAAGACATACCGCTGGTCACAGCGAAAATATATGATATATAGCAAGTCTCCACTTTCCTTTTTTAAATAAGTCTCACTAGGTAGACCAGGCTGATCTCCTAGCAGTTTCTGATCCCCCAGCCTCAGCTTCCTAAATGCTGACATTACAGGCATGTACTGCCAGACAAGTTTTCCTTTATACAAAATCCCCAAGTGGAAAAATTAAATTATATTGTTTAGGGTTAGAAATGGAGTAAGATTAAAAAATAATAATAATAATAAAAAGAAAATGAGAATATATAAACAAAAGCAAGACAATAACAGACTAATTGTTACCCGTGTGTAGAGGGCACTTTTAAAACAGGAACCGGCATATGAAGAGCTCTAGGAATTGACCGTCCTTTATCTATTTATTTATTTATTTATTGCTCTGACAGCGGTCACAATGGTGTTTGCCTTATAATTTATAAAGTACAGACTTATGTTTTATGTACTTTTATGAAAGTATAGAATAATTCTCATTAAACTCTGCATTTAAAAAAAACTATGGACCAGCCAGGTGGTGGTGGCGCAAACCTTTAATCCCAGCACTTGGGAGGCAGAGGCAGGCGGATTTCTGAGTTCGAGGCCAGCCTGGTCTACAGAGTGAGTTCCAGGATAGCCAGGGCTATACAGAGAAACCCTGTCTGGAAAAACAAAAACCAAAACTATGGATGGAGGTTATTTACTTAACTAAAGTCACATGACCACTAATAATAATAAGACTTCAACTACATTAAGTCCCTTTTTTTCATACTAGGCTTCCCTATTTTAAAAATTACCTTTTGTATGTGTATGCATGTGTCTTAGTGCTCACATATGCTATATGTGTACGGGTACCCAGAGGGGCCAGAAGAGGATTTCAGCTCCGCTGGAATTGGAGCTCCAGGTAGTTGTGAGCTGTCCTACAAGGATGCTGGTAATGGAACTCAGGTCCTCTGGAGGAGCAGACGCACTCTGAAGAATGGAGCTGAATCCATAGCACCCCTTCTAACTTAACAGGTTACCACTTACCTAGGGGGTCGTCTTAAAATACAGACGTTGGCCAGGCGGTGGTGGCGCACGCCTTTAATCCCAGCACTTGGGAGGCAGAGGCAGGCGGATTTCTGAGTTCAAGGCCAGCCTGGTCTACAGAATGAGTTCCAGGACAGCCAAGACTACACAGAGAAACCTTGTCTCAAAAAACCAAAAGAAAAAAAAAAACAAAAACAAAAACAAAAAAAACCAAAATACAGACGCTGACTTAGTAGACAGGGAGAGGCTGAGACTCTGTGTTCCTAATAAACTGCAGTCACACTAACATTGTGGTTCAGTCACAGGTGTCGGCACAAGGACCAACACCACGACTACATTTCCTTGTACCCTGATTTGCTTCCCTCCGATCTGGCGAGAACTTTTGAGGCTGGCATGGTCTACAGATTGAGGGCATCTGGGACGTGAACTAGGACCCTCGCTATACAGCGAGACCTTGTGTAAAACAAAAATGGATAAATGCATAAATAAGCAAATGTCCAAAAATAAATTTGAGAACAACTGCCTTAGTCAATTGCAACAGTGTCCTTTCTATTGTGCTTCTATATACACTGCTTACAATTTTAAAATCATTTTTTAAATGTTTTCCTGCTGGTTTCCTATATTATAGTGGCGTTTACAAGGGATACACACCCAGCTCCTTATTCCAGTCTATACGCAAAAGCTCTCCTTAGTCCCTCAAGGTCTTCACCACCCACCAATGTCTCTTTTTTGTAGTTTTTGGAAACAGGGTCTCAGTAGCCTAGGCTAACCTCAGACTTGTGGGGATGCCCGTACTTGTCTTCTGAGGGCTAGAATTACACGTGGGCGAAAGGCTATCACTGTCGAGGTCTCGCTATCCCGGGACTCTGTGGTGATGGGAATGTGGAGTGAGGGTTCTAACCATTTGCCATCACGGAGTAAAACTGCCTGCTCTACCGAGACATCCACTAACTAGCTACAAATAGGTGAGATTGGCATTTCCTTATTTTTGCTGTGGTTTGACTTTAATCATTACATGTCTGAAAACACTTTGCGGTGGAAAGGGTGGTTAAGGCCTCCCTCCTCTGGCAGAATCATCTATTTTCTTTCTTGATCCCTCTACTGTTCACCGCTGTACTCTGTTAGCACAAGTTTAAGTAAATACAGACCTGGCTCCAGGTCTGTCTTGCACTGGAGCCTTAAGTTTCAGACATGATTCCATCACCCTGGCTCTTATCTTTTAGGAACTAGGATTCCCAGATAGGGGTCCCCGTTCCCCAGCCAAGAAGACCAGCAAAGCAGAAGAGGAGGCAAACGCCGGAAGTCCAGATCAGATGGTCCTCCTCCCCAGCGGTCTGGCGGGAATTTTTGGAATGAATTGTGGATGGCTCAAATGCCTCACTCGGTGGTGGGGCCCCAGAGGGAGGGCTGGGACGTGCACGTGTCTGTCACCGCTATACTTTGCCCACTCTGGGCGAGTTTGATGCCACGCCCAGGCCAGCACCACTCCGATCGCTCCCGCGTCACTCACCCCGGAGTTACACCCCACGTCGAGCCCTAGGATCGGCCTCCTCTCGGGACCCTCGGGAGGGAAGAGCTGTCGAAGAAGCTCCGGGGGCAGAAGGCGGAGCCTTTGCTCGGGAGGGTGGAAGCGGGAATAATGAGGGAAATTTCCAAACGGGGCGGCCCCGGGCTTCAGAGCCCCGGGATCTGCTTCCTCCACGGTCTCTTCAACGCCCCCTCTTGACAACTTCTCCTCTGCCGCCATCACCCTCGGTTCCCGGGTCGGGGCGGAACCGGAAGTCTGGAACCTGCGGCGAGAGGGTGAGCGCAGCGCTAGTGCGCGTGCGCTGGGGGAGGTCGGAAAGATGGTGAGCCTGGGTTGGTGGGAAGATCCCAGTGCCTAGTCCGGGCTTTTGGTGTCCTATTGGAGGCCGCGATCGTCTCCTCTTATTTAACGGACTTTTTCCAAGTTGACGTTGGACCTTGGGCCACTGACCAAAGCAAGGAGTTAGTGGGGGTCTTGAAAGTGAAGTTGATCCATGGCCCTTTCTTTGCAGATGCACAAAGCGAGCCGTGAAGGAGAGGAATTCCTTGTCTGGGGAGTGTGTGTGTGTGTGTGTGTGTGTGTGTGTGTGTGTGTGTGTGTGTG
>JANHMN010000012.1:4051744-4062584 GCA_030674055.1 Rhabdomys pumilio | reverse complement strand
TGTGTGTGTGTGTGTGTGAATGGTATATGCCTGTAATCCCAGAGCTGGGGAAGCAGAAGCTAGCGGATCTCTGGAGTTTGCTGGCTAGCCAGCCTAGCTGCGTTGACGATCTCCAGATTTACTGAGAGATTCTGTCTCAAAAGATAAGGTGGAGGAGAATGATCTAAGATACCCTGCCATCTGCGTCTGGACTCCACACACGTGTACACACGCTAGGAAACAGTGATACTTAAAAAGCTTTAAATGTGGTGGTCTAGGGGTGGGGCAAGCTGGTGAGGAGAGAGCCTGAGGAGTCAACCTGACTTAGTCTCTGTTCCACGGCTGTGTAGAGACAAGTAACCATGGCAACTCTTATTAAAAAAATTAATTGGAGGCTTGCTACAGTTTCAGAGGTTTAGTCCACTATTATCATGGTGGGAAGCAGTAGCTGAGAGCTAGCTAGATCCTGATCCATAGTCGGAGAGTCTTGGGGCTTAGCCTGGGCTTTTAAAACCTCAAAACCCACCTCCAGTGAAACACTTCCTCCAACAATGCCACACCTCCAGTCCTTTCTAATCCTTTCAAATAGCGCCACTACCTGGTGACTAAGCATTCAGTTATACGAGCCTATGGTGGGGGGGCATTCTTACTCAAAGCACCACACAGCCTAAGCAGCAGGGTCACTTTAGAGGTGAGGATAACCCAGCCTATTAGAGTCAACCAGTGGTGTTGTGTTCTGACCAGCCTCTTTTGTGGAGATCTCCCAATCTTCTAGGCCAAGTATTTGCTAAACTTTGTAAGAGACTGAAGCATCCGTACAAGGACCTACGGGATTCAAATAGGTCTCTGAGGACACCCCCTCACCCCCCTGCACGCATGTGTTTTAGCTTAACTTTTTGACAGGATATCGTGGGTGGTCCAGGTAGCTCCTGAGCTCCTATATTGCAGAGGATGGCCTTGAACTCTTAATCTTCCTGCCTCTACCTCCTGCATGCTAGGATTATAATAGGTAACAGGCCGTGTCCAGCTGAAAAGAAATGTCCTGTTTTTTTCTTCCCAAGTTTTGCTTTGTACTTTGATCTCTGTTTGATTTCTTATTTCAATTTTTTCTTTTTTTTTTCCACTCTTCTTTCTTTCCCCCTTCGAGACAGGGTTTCTCTGTGTAATTCTGGCTGTCCTGGTACTCGCTCTGTAGACCAGGCTGGCCTCAAACTCACAGAGATCTGCCTGCTTCTGCCTCCTGAGTGCTAGGACTAAAGGTGTGTGCCACCACCACCCAGCTTTGCATATTTCACTGCACTAGTTCTGAACCGTGGGCAGAATTACCCACGTGACTCAAGCAAAATCTGTATCCTCTTCTATCTTTAAACAATTAAACCAGACTTTAGTAAAAGGGACTAACAGATGTAGCTTAGTAGTGAGCCTAGCTCACCAATCAGAAGGCCCTGGGTGTTAGCGCACGCACGCACACACACACACACACACAGTGCCGTTATATGTACTGTATTGTCAATAGGATAATTGCTGTCAGTATAAGGGATCTCTCTCTCTCTCTCTCTCTCTCTCTCTCTCTCTCTCTCTCTCTCTCTTAATATTTATGTATTGTACACTGTTGCTATCTTCAGACACACCAGAAGAGGGCATCAGATCCCATTACAGATGGTTGTGAGCCACCATGTGGTTGCTGGAAATTGAACTCAGGCCCTCTGGAAGAGCAGTCAGTGCTCTTAACTGCTGAGCCATCTCTCCAGCCCGGGACCTCTCTGTTAATAACCTTCCTTCAGTGAATGATGATTGGAAAATTTTTCATCAGACCAGGTTCTGGCTTTGTGTATGCTAAAACGTTTGCTCTTCTCCACTCCCACAGACTTCCAGTCCTAGGTGTTGTTGGACACGTTTAATGCCCTAATCTGACCTAGATGTGTACATACAGGGCACAGCCCCGGGTGATTCACATGTGGGTGGATATGAGTACACAGGAAAGTGTTTCTACACACGTGCATTGAGTAGTGACTATGCCTGTGACTAGATGCTGTATTAACAGCCCTATGGAGGGCATTTCCAGTCTGGCTTACCTTCGCTGGGTGCTGGAAATGCCTGTGGGCGCAGTTAAGCCATCCAACCCTGGGAGACACATGAGTGAGGGGTAGGAGCTGCGGTAACCAACTGCAACAAAATAGCGCTTTCTGAAATCTGACAAAAACCCAGTGAGTTTTGGAGCTAGACTCCTGAAAAGTTCTCTAAGGATACAGACCTCAAAGCTTGAGTTTAACTAGCTACACAGGAACCCCGTTTTGCCCTTCACAGGATAAACACTGAGTACAGTTTAAATGAAGAGGCACCTCTCACTCTATTGGTGGGATTGTGAGGTAGCGCCATAAAGAAGAACAGTGTGGAGGTTGCTCAAAAACGTTAAAAACGGGGCCAACAAGAGGGTTCAGCGGGTATTGAGGTGCTTGCCTCCAAGCCCAATGAACTCAGTTTGATCTCCAGGATCGACATGGTGTGGGAAAAGAGATTTAACTGCACAGTTGTTCCCTGACTTTCACGGACAGGCTGTGGCACACGCACATGCACACACAGGCACACAGACATTTTAAAAAAAGTAATTTTTAAAAAGTTAAAAATAGAATTTTCAGTCTGGTGTGGTGGTACACACCTTTTAATCCCAGCACTAGGGAGTGATATCTGTGAGTGTGGAGGAGGATATCTGTGAGTGTGGTCAGCCTGGGTGAGGAAACAAGAACCTGTCACAAACAGGAAATAGAACCACCATGATATATATATATATATATATATATATATATATATATATATGTGTGTGTGTGTGTGTGTGTGTGTGTGTGTGTGTGTGTACACACATATATATATATACAGACACACACACACATATATACATATATATATATACACACACATACACACACACACACACATGGAAATCAGAATGTTAAAGAGACACCTGCATTTTTATTTGCTGCAGCAGTGATTTACATATGTATATGCGTATATGTGTATATGTATATATATGTATATAGTGAACACCACATGTATCTGTATAGCAGACACCTATATTCCATTTAGGTGTCCATCAATGAATGAACAGACAAAGAAAGTGTGGCCATGTCCACATGGGATCGTTGTTCGGCCTGAGAAGGATCACATCATGTCATTTGTTCCAGCTCTGATTACACTGAAGGATAAAGAGTTGATGTCAGAAGTAAGAAATTGTCCCAGCAAGGAGCGGGTGGGAAGGAGATGACTGGTGAGTCCGCAGCTGCAGTTGGAGGTTGCCGTGCTCTGGAGAGAGCAGGGTGGCTGCGGTTAGCAGCCCTTGGTTGTGCGTTTCTAAGTAGCTCCAAATGCCTTTGGAATATTTTCAACACAAGGAAGCATCACATACATATAGTAAGATGGGATCGAACCTCGTAAGTATGTGTAAACACTACGGGCTGTTGTGGTTTGGGTGATTAAATGTCCCCTAAAGACTTATATATGGAAGGCTAGGAAGTAAATGAAGGTGGTACCCTACCTAGCTGACCAAGAAGGCAGCTGTGTAAGACATTTAAGACATCTGAAATGAAAACCACGCAACACAGTTTATACTACAGAATACCCTTAGGTTTGGGGGGTTTGTGGCAATGGCCATCATGGCATAGATGCGTCTTAAAAAACAGAAGAATTATTTCTGTCTTAGTCGCTGATCTATTGCTGTGCCTTGACACCATGGCCAAAGCAACGCACAGAGGAGATCACTGAATTGCTGCTGGCTTACGGTTTGTTATCTTCCTGGTGGGGAGTGCGGCAGGCAGGCAGGCATGGTACTGGAGAAGGAGCCAAGAGCATTATATCCTTATTCACAGGCAGAGAGAGAGAGACAGAGGGAGAGAGAGAGGGAGAGAGAGAGAGAGAGAGAGAGAGAGAGAGAGAGAGAGAGAGACTGGGCCTGGCATGGGACTTTTAAACCTCACAGCCCACCCCCAGCAACTTATTTCTTCCAGCCCACAACACAGTTCCTAGTCCTTCCCAGACAGTCCGTCGGCTGAGGCCAAGCGTTCAAACACTCCTGGGGGGCCATTTGCACTTGAACAACTAGATGTCAAGAGACACAAAGAGGAAGACGAATGTGAGGGAGGAAGAGGAGACAAGAGAAATTCAACCCAAATCTCCCAACACTTAAAAAAAAAAAGATTGAAATCAAGTATGACAGCACAGGCTTTGTCACCCAGCCCTGGGGAGGCAGAGACAGAGGCTTGCTGGCCAGCTAGTCCAGCCAAGTAAGAGATCTGGAGTTCAAGTGTGAGACCCTGTTTCAAACCTCAAGATGAAGGTCGGTGTGCTGGTTTGTGCCTTTAATCCCAGAACTGGGGAGGCAGGTGGGTCAGGAGGATCTTTGTGAGTTCCAGGTCAACAACGGTCCTAAGAACAACACCTCGGTCCTAAGAACAACACCTGAAGTTGACCTCTGACCTCCACACGCATGCACACACACCCACCTGTACATACACGTGAGCACACACAGATACAAACTGATTACTTGGATCAAGAATAGAATACAAGTAGGGGTTTGTGTCTTTGGTCCTAGCACTCAGGAGACAGAGCCAAGGCATCTGAATCTCTGAGCTCAAGCCCAGCCTTGTCTACAGAGTGAATTCCAGGACAGCCAAGTGTATGAAAAGAAATCCTGTC
This sequence comes from Rhabdomys pumilio, assembly GCA_030674055.1. Lineage (NCBI taxonomy): Eukaryota > Metazoa > Chordata > Mammalia > Rodentia > Muridae > Rhabdomys > Rhabdomys pumilio. The sequence goes on along the minus strand of JANHMN010000012.1, from coordinate 4,057,916 downwards.
TTGAAAACCAAAAAAGAAAAAAAAGAATATAAGTGTAATATGTAAAACCAAACATGATTCACAAAATAAAAAAGCAGGCCAGGTGTGGTGGCACACACCTTTAATCCCAGCACGTGGGAGGCAGAGATGAGCCGTCTGAGTTCCAGGCCAGCCTGGTCTACATAGTGAGGCCCTTTCTAAAAAGAAAAGAAATCAGTGAATGGGAATTTATCAAAATGAAGCAAATTTTACTTTGAGAAATGTTTTTAAAAATATGTCTAGGATGCCAAAGACCAGCTTTGACATCCAGGAGTAGGTAAACCGAGGCAGACATTGAGGAATGGTGTCCATGAGACACAATTCTGAGAGAAGCTGGTGGGGGTCGGTCCAGATACCAATGGAGGCTCCTGCTTATGGCAGCCGGCAATTAGAGAAGTGACTCAGCAGACTTTTCTGGGGGGGGGGGGGGGGCAGGGGGAACAAAGCTTGAGTCACTGGGGCTGGTGCTCCCTGTGGCCAGAGAAAAACTCTGAACTCTTCTAACTCCTAGAGGCCAGTGAGAAAGAAAAGGAGAGAAAATTCATACACACACACACACACACACAGAGAGAGAGAGAGAGAGAGAGAGAGAGAGAGAGTAGATTAAACAAAAGGCAGATTCCAGTAACTTCATACATGTAAACACATGCCTGCATGCACACATACATACATTTATACATACATGCAGACTGATAGAAGTACACACATTTACACATTGAATGGATGGAGCAAAGTTCCAGCAAGCAGGCTTCCAGCATTTCACACATATAGATATATACATATATACATATACATGTATATGTATATACATATACAGACACACACACATATATATATGTATATACATATACACATGTACACACATACCTGGTAGGTGAATGGAACAGAGTTCCAACAAACAGGTTCCAAGCATTTTATACATACATGCATATACACAAATACATATACACATATACACATATACACATATACACATATACACATATACACATATACACATATACACATATACACATATTTGGTGGTTGGAGCAAGCTCCAACAACACCCACACAAGCGTAAACACATACATACGTTACATACATACACGCAAATCTGATGGATGGAACAAAGTTCCAACACATTTTCACACAAACGTTACATATAAACATATTTAATGGACAGAACAAGGTTTGAACATATATACATACATTCACACATATTTAATGGACAGAACAAGGTTTGAACATATATACATATATTCACACATATTTGGAAGGAAAAAAGTTCCGACAACTTTATTTTTTTCTCCTATAGCTTATATATCCCAGCAAAATCTTTCAAGCAGTATAAGATTACAATAGAATTACATTCTAATTTTCTTCTAGTGAATGACTGAGAAATAACAATGGGTTTCCCAATACCTTCACAAAAATTAACATTATGTAGTACAGGTAAGGAAAACAAATTATTCCCAAGAACCCATACACATTTGTAGCTAAGCAACTTATTATAGATTAACAAAGTGTGAGCAAGCGAGGGAGCTTTCTCAGCCAGCAATTTGTGGTTACAAAGAAAGAACAAATTGTTTTATTATTTATCTTTAAGAGTGATCTTGTAAGAACTTTAAAGGAATCACAAATCTAAACGTTTATATAAGAATCAGCCATATCTGTTTAAATCCTCAGGATGCAAATCTTCACATCAGAAATTCTTATTAAATCACATCAGGAAGCTGAGGGCAAAAGCGGGTATAAGAAATCAGTCACTAGTCCAGCCTCAGCGAGAGTCACGTCGGCCAGTGCTGCCATTGTTCTTGTTCCCTGACCATAAAACGTCCTTGGCTTAACTAATAAGAGTGTGCCTTTCTCAACTTCAAATTGTTCCCTAAGATTTTCTACATCAGGGCCTGTAGCAAAAACATCTTAACCTCGCTTCCCAGATATCTTATTTCCCCAATGCTTTCTAAGGGTGGTGGTCATGCTGATAATCTACGCCTCTAAATTCTTTCCTAGAATAGTGATTAAATCATCAATCTGCTCCAGCAGCAAGGCCTGAAAGAGTTCAAGCATTGTTATTATGAGTGTCAGAGACGCTGCCCAGTGAGGGGCTGGAATCCCCTCAGAATTTTCATACAATTCTTAGATTAAGAGGGAAGCGAGGGCAGCAAGCAAAGCAGAACTCCATAACAGCCTGAAGTCCTCATGACATGTGGTCTTTGGGGTTGTTCTGCACTAAGGCTCGCCCGTCATGACTGCGCTAACCAGTGGGCCACATTCCAGGAGTTCTAAAGCCATAGGATGTTCCTCCTGCACGGCCCTCAGCAGAGGAAAACTTCATGAAGAGAATAAAAAGATAAGCTACAAGCAGGGAGAAAGCGCTTGCAAGCCACGTCTCTCAAAAGGATTGCCATCTAAAATATATCAAAAATTCTTGAAATTCTACAGTAAAAATTCCAATAAAATTAACTAAAATATTGCAAAATATTGGGAGACAGGTCATTGAAAAGAATATACTAAGTCACAAACACACAGAAAGATTTTAGGCATATTATTCTCGGGGAACATATAAAATTAAGACCTCCTTGAAACAATCCTATCCATCAGTTAAGACAGGGAAAATGAAAACATCAACCGTAACAGCTTGAGTGTTTGGATGGTGAGAAAATATCCATCAGAAAATATCCATCATTGGTGAAAATGTCATGTCACGGGCACTCAGAGAAATATTTTGACAGATTCTCTTTTGTGTTTGCTTTTACAAGACAAGGTCTTTTTTCCTAAACCTCACTGACCTCAGACTTGCTTGTTTGTTTCTTTGTTTGATGGATGTGTACATTTTGTCCATATGTATATATGTACCTCGTGTATACCTGGTACCCGAGGAGCCCAGAAGAGGGCACCAGATCCTCTCAGACAGTTGTGAGCCACCACGTGGGTGCCAGGAATTGAACCTGCACCCTCTGGATGAGCAGCTGTTGGGAGCCGACTTTTAACAGAAAGTGGCTAGAAAGCAGCTATCCATGCCTGTAAGGCGCACGTGGTATCCACGCCTGCAAGGCTTACATCATATCCATGCCCCTACAAGGGGCTTGGCAAAAGTGTATAATTACCCCAGATTTCCCTTCAATAAAAAAGACTGAATCAGAACCTCTGTCTTGTCTCCATTCCTAGCATCTCTTCCCCTTATCCCCACTCTCTCTCTCCCTCTAGACCCTGACCCGAAGACTGCAGCTGCAGTTTGGGCTGGGCAGTGGTGGCGAACGCCTTTAATCCCAGCCCTTGAGAGGCCAAGCCAGGCAGAGCGGAGCAAGCTGCAACATTTTTTGTTATAGTAACTAGTCAAGCATTGTTGAGTCTTTTGTCTCAAGCCAGGTAGAGCGGAGCCGGTTGCAACAAGCAGCCAGTGCTCTTAACTGCCCAGCCATTCTTTATGCCCTCATTTCTCATCTTTTGAACCCAAGGGATTTGTTTCTCTTTAGGAATCTTCTAAAGTGTGTTGAGGAAATGGATGAAGCAGAGTCTATGAATGGAAATAGCCTGCAGAGCACTAGAGTCTGGAGGTCTGAGGTTGATAGAGAGGCACTGATGGAGAAATGGGGAGGACTAGAGTCTAGAGATCTGAGGTTGATAGAGAGGTACTGCTGGAGAAACTGGGAGGAAGATGACAAGAAGAGAGCTGAAGAACCACCTGCCTGGACACTAAAGGAAGAAGATAGAGCAAACTGTCGTGCCCTCAGAGGCCGTGGTACATCCAGAGCAAAGTCCGAGTTCCTAAAGTAGACTTTGAACTGGAATGTGCTGGAATGTGCAGGTGAATCTCCTGACCTCTTGTACTGAAGATCCAGGAGGCTGGAGCTTCTGCATTTCCATAGAGCTCGCCCCACGCATGCTTTTGAGTAATGAAACCTCAGAAGAGCTGGGCGTTGTTGGCGCACGCCTTTGATCCCAGCACTTGGGAGGCAGAGGCAGGCAGATTTCTGAGTTCGAGGCTAGCCTGGTCTATAGAGTGAGTTCCAGGACAGCCAGGGCTACACAGAGAAACCCTGTCTCGAAAAACCAAAAAAAAAAAAAAAAAAAAAAGAAAAAAAAAAAAGAAACCTCAGAAGATCCTGAGTTTTTCTTTGGTTCCATGACTCTAACCCCATCATATCTATGTTCTAGCCAGACTGAACCACTCAGTTTCCTGAACGCACTGAAGGGAAGGCCCATGGCTTCAAACATGTTGTGTTCCCTCTGCCTGGAATGTATTCATGTATTCTCACACACACACACACACACACACACACACACACACACACACACCCTCCACCCCCGCTCACAGCTCATTTTCCCAATATTTCCTCTTTTGTGAATTCTTTTTTTTTTTTTGGTTTTTCGAGACAGGGTTTCTCTGTGTAGCCCTGGCTGTCCTGGAACTCACTCTGTAGACTAGGCTGACCTCGAACTCAGAAATCCGCCTGCCTCTGCCTCCCAAGTGCTGGGATTAAAGGTGGTAAATTCTTAACTAGCCACATTCCTTTTTTTTTTTTTTTTTAAGAATATTTCTCGCAGGGCGGTGGTGGCACACGCCTTTAAGAGGACAGCCAGGGCTACTCAGAGAAACCCTGTCTCGAAAAACAAAACAAACAAAAAAAAGTATTTCTAATACCAGGGGCTGGGCAATTTAGCCCAGGGGTTGATTTAGCTGATACTTTTGGAGGTTTAAGCCCCTGCTGAGGGCTCTGGTTCATCACTGTATGACATCATGAAAGGGATAGCACCCGGCCAAACAGGAAGCAAAGGATAGCTGAGGTGCTGAACTGACTTTATAGCAACCTATTGTTTTCTTTATCTTTCTAGTCTTTGAGACACTGTCTCACTCTGTAGCTCTGGCTGCCCTGGACTTGCTATGTAGACCAGGTTGGCCTCAGAACCCACTGAGATCCTCCTGCCTCTGTCTTTCAGGCGCTGGGATTAGAGAGCACTATCATGGCTGCAACCTAATGTTGAGGGAGTCGTATCATCAGTTTCCTCCATAGCAGACCCTCCATAGCCACACCACCTTAGGCTGCACCTTTAAGGTCTTAAGGCTAATTCAACACCGTGATGCTGGAGCCGAGGGCTCTGGAACATGGGTCTCTGAGGGACTCCGATCACATGCAAGCCATAACGCCCTCCTTTCATCTAGACACCCATTTCTGCCTCTGTTACACAACAGTAGAATTTTTTATTTCTTGTGAACTCACCAGAGAGTGTGACGACATCCAGTGTCCTCAGTGTCTGGTAGCTATTGGACACGTCACCTAGATGAGTGGATGAGTTTTTGAGGAGAGGATTTGGACAAGGTTTTCTGCATCCTAGGATGACCTTATGCACCTCCAGTAGGGCGCATTTTTAAAAATATGAACAAAAGGAATTGTGTAGCTGCTTGAATTACGAACGCTAATTATGTTCCCCGTAAACCGTATGAGAGGGTCTGTGTATAGCTTCTGAACCTGCCCTCAGTTGGCTCTGATTGGTAAATCAAGATGCCAGCAGCCAATAGCTGGGGAGGACTGACACAGGGGATTTTTAGGATTCCTGAGCTTGAGACCAGGAGGAAAGGGAGAAGGATGAGATCCACCATGCTGGAATAGTGTGGAGAAGAGGAGAGACACCATGCCTGAGAAGAGTGGAAGACCGAGAGGCATGGCCACCATGTGAAGGAGCCGGGAGGGCGTGGCCTAGAGGGCGTCCAACTGAGTCTAGGGCAGCCAAGATGGAACATAGAATTAGTAAGTAATAAATCGGAACTATCGGCAAGAGGTAGATTAACAGCATGGAGGTTAGGCAGTGGCCTAGCTATTGTGCTGTTTAAGGTATATTAAAATACAGAGTCTGAGTGTGTGTCTTTCATTCGTGAACATAAACCACTGAGGTGGGTAGCAAACCTGCCGCCGGGTTTTATTTAATCATATTTAATTCAACAGAATGGATTCTCAGCATGAGAGTGTACATCTCTCTCCCAGCTACCCAAGAGTTTTGTGCAGAAGACCACTGGAGCCCCAGAATTTGAACCCAGCTTGGATAACACAGCAAATGTATGTGTGAGGGGCAGTGAAGGCAGTGAGGGCAGTGAGGGCAGTGAGGGCAGTGAGAGGCAGTGAGGGGCAGTGAGAGGCAGTGAGAGGCAGTGAGAGGCAGTGAGAGGCAGTG
>JANHMN010000012.1:3996191-4043357 GCA_030674055.1 Rhabdomys pumilio | reverse complement strand
GTGTGTGTGTGTGTGTGTGTGAGAGAGAGAGAGAATGTGTGAATGTGTGTGGTGTGTGTATGTAATGTATGGTGTGTGTGTGTGTGTGTGTGTGTGTGTGAAAGAGAGAGAGAGAGTATGTGTGAATGTGTGTGGTGTGTATGTGATGTATGGTGTATGCATACAGGTGTGCAGACGTCTGCATATGTGTAGGCCTAAGCAGGACATTGGGTGTCATCCTCTAGGGCAGAGGGGTTCTCAATCTTCCTGACACGGCGACCCTTTAACACAGGTCTTCATGCTGTGCTGACCCCAACCCCAAAATTATTTTGTTCCTACTTCACAACTGTAATTTTGCTACTGTTATGAATCATAATGTAAACGTCTGATATCTGACCTCGAAAGGGGCCAACCACCGCTCTATGTCTTTCTACCTTATTCCCTTATCGTTTCTGCTAGGCTGGCCGGCCAGTGGCTCTTGGTTCCACCGATCTCCATCCCCATGGGTTCTGTTGTATCAGGCCTGCACAGGTCCTTCTAGCTTTCCTGAGCAGTTTTTGGGACCCCTTAGGTATCTCCTTTCCCAGTGCCTTTGTTTGTTGTTTGTTTTCTGCTTATGAAGGTTCATCACTTCCAGGCCACGTTCTATGTTTCTGTTACTGCCTAGCAAATGACTTCAGACTTAGTGCCACAAAACCATGTCACTTAACTGTGTGGATTAGGAATCAGATAGGACTCAGACTTGTCCATGTGCCATGGTAGCTTGAACCTCAACCTGGAAGTCTCAAATGCCTGGAGCCAGGAGAAGCTGAAGTTAGAATGACTACTTCCAGGGTGGCTTTCTCCCTCATGTGGTTGTCACTTTGGTGGGCATGATAGGAAGACTGAGCCCCTGGCAGAATACCAGCCCATGGGCCCCTCCAGCATGTGGCCCTGTGACACTCGGATTTCTTATATAATGGCTGAAGAAATGAAAAGAAGCCAGCCAAGGTACTGGAGGTACTATAGTAAAGGATAGTAGATGGCAGGGTTTTGTCCAAGCAAAGAGAAGATTGGAGAGCTGGGGCTGTGTGTTGGGAAGAGAGCGTCTTAGCTATCTGTGGGGTGGGGGTGGGGCATAGTCCTGAGTTGGCAAATGGATTTTCTGGGAGTAGACACACCCTTGAGTAGAGATGGATGGTTGCAAGTGAGTTGGGTCAGGTTGTGGAATTGATCTAGCCTCAGTGGGGGCCTAGCAATGAGAATGAAGATTCTCTCATCTGTGCAGAGGGTTGTTTGGAATCAGCAGCTGCTTCCAGAGGAGAGTGGCTCATGGAGCGGGCTGGACAGTGGGCCGCTTGGATATGCCCAAGTCCTAAACCCCCATATCTGTACATGGAAATTGGATTCTTTACCAGAATAAGGATCTGGGAATAAGCCCGTCCTCCTGGGTGTGCTGCAGGCTAGAGGTCCAGACACAGTCTTGCTCTGTAAAGGAGGGAGGAGAGGCAGGGAAGAGTCCATGTGCTGAAGCCGGCAGAGACTGGAAGGTTCCACAGGATGTTGAAAACCAGCAGTCATTGCCACCTCCCAAAGGAGTGAGCAAGGCTTGGGCTTCCACAGCCATAGTAGGACACACGATTTCTGTTGTTTTAAGCTGCTTTGTTCAGGACCATCTGTTACAGCAGCCTCAGGAAACTAATGAAACTCTGGACGCCTAGAGATGAGTTGAGGAGGCTGCTGGGCTCATGCTGGCTGGAGTCCGGTGCTCCCTCTCCCCAGCTTAGAGACTCTTCATCCATTTCTGCTCCACCAGAGGTCTCCTGGTCCCCTACCATAACTCAGCACAACTTCCTTCTCAGGTTCCATAATGAACCAAGCAGAGTGGTACACACATATAATCCCAGCTCAAGGCAAGACTGTGAGTTTGAGGCCAGCCTGGGCTACATGGTGAGACTGTCTCAAACAAAACAAGTAAGCAAAAAACAGGGAAGAAAAAAAGAGAGTGTGGAGAATCTACTTAGGCCCTGAGGCTACATGCTGTCAGCAGCTGTTTCCTTCTGCTTCTTTCCAGCTGTGGCATGCTCTGTACACACTGGGAGATATCTCTCTGTCTCTCTCTCTCTCTCTCTCTCTCTCTCTCTCTATTTCTATCTCTCTCTCTATCTTTATCTCTCTATCTCTCTCTACCTCTCTCTATATCTATATCTATATCTATATCTATATCTATATCTATATCTAATCTATATCTATATCTATATCTATCTATATCTCTCTCTATCTCTATCTATATATCTATATCTATCTATATCTGTGTGTGTGTGTGTGTATATATATATATATATATATATATATATATATATACTCTCCCCTCCCCCCCCCTCCAGTGTGATCATGTCCCTTCCCCACACACCCACACCAGGACACCCATGTGTCTTAGTTAGGGTTACTATAGTTATGATAAAACACCATGACCAAGTTGAGGAGGAAAGGGCTTATTTGGCTTACACGTCCATCTTGCTGTTGATCACTGAAGGAAGTCAGGACAGGAACTCACACAGGGTGGGAACCTGGAGGCAGGAGCTGATGCAGAGTCCGTGGAGGGGTGCTGCTCACCAGCTTGCTCCCCATGGCTTGTTCAGTCTGCTCTCTTATAGAACCCAGGACCACCAGCCCAGAGGTGGAACCATCCACAGTGGGCTGGGCCCTAAATACCCTACAGGCTTGCTGCCTACAGCTTGATCTTATGGAGGCATTCTCTTAACCTCTCAGGTGACTCTAGTTTGTGTCAAGTTGACATAAAACTATCCAGCACACAATGGGAATCTGTTGACATAATCATTAACTGATTTGCCATTCTCTCAGTAATTTTATGCACAAGCTTGGGGTGGTCACTGAAACTTTTGCTTCTAAGTTTTCGCTTAGAGTTGAAGTATATCCCTCCCTCCCTCCCTTCCTCCCTCCCTCCCTCCCTCCCTCCCCTCAAATGATGCTTTTGCCCATGTGCTGTAAGTTCCGTGGCTCTAGGATGCACAGGATGGTCCCCTGAAGCGCCAGATGTATATAGGTTCAAAGCTGCCGCTTTGCATTATACCCGGGCTCTCCAGTGCAAGGAAACACTTTTGCTCAAAATAAAGACTCTTTTACCAGTATGGCTGGGAAAACACCAGGTTCCCATGGACCATCAGTCTGCTCCCAGACCAAGGTGTCCTGAGCAGGAGGACCCCTCGACTTTCCCCAGGAAAACAAAAGATGGGGATTTTAAGTGGCTCCTGCGTGAAAGGCACCCACAGCTCAGTGACATTTCACACTCCACAAAGCCGGCTGAGGCCACAAGCAAACAGTCCAGGTGTCTTAGTAATTGCTTTTATTATTTTCTATCAGTCATAGATTTTGGGCAGGTGAGGCTGAAGATGGGCACACGGAAGAGACCATAGGGAACTTGAGGAGCTGATGTCAAAAGGGCAGCCCCGTCTGGGTGTGTGGCAGGTGAGTCCTTGTGCCTGATGCTAGATCTTCATTCTCCGACACTCGGGAAAAACTCGGGGCAGGGGACTGAGTAGAGATGGGTTTTGGCAGGCGGGCCAATTGTGTCTTGAGATGTGGCAGTCACTGGACAAAAAGGTGTTGTCAGTGTCTGCTGGGAAGACAGGTCTAAGAGAAGCAGAGTCCTGCTCTAAGTCACTGCCACCAGGAACGGATTATCCATCTTCAAAGCCAGACTCCGCTTTCCTCTAATAGCCAGTAGGGGGCAGCAAAGTCCTTGTGTAAAATTCTCAATTTGACACCTCTCCCCACCCCCGTCCCCCCACCCACACACACTCGGCCTTTTGGAATAAGGGTGCTTCGGGGATCCTGCAGGGCTCACACAGAAGAAAGGGTATGGAATGGAAGAACCATACCATACCCGAGGAAGTCTTTTGGTTTCCTCGGGTTATATCGTAAGAGCTGTGCGCGGACCCAGAAATTGGTGTGGGGAACAAGAGACTGAAGTCCTTACTTCTGTCTCATCTTAGAGCCTCGGAGTGGACCTCCCGGTCTGTCACGCTTCCTCGGGGGGCTTTGGCCCTCACATCAGAGATTCCTGGCTCCCTCAAACCTTATGAAATCCAATCTACCCCGTCATAGGTCCGGCCCCACCCAAGCTAAAAATGCGAGGTGCCTGGAGGAGTCCTTCCTCCTTCACAGCTTGCCGCACCTGCCCAGCTTCGGTTTCTCATAATCTCGCATTCCTCATGATCCTGCATTCTTGTTTCTCCGCCCTTCCTCTTGCCAAGACCCACCCAGGTGTTCCTGGGACTCCTTACTGCCCCTCCAGGGGTCGACATCAAGGCTTTCTCTGGTCCTGGATCCAGTTCAGCCGTCGACTGACAGAAGAAAACCCTGCGAGGCCTCCCCACCTTCACCAGCCATCTTTGAGATCACCGTGACTTGTGCCCCCGGTCACATTATTTATGGCTGAGGGCTTGCCCTTCCCCCATTTTTTTTTGGAACTTAGCCTTGGAAAAATTTCTCAATCCTCAGTCTCTGCATAAATTGTCTCAGAAGAGGACTTAGACAAGTGGATTCTGGGAAACTGGCCAGTGTGAGGGTGGCATGTCGGTTGGGGGAGGGGCTTTAAATCTTTCTAGAACTGAAGCTAGAGATTAGGAGAGGCACTCAGAGGGGAGCAAGCAGATGAGGAAGTCAGCCAAGTGTCTTGGTGCCTCTCCCTGCCCCACGCTGGCAATGGTTGGGAACTTCCATCTTGCAGATAGGAAAACAGAGTCACAGACAGTAGTCTGTTGGCAGTGAGGTGAGAACCAGAAGCCAGGAATCCTGTCTCCCAGCTGACTTCCAGGGAGGGAAAACCTAAGAGTTTGGCATCTCCAGATGCCAGGCTGGGTGATAGGGGCAGGTGGGGGTGTCACAAATCCCCAGAGATGTCAGTGTTTGTCCACCCACACACCTATGGGCTATACAAGTCTCAATCCAGCCCAGACTCAGACTGGAGGAAGTAGCTGTGGGGCTGTCTCTCAGGTTTACTAGACGACAGTGGATTTATCCAAGCCTTTCTGAATCACTAGGCTTTACCTCTGCAATGGGGATGTGCAGATAACTCTGCAGGATGAGTCTGGACTGCAGTAGAAGGTTCATCTACACCCACTCCCACTCCCACTCCCACTGTCCCTCCACACCACCCTCCCTCCTCAAATATCCAAGATCAAACAAAATTTCAAATGCTTCTGTAATATTTCTTGAAGGCCAGAGTAGGCAGGGTGGGGAGGTGCAGGGGCAGATATGGAGAGGCTACCTAGTCCCCTTTCCTAGGGCAAACATGGTCCCCTACATCCACTCAGAGCCTTGTAGCCTTCACTAGTAACTTTCCACTGGCCTAGAGCTGCCCATGTGCATGTGTCACCTGCATGCTGCCCCAGGTGTGGGCCCCTGGTCCGCACTCCGGCAGGCACTCAGCCAGGGCAGCGTGGCTGACGCACACTCTGCCTGAGATCCCAGCAGCCTGGAGGTTGATAAGGCGCTCTGGCCTCATCCCACGGGACAGGCTCAAGGGACTGGCCCTGGCTGTGACCATTAGCTGGATAGCTTCCAAATTACAGAGATGTGAAGATAAGAGGGCAAGGGCCCAGGGACTCTGGCTGAGTGGCCAGGGAAGCTGGGAGGCGGGGGTGGTGGTGGAGGGGAATGGATGCCTCTACTCTTAGGACCTCAGGAGGCCTGGCTGGAGATAAGACAGAATGTAGCAGAAGATAGGCAGTAAGTGTGGAAGGGACTGAAGGACAGCCCTGGGTGAGGGCTAGTCCAGCAGACAGAACCACCTCCACCACCCCACCACCCCACTTCCCCCTTAGGCCTGTGGAAAGAGCATGGAGTGGAAAAAAGAGAGATGGAATTTTAGTTCTGCCATCTAACATGCCTTTCCAGTGGATGCGATTTGATTGACAGCTCCTGGTTCAGCCCTCCCAGCTGGCTCCCTTGCCTTCCCCTGCCTTGGAGCTCAGGACAGGCTTAGCATATCCCCCTGTTCTTTGACCCAGATGACCCAGGAGGGCAAACTGAGGCAAGTAAGTAAAGCAGTGCCTTCCTACTCCTTTTATATTGCCCAGGTCCCTAGAACAAGCAATTGGCCTAGAGCTGAGTGAGTAACAGTCGGGGAGAGCTTCACCGCACACCACAGAGCCCTGTCCTCATGTTCCAGCCATGTCCCCTCAGCTATTTTTTCCTACTAAGCATGGTTGCCTGGCCTGAAAGAGAAAATGGAGCCCTAGAAGACTTGGTGGGGGTCACAGTCTCAGGCAGGTTTCCTGGGGTCTTCTTCCCACCTCTGAGATCCTGCTGGGCTCCTCCCTCTCATTCCTTGGGTCTGCAAACCCAGAGACACCCTCAGCTTTGACTGTGCCATTTGGAAGATGCAATCGGGTGCCAGGGGCACCGCAGGGGATGGTGTGGCCTCAGATCTGCAGGGCCCCAAGGATGGCATATGTACAAGCTGCAGAAGGGCTGGCAGCAGGAGGGAGCGGCTGCTCACAAGCTGGCTGCAGCAAGTTTATGTCTGGTCTTGCAGGAGCACGGAGAGGGTCACAGGACAGGGAGGGGACATTCTCTGGAGGAGGGTGGGGGTGGGAAGGGCTGGGAAGGGCTCCTCATTCCCGGTTGGTGCCAAAAAGCTGCAGGAAGAAGGTGAAGATGTAGATAATGTCTAAGTAGATGTTGAGGGCTCCAAAAATATACTCCTCGGGGCTCAGCGAGTGTCGCCGGTTACCCATCAGCAACTGGGTGTCAAATGCCAGGAACTGGAAGAGAAGGAAGAAGAGGTCAGATGTTCAGTGTGTGACACTGAGGGGCTAAGCTGCTGGTTTATTACCTGGCTGTCCAGTGACCCTGCTGCAACAGCCAGAACTTTACCAACACCGTCCTCCATGATTGCATCCACCCCAACCCCCACCCCACCCCAATTTACTGGGGTGTTCTGGGCAGAAATACAGCAGAGAGGCAGGATCTCTGCCCTCTGGGGGGAGGTGGGGGAAAGAGGTGGTGAGATGAGAGTAACCCCTAGAGTATTACAGTGCCCCCTCCAGTCCCCGCAGTGCTGAGCGCTAAGTAGGAGCTGCCCTGTGTGGGTGTGGCCGAAACTAGGGAGGGCTTCCGAGGCAGGAACTTTCTAGATAAAACAGTAGGGCCCTGCTATGTTTTTGAGGGGAAATGTACACACTTTGGCTAACCCAGGGAATGGGGGGTTGTTATACACTTTACAGACACAAGCTCCTTGGAATAGAATTGTCAGCACTAGAGGAAACTGAGGCCAGAGATATTCAATATTTATCTAAGTTTACCCATGTGGAGAAATGGCAAATCGAGGTTTTGAGCAGGCTAGCTGCAGGATCCACTCCATTCTGTCACCCTCTGTAGCACCCAGGATCAATGAGTTTTCTGCTCTCCCAGGGGAACCTTCTGGGTCCAACAGATGACTCTTCAGAGATTCCCTTGGCCATAGCTCCTCTCTGTCCTGAGCCACCCATCAGCCCTTCCCTCTGACCACGGACACTATGCCCCTCCCCCACAGCTGTCCTCTGGGTTCCAGTTTGGCTGCAGAAACCCCTTGCGTGACGCACATGAAATCAGACAGGCAGGGACATCTTCCAGCAGATGGACCCCAGAGTCTCTCGGGGTCTAAAAGAGGAAGCAGCATCAACCTGCACACATGAGATTTCTTCAGATTCATGCCCGCTCCCATGCCTAGTTCCTCCACCACTCGTATGTGGAAGGCCTGTGTCTCTGGGTTCCTCACACAATGTCACACATGTGCTTCATGCCAGGGACTGGGTTGGAACCGATAAAGGACACAAGTCTGTGTGTTCGGCTAGGCCCACTGCCTAATGGCGGGGAGGGAGAACCTTCAGATGATTACGTGAAAGCTGGGTCTATGCTATAATTAGGACTGTGGAGTGGGAGCTCTTGATCGTTCAAGGGGAAGGTGTCCTAGGAGGGGTGACATTTTCCTGGGTTGTGAAGGAGGCGTGGGCCTTGGATAGACAGGGCAGCCCTTGGGAAGCCCTGAGGACCTGCTGGACCATTATAAACAGTGAAGAATTAAGTGCATGGGACGAAGGGGAGCATTGTGGGAAGGGAGGTGACAGAGGGGCTGATACCCGACCTTAAAGCTTGCATTTGGCTGGAGCCAGGCTGAAGGATGTCCCAATCCCTTTCTCTTACCCCCCTCCTCGACCCAGGACCCAGATTCCTTGGAGTTGTGTCAGATGTAGACCACAGAGAATCCTGGGAGGATCCCTGCCCTCTGTGCTAACGCCACAAAAACACAGGGACCAGAGACAAGGAGGAGTCCAGCATATGTTGTATGAGGAGAGTGACTCTGAGCTCAGTCTGATGCCACCTCACTTGGAGACTCTGGGAGAATGAGCAAGACTCGGACTCTCTTCTTGGCCTGTGACTCCCTGGCACTGAATGGAGATGAGGGTGCTTGTCTCCTGAGGCTGTTCTGAGCCCGTGACAACCATACTGTGTGCAGGACACCTGGCACATAGCCGACACCTAATGAATGGTGGCTGTTACTGGGGTTTTACCAAGGCATCTGCAGGAGCTGTGTTCTCCCAGGAATAAGCAGACACTGCTAATGAGACTCAGGTGGTTCCCACATCATGCCGGGAAGACAGAAAGACTCAGGGGAATCTGCATAGCCTTAACGGAAGGAAAATGGCGAGCGGTGGTAAGGGTTGAGGGGGCCTTGTAGGCATGGATAGGCCTCCGAGCTCAGCAGCATGAAGAGCTGGACTCCCTGGAACAGAGGCTGAATCTGGAAGGCCGAGGGTTGAGGCAACTTAATCATGTGACCTCAGAGCCCTTGCTTCACAGAGCAGGAGAGCAAGGAGACAGTCACACCATCCCTGGCTCTCATTATTCTAAACTATCATTTTACTCGGTGCACTCAGCAAAGAGATCTGGCTTTCTAAGCAAAGAGAACAAGCTGGCAGAGGGGCCAGCTCCAATGCTGCGGGCTGTTTAACAGGCATAGCTGCCAAGCATAAGTTAATAAATTGCTGAGCTGGCTTATCAATCAGCAGTGCTTGGTTGCTTTCCCAGAGCCTGGTCACCCCTGGGTGAGCTCATGAAACCGAATCTTTCAACCTAGAAGGCTTGGACCTGATCAGGTCTGTGGGTGCCCCTCCAAGGAGCACCCACTCAGTGGCTCCCAGAACAGCTAGCTGGCTGCAAACAAGAGTGGACCAACTGTGGCCGGTGCCCTTGGCTCCTGGCCCTGGCTTCTCCTCCACATGGTGCTAGCTGGGGGAGGCCCACCCCAAAGGGGTTACCACCCACCGATGCAGCCTCCTTCCTAAGAGTCAGCTGGGAGCTTTCTACTTATTTGCATGCACTCATATCTAACGAGCACCTACTGTGTTCCAGGGAACTTGCCCTCAAAGAACTGAGCACCTACTGTGTTCCAAAGAACTTGACTTTGAAGAACTGAAAGTTTAATGAGGGCAACGAACATCATCAGAATTCCATTATAAGGTCCAGCGGGATGGCTCAGCAGATAAGGGTAATTGTTACCAAGCCTGACGGTCTGAATTTGATTCCCAGAACTTGAGTGGTGGAGACAACCTTCTTCTACAAGTTGCCCTATAATCTACACACACACACACACACACACACACACACACACACACACACACACACCACACTGTGGCATGCGCACACACAAGCATACCACAGCTTAATGTAAAACAATTTTTAAAACTCCCACCATAAGCACGCACTGAGAGGGAAAAGTAACTGGCTAGCTTCCCCCTAAGGTGATCGTAAGTACTGACAACAGCCCGAGCTGACAGCAGATTGTCTTGTTTATAATTAACAGACTAGTTGCCACTAAAGGCAGCTGTTGACACCTGGAGGGCTAACCCTGGGTTGAGTTAGAGGCTGGCTGGATCCAGGACTCTTCATGAGTGTGTGGGATGGAATCAGAGGCAGTGCAGGGCCAGAACAGGAGTAATGTATATTGAGTGTATAAATAGTCCTTGTGCGTGCTAATGCGTTATCTCAGCTCACCATCCCTGTGTGCACTGGCAGGCAGGCATTGCACTGTTTAGCCTTTAAGGTCAAGGGTCTTAGTGAGGAAAGTGGCTTTCTGATGGTCTCCTGTCCAATGTTAGAACCTGACCCTCTCCCCTTATCTGGTGGAGCAGGAGCAGAGTAGAGCTTGCAAGGGGACTAAGAAGGACCTGCACAGGGCAGAGGAACTGAGGGTGTCTGTTCTAGTCTATCACACAGTAGGGCTGCACCTACACACCTACACCATTAGCTCTCAATCCTCCTAATGCTTCTACCCTTTAATATAGTTCATCATGTCGTGGTGACCCCAACCACAAAAATTATTTTGTTGTTACTTCATAACTTTAGTTTTGCTGCTGTTATAAATCATATGTAAGCATCTGGTATGTAGGATATCTGATATGTGACCCTGTGAAAGCTCATTTGACATCCCCTGCCTCCCCCTCCCCCAAAACAGATTGCCACCCACAGGTTGAAAACTGGCGATTTACATAGACTCTGGCCACATAGTTGACCTGGCCCTGCTACTGGGAATCAAGCTTATATCTGTTGTCTGTCTCTCCCTAAGAGATGAAGCTGAGGCCCTGTGGGAGAGCCACACCATGGAGAGGCCATCAGCAGACAAGGATTGAATATAAAAAGCTGGGGCTGCAGCCTGTGGAGGAGCCAGCGTGGAAAGGAGCCCGTGGTCTGGGTCCGTCCTACAGAAGCCGCAGCACAGGACCTGTGAGCCCTGGGCCACTCTTACAACACAGGTTCTAACAGAGCTTTACCGGAAACCACCCAGCCTGTCAACAGGGGCCAGTTAACTAAACTGACACAGAAAGGAGTCAGAAACCTGATATCTGCTACCACGAGAAGAAAGCGACCTGCCTGCGGAAAGGACCTTATCACACACCTGCCCAAAAGTACATTTGTGACTCAGGAGCCTATAGACAAGTGTGTCCATAGAACAGTCTAGAAATACAACAGCTGCCCATCATGGTCACCACTGGGGAAGCCAAAGAGTGTGCTCAAAATGTTTGCTTCACCCATATTTAAGATTTTTAAAAGCCAAGACCCAGGAATAGATGTATCCATATATTACAAAGTGCAACTTATAAACTTATAAACTTGAGGACTAAATAACATCCAGCAGAGTCTTGTGACTGTTTTCAAATACACACTTAAGTCTCTGTGACAAATGTCACTTTACTGTCCCCATCATTTTCTGACGTGACTGAGGCACAGACTGTATAACCAACTTGCCCTCACCACACAACCAAGAGGATGGCTGTCCTCAGATGCAGAGAGAGAAGCAAGGTAGGGTGCATGCATAGTGGTGTCTGTGTGTGAGCTATAAGGGTGAGGTAAGAAGAGATGCAAACACGACCCTTAGCTTAGAAAGACACAGGCTTCCAAGTTGGAGGGTGCCCAGAACTGGGCCCATCTGTTGCCCTGTTCCCTCTTGTACAACTGGAGGGTGACTTTGGCCTTTGGGATGGCTCCTCCCACTTAGCCTTCTGTGGGTTAGTGACACAATGGGACTTTTTCTCTGCACTGTAGTCAGACAAAACAAGGACACTCAGCACGACCTTGACCTGATTACTGCCCCATCAATGACTGTGAGAAAGGAATAACAAGAAGTGTCAGGTGAGGCCCTGGACCCTCCATGGCACCTTCCCTATTCTCACCAGCCTGGGCTTTACAGACACCAGAATATCCAGAGCCTCTCTCCTAGAACCCTCAGCTCTGACCCTGAGAGCTTCTTCCATCTTTCAGGGTAGGGACACACATCATGGAAGCCAAGGCCTCCTGGGGTTCTGGTTCAGCCTTGAGAAACAGCCCCCTCCTATGTCTCTCTCCCACACTCAGCCTTGGCGCACTGTTGGGAAGCCTTGGGTTTGCGGCTTGGCCCCCTACCCATTGCTGGATGCCAGGATTAAAACACTAGTAGAAGTGGGTGAGTCAGCTCAAAGGTGTTGGTTTCGAGTGGCTCTCCCATCCTCTCCCCACTTGGGTGCTTTTTTGAGAGTTAGATTCATGGGCCAGGCTGTAGGGCGGGGCAGAAACTGTGCAGGGTGGGGCCAAGGGCCAGTCTACCCTTAGTAAAACCTGAGGCTTCAGGGTTGCATGCCTGACAATACTGCTTTAACCTTGCCAGACCTCCTCTGGGGCAGCTTACATGCGTCATGGCACGCAAGGGCCTGTCTCCCCTTCTCTAAGCAGAAGGGCCCACCCATGTACTCTCTCAACTACTCTTTATGTAACTTTCAAGATGATCCCAACCAGGGTTTTTTTTTGGTGTATTAATTGAATGAGACATTATGGGGGTCACTGGGCACCAAAGTTCTTCCTCCTTCCTGTGACTCACAGGAGACAGCTGGGACAGTGCACATTCACCTGTGCAACTGGCCATTGCAGCACCTCAGATCCCTGGCCCCACCCACTCCTCGGCCATCCATTCACCCCACAAACACCTAGGGGCGTCTACTGTGTACTAGATTGTTCCAGGAGCTGGGGCTACATCGATGCACAAACCAGAGTGTTGGCGAGCCTCATTCTCAAGGAGTTTAAATCCCCTTGAGTCAGAAAACCAAACAGATCAGAAAAACCCAGACTGCGTCTGAGGAAGAGATAGGGTCCCCAGAGCTAGGACTCCAGGAGGAGGGAGCAGCACTTAGGCTGCTCAGTGGTGAAGGGAATAAAGCAGAAGAAGGAAAGCTGGGAGGGTCTCAGGGGACAGAGGAACAGATCGGTGTGGGATCCTGGGTGTTGGAAGAGCTGCTCAGCCTAGGCAGCAAGGGACACAGCAGAGTTGGAGAGGAGGAGGAGTTCACAGGGGGCCAGTGGCGAGCAACTATCTGCTGGATGTAAAGCAGGAGATCCTTACTGCTGCCAGAACCAGAGACTGGGCACAACGGGAAGCTGCAAGGGGGCGTTGTAAGAAGCCTGATGGCACGGGGGAAGAAAGGCCACAAAGCTTGGCAGAGTGCTTAGGCTCTAGAACAGAGGTAGAGGGGCTGGAGAGATGGCTCAGTAGTTAAGAGCACTGGCTGCTCTTCCAGAGGTCCTGAGTTCAATTCCCAGCAACCACATGGTGGCTCACAACCATCTGTAATGGAATCTGACGCTCTCTTCTGGTATGTCTGAAGAAAGCAATGGTGTACTCATACATATAATAAATAAATAAATCTTTAGAACAGAGGTAGACTCATGAGACCTGCTGCTGAGGTGTAGGCTGTCCAGAAGGGAGAGAGCTGCCAAGGAATTTGCCTTGTTTGGGAATGCTAAGAGAGGCTGTGGGAAGAGCACAAAGGCAGAGAAACCCTGGCGAAAGAAGGTGCTTGCACATTAGTTAGGGTACAGGGTCAGTCAGATTTCAAATGGGCACACTGACTATGCAACTGGACGTTCTAGCCTAGAACTCAGACACTAGGGCCAGAGATGTGAATCCACAGTTATCAGCATGAAGTATAGAATCCAAAGCATTGGGCCTGCCTGGGGTTCTGAGGGAAGACGATGGAAAGACTCAGGGACTCAGGGTAGGCCACGATAGGGCCGCCTAACCAAAGCCCAGGAGCCAGAGGCCTGGAGGATGCTTCTGCTGAGCTAGACCAAGGAGGGCTGACACTGCGTGCTGGGTTTGTCCCTGTGGAAGTTGCTGGTGAATTGGATAATATTGCTCAGTGCTCAGTGGACTGGGGATGAAGCTAGGTGGAAGAGCTCACACTCGGCACGCACAAAGTTCCGGCTTCATGGAAAAAGCACACAAGAGAGCATGGGAGCAGACAGCTGGGGGCAAGGGGGACTGGGGTGGGGCATTATGGGAGATGAACAGAGATTCTTAAGGAGTTTTTGCTATATCTGGGCAAGAGCTTTAGGGAGACGTGGGTTGGAGTGTTTTGTGGGTTTTATGTTCCTTTAGATGGGAGAAATCACAGTATGTTTCCATGTGACACCAGTGTCTAGTAGAGAAGTCAACACATGATATACATGATGATGATGATGGTGCTGGTGGTGGTGGTGGTGATGGTGATGAAGAGGACAGGAGAGGTATATCCTCTCCACAGATGACCACAGAGGCACTGGACACCAGTTTCAGGACACCTTGGTCCTGGGACACCTGAGCTTGGACCTGTCCTTTACTGGCTGTGAGACTTTACCTGCCTCACAACTTAACCCCAGGGCCTCCAGTATGCAAAGCAGTTCTTAGAACAATGTGAGCCTTGCTTCCTTCCCTGAGTTGTGTTAGAGATGCAGTGAAGCAATCAGCGTGAAAGTGTTCTAGAGAGCGCGATGGGTGGGACAGACGCCTGGGATTATTCTTATTATTCTAATCACACGAGGGATTATTGAACAGATTTAAAGGCTTACCATCCACCCGGCCCTACCCGCCTGCAGAGGCTCCTCATACAGCCTCATACTTGCCGTAACCTGACCCCCAGGAAGCAAAGTGCACCCCCTGGCCCCCCACGGCCTGCCTTCCAAGTCCATTGGCCTCCCTTGCTCTGGCCTGACTCTTCTCCTGCCCCTAGCCACCATGGCTGCTCTTCAAGGCCCCCTGATGCTACTGCCTGGGGATGGTGGCCCTGATTTTTGCTCTCTTCCTTTCTCCCATCCCGATTCCCCTCCAATTCTCTGAGATTGTTCTTTGCTTGAGAAAATATGACCTGGAAGGAGGAACACTGGTCTAGGAGCCGGGAGAAGTAGGTATCCTGGGGTAAGTGGCTATCCTGGGGAAAGCAGGCATCTCACTTTATTTAGGACTTTCCCAAGAAGTGGGATCCTCCACTGGCACAGGGAATGTGGCAGGCAGCCTGAGGGAAACTGGCAGCCCAGTGTTGACCCACACTTAGTTGACTTGCCAGGAGACCTTACGCCAGTGGTTCTCAGCCTTCCAAACACTGTGACCTTCCATCACAGTTTCTTATATGATGGTGACCCCCACCCACAAAACTGTTTCATTGCTACTTCATAACTGTAATCTTGCTACTGTTATGAATCATAATGTAAGTATCTGATGTGCAGGAAATCTGATAGCTGACCCTTGTTAAAGGGTCGTTCAACCCCCAAAGGGGTCATGACCCATAGATTGAGAACCACTGTCTTAGACTATTCGCCTGATGGATCTAGAAGTTGGTTTTTACACCCATAAGAGGAGGGTTTGCTTTGTCTAGCTCTTTTGGTCCTTGTGTTCCTTGACTAGGTGGCCTTGGACCATTTCATAGTATTCACCCAGTGCTTCTGGTAACCATGGAGAGACCCAGGAAGTTCCCACAGACCTGACAGATTCACTCGAACACTGCTTTTCCTCCTGACAGAGGCTTCCGATAGCACAGTACCTTACACATAGTAGACGCTCAATAAAGACTTGTGAAAAGGATGAGCCCGTAAGCCCAGCATAGCTCCATCCTGCCTTGATTCTTGTCTGACCTCACTGCTCTGACCTGTTATGTTTCCCTCAACTGAAGACAGAGAATGGCTGGAGGGCTCTACCCATCTCCATTCTCTGCCTAAGACTCAGCCAGGAGAAGTTCCTTCTCTCTGAGGGACCTCAGGGACTGGAAATGGTACTAAATAGGCAGAGTGCAACTGAGGCTTGGTCCCAGATCTCACCGTTACTGACAACTCCTTAACCCTAGGGCTTCTGATACAGAAGGTGCTTGGCTTTGCATGCTTTCAGACAGGGTCTCCTATGATCAAAGCTGGCCTCAAACTCTCTAAGTAGCCAAGGACTACTTAGAGAACTTCTAATCCTACTGCCTCCTCTTCCCAAATGCTAGGATTACAGGTCTGTAATCCACCATGATGGGTGAATGGACAAGGCAATTCTTACATCAGCGCTGTCTACCTCACGGGGATGTGTTGGACATTCTTGTCTTTTTTTTTTGTTTTTTGTTTTTTGTTTTTTTTTTTTTTTTTTTTTGTTTTTCCAGACAGGG
The DNA here is from genome assembly GCA_030674055.1 of Rhabdomys pumilio. NCBI lineage: Eukaryota > Metazoa > Chordata > Mammalia > Rodentia > Muridae > Rhabdomys > Rhabdomys pumilio. Next base: position 4,027,410 of record JANHMN010000012.1, on the reverse strand, counting down.
TTTCTTTGTATAGCCCTGGGTGTCCTGGAACTCACTCTGTAGATCAGGCTGGCTTCGAATTCAGAAATCCGCCTGCCTCTGCCTCCCAAGTGCTGGGATTAAAGATGTGCGCCACCACTGCCCAGCTAATTCTTGTCATCTTTGAGTCTCTGGAATTTGTGACAAACCTAGGTCTCTAGCCACTTAGTGTAGTTGAGAAAACCAGAGAGAGAGAGAGAGAGAGAGAGAGAGAGAGAGAGAGAGAGGAGGTCCGGCCATTGATTCACCAGCAAGAGATATCTCTTTGTCTCTTTGCATGGCTTCCCATGATGTCATGGACACCTGGCTTGTCTCTTGGGTGATCCTGAGACACACATTCAGGTGCTTGGGGTCCACCGGTCTCAAGGATATGTTGGGCTGCCTTGGGCAGGTATCTGTCCATCTTTGGCCATGTTGCCTGGGCATCTGCTCCTAGGTACTTTCCACCTGGCCTCTGGAACCAGATATCCAAGTTCCCAGCTTGGTCCTACCATGCCCTAGATGACCTCAACATGTTATCTGACATGTCTGAACTTCCTCTTCATGGCAATCTCAGAAGATTCGGACCTATCTGCTAGGTGTGGTGTGAGAATTAAGAACAAAAGAGAGCTGTCTGGGGGAGAGTAAGCACTAGATAAATATTAGCTGAGCCCCAGGTGTGGTGCATGCCTATAATACCAGACTCTTGAGACTGAGGATCGAGGACCACAAGTTCAAGGTCAATTTGTTTTTAAAAGACAGATAAGTATATACATATTTAAAGAAATGAATTAGCTATCACTGTTAACTGAATTTGGTGAGAAAAGCTAAGAAGTTCACTCTGATAGAGACCTTTTCCAGGCATGAGAATCTTCCCACACTGCGCTAGGACTTACTATTTGGTCCACACAGCTGGATATCCATGACCTCTTTTCTTAGTCCTGGTCACCTAGTCCCCTCTGGCCACAACCTTCTACTCTGATGCTCTCACATTCCCGTGCCCTGCTCAGAGAGTTTGTCTTGGACACGAGACAGAATTCCCTGGATGTGGCACCGCACCAGCTCTACCCTCAGATGCTGCAGAAAGGTTCCATAGAGACTACAAGGAAGACACAGGGTGGAAGGGCCTGAGGAGAGAGTCACAAAGCTGAGAAGGTGGCCCCAGGGGCTATGGCAAACTCACCAACGTGAACACACCCGCTCCTAGCACAGCATAGACAGCGTGGAGCCAGGGGACCTGAAGGAGAGGAAAGATACAATGTAAAAAGGGTAGCTGGCAGAGGTGCCAGAAGTTGGGGGAAGGCTGGATCCAGAGGATGGAAGAACATGGATAATTCTAAGAATCCCCAGTCTGAGAGAGGCTTGTGATTCTCAGAGTGTTCGCAGTGGTTGGATGATGAGACCCATAGGGGTCCACACAGACCTGACATGTCTTCCTTCAAAGCACAGACCCAGGCTCAGGCTGGCCAAGGGCGACTCATCCTGTTTAGCAGCCATTCCCTCAGGTGGGGTCTGACTCTAGGCTCCTCCTGCTGTCCCCAACTCATCCCTGCTCTGTCTGGGGTCTGTCTGTTCCTCCACAGAGAGCTCTCCATCTCTGCCTTGGAAACAAGAGCTGAGGTGGAAAAAGTCAGTCAGCGTGGGTAAGGAAGTGGAGGCATCTGGAGTCTCTGCCAGAGGGGCATGATGGGTCTGCTTCTGGAGGCCGGAGCAGTACCTTTCTAACATGTGTTTACCCGGACTGTGGGAATGCAAATATCTCAACTATAAGGTGCCATGTTAGCATTACCCTTTGTGGAGCCCTTCCAGAAAACTTTCTAGAAGGTTCCTGGAAACAAAGGCTCATCAGCATAACATGGCTCAAGAAAGGGTTCTTTGAAGTTTTGGGGCTCCTTCCTGTAGCCCCCTCCCCATCCTAGATACATAGAGGTCCCCAGGCCAGCTCCGGCCACTCCCTTCGTCAACAGGATCCTGGGAAGAGCCAAGGAAATGCAAGAATCAATCTTGACATCCTAGACTGGGTGCCAACTGCCCGGAGGCTGGGGCTGGGCAGCATGGGAGTGTCTGAGGGGATAAAAAATACCATCTGAGCCTGGCAGACAAGAGGCCATGGGAGACCAGGTAGCAGATGTGGCCGAAGAGAATGTTGTGGAGTTCCTAGTAGACCCAGCATGTTCTTTCCTGTGTTCTCAGGATTCAAACTACCTGTCACGTCTCCAATCTGCTCCCCAGCATTGGTGGCTTTAGCTCCTACACAGTAGGCACTCTTTTGGATAGGCAGGATGCCAGTCAGAGTCTCGGGAAGAGCCCTCCAGTGAGTGGGCATTTGTGAGAAGGGGTGGAGAATCTACTCCCTGACCCACTACTGATTTCCCTCCTGCCTAGCTAGCCAGATTCTGCCTCTTTGGACTTAGCTGGTCCCCCAGGAGGGCCCCTGAGCCTACTGGGCCCTGGAGTCCCATTGTATCTCCCCTCCCCCTCCCCTCTACCTCCCCTCACCCTCCTCTCCCCTTCCCCCTCCCTCCACCTGCATGAGAGGACTGGGAAAGTGAAGCCGGATGCTACTCATGGAGCTGGGCAAGTGCCCAGGCCTGCCAAGAAAGCCTCCTTGTTTGCTTGCCAATGCTGCCAACACACCTGGGGGCAGGGGGCAGGTGCCAGGAGGGCTGGATAGGGTGGCAGGCCATGAAGTTTTGGCCCTGGGTTGCCCTGCAGGGGTAGGAGAGCATGCACCCTGAGCATCAGGTCATCTCCACCTCCCTCACGTATTGGCTGAGACTCACGTATTGGAAGGGCAGGAGGATGGCGAGGAGCAGTCCACTGAAGAAGAGAGTCATAAGCAGCACAAACAGCACACCCTGACAGGACGTGAAGTCAAACTGCGGGACACAAGTGACCATCAGCGCCAGGTCTCAGCAGTGTGCTGACCAGAAGCTGAGACCTGCAAATTCTGCACTCACCCCCCCCCCAACCCAACGCATCCCTCTTCCAGGTAGTATCTCCAGACCCAACTCAGGCCTCTGCCTCTCCTCAGCCTCGCATAGACCCCTGGCCCACGTGCCCTCCCCTGCCCACAGCCTCCAGGGCTGACCTTGGTCTGGAAACTGAAGATGGTGACTGAGAGGCAGACGAGAGCGGTGATGCCCAGGCAGAGCAGCACAGACGTGGTGTTGTAGTAACTGAGGAAGAGCGTTTGGTCAGTAGGAGTTCCCGCTCCCCATCCCTCCTCTCACAGGACCGCCCTCTCCTGCCAGAAGCCGACCTCATGACCTATGTTCCCAACAGGTCCCATTCCCAGAACTCAGCTTCCTAGGCTTCTCTGTCACTCACTGTTGGGGTGAGGCTCTGCAGTAGGCAGAGTGGGGTGAGTTTATGCCAGTGTCTGAGGGCAGTTTATACCAGCAGGAATGGGGGTGGGACTTTAAAGTCACTTTGTGGATGACATCATCTTCCTCACCACCATCCCTCATCCCAACCCCACCAGCCTGCTTGGGTCTTGGAGCCACTGGCCCTGTAGTGTCTAAGGAGGAGACATCGAAGCCAAAACAGCTCGTCTGCTTGGGTCCCTCCCCCATCCAAGAGCTCCCTGGAAAGATGGGGGTTTGTGGAGAGCTTCCCTCAGGTGTGGCCAGACCCTGGGTGCATGCCTATCTAGGTCACTCCTGTCCCATTTACCTGGATAACATCCCAGTGAGGTAGGCCATGGACAGGGTCTGCATGGAGAGCAGAGGGAAGGGATGTTACCACATGTGGACTTGGGGGCCCCAGACACCCTCAAGTTCTAGCCTGGGCCTCCTCTCCCTCTCCCTCACCACACACATACTCCTTGTGCAGCGCTTGCTGGATTTCCGTTCAGGACCGAGGCCCAGCTAAACATTATTTCCCTGGCCAGCCTGCAGGCTCCTCAGGCTAGCTGTCCCTTTATCTCCTAGGCAGCCTTGTTCTCTCAGTGAGAGCATTCTCTTCATTATCCTGTTTCTGGCTGGAACTCCCACACAATCTTCCAAGGACAAGAGACTGGAACACAGTTCGGGGTGGGGGGCTCATCCCACTGAGAGAGAAAGGATGATGGGGTGCTCTGGCAGAAGAAGGGTCAATATCTGTTCCAAAGAGACCCTTTCATTGGATGTCCCCTGTTTAGACTCGCTGGCATTCTAAACCTGTGCTGCCTCTGTCATGCCTCCTCCCCCACTCACTCAGCATCTGTCACCCCGGTCACTTACAAAGATGGTCAGCAGAATCAGGTTCCATGGGAAATGTCTCCTGAAAGGCAAGCCACAGGCTTCAGACGATAGATAACTCTGCATGCCACAGAGCCTCTTCTGTCACTGAAAACCTTATGTTCCCATCACCCCATCCACCTCAGGGGCGCAAAGTGAAGGGTAGAAGGGTTGGCCCATTTGACTCCAGTTCAGAGAATGGATGAGGCCCTCTCAGGGCTGCACAGTGCCCTGGTGGAAGGCAGGGCTCAGAGCAGATTTTTAAGATCCTGCCAATAGTCCCACAGGCAGCCCCCCTCCCCCACCAAGTCACGATCTTACCTGGGTCCAGAACAGCAAGCCAGAGTCAGGTAAGTGGCAAAGAATACAGCACTGTGAGAGAGACAGTGGGCAAGTCAGGGGGTCTCTCCTGAGGCCGGCTACCTACCAGTTGATTCTGCTCTGCCACCCTTACCCAAACTGCACCAGGCAGGATGGCAAGAGCAGAGGGAAAGGTGTGGTCATCCTAGGACTAGGTAATGGTGGTCCAATTCCAAAAAGGGAAGGTGGGGTTGGTGGGACAGGCCCACCTCCGGCAATATTAAATCCTAGGAGCTATGGCCTCCGTTCTTACCACTCAACCCAAGCGCCCTCAGAGACCTGTGGTGTCGTTAGTGTGTTTGGTTTTGGAAGCACATCTATGTAGTCCAGGCTAGCCTTGACGTATGGATGTTTGTGGAGCCTCCCGCTTCAGCCTCTTGTGTCCCAAGACTTCCATGTCATCACCCTGATTGGCTAAGAGACCTTAGTTAAAAAGCTCAGTCACACACAGGGGTTGGGGGTGTAACTCTGAAGAAGTGCGTGACCAGCGAGCATGAGGGACCTGCCTTCGGTCCCAGAACCCACGTGGAAAGCTGAGTATGGTCTTGGAGCCCCAGCTCTCAGAGAGTCAAAGACAGGAAGAGGGCTTTCAGGGACTCAGCTTGATGGCCAGCCTGTCTAGCCTCGCTGGGGAGCTCCACCCAATGAGACACTGTTCCGGAGGAGGTGGACAGCTTTCTTGAGGATGACACCCAAAACCAGATTCTGGCCTCCATATGCACATGTACACATGCACGTGGATCCACACATGTGTATGTGCACAGCCATACATATGCATTACAAAGAAAATCCCCAAAAACAAAACTCATGCTGGTCACCATGGTGTGGTGATGCAATCTAGCACACCGGAAGTACAGGTCAGAGAACCAGGAATTCAGGGTCATCTTGATCTACTTATGGAGTCTGAGGCTAGCCTACTCCATGGGAGACCCTGCCTCAGAAATGATAGATAAATAAAAAGCAAATTAAAAGTTACTATAAAATATATTTAGTGTGCTGGGTAGATACTTATTTATTTGTTTATTTATATAGTTGGTGGTTTTTTTTTTTTTGTTTGTTTGTTTTTTTTTTTTGTTTTTTCGAGACAGGGTTTCTCTGTGTAGTCCTGGCTGTCCTGGAACTCACTCTGTAGACCAGGCTGACCTCGAACTCAGAAATCCACCTGCCTCTGCCTCCCAAGTGCTGGGATTAAAGGCGTGCGCCACCACTGCCTGGCTATTTATATAGTTTTTGAGGCAAGACCTCATCATGTACCTCTGGCTGGCCTGGAACTATCTCCATGGACAAGAGGAACTGGGTTGATGTTTGTTTTGGGTTGTGTTTAATAAGTATTGACACAATCCTCCCTTCTTTGTGGGCTGTGTTCTCCTTTACAGATGAGGTCAGGTGACTTGTCCATGGTTTATGAAGCTATCTTGTTGCACAAAGGCTGAAACCAAGGTGCATCAGTTGCAGGGAGCTGCCTTCCAACCACCGCCACACGCTACCTCTCTCATCCCTACCTATAGCCATCTTGTTAGCTGCTTTTACTACAAGGCTGTGGGCTCAGCATTGACTGGCCTAGCCGCATGCGGCAGAGCAGGAAGTGGAATCAATTTGTGGATCAGGCAGCCCTGTCCAGTGGGAAGTGGCTAGCTGTTGGTTGACTGCTAAGTTTTTTGGAAAGCAAAGGTCGAAGATGAGGTGATGGAAGATGTGGGCTGAGCTCCTAAGACAGACTACCGACACATGGGCTCCACCCTCAGCAGCCCCTCAGCATGGCTTTGCAGTCCTTTCCCCTTCTCCTCAGAATCTCACCTGCCCTCCATGACAGCAATTCCAGACAGCCTCCTCCTTCCCCAAATCTTCCAGGCTGCCTCACTCTCTGCTATGTTCCGGAAAGGTCTGAGGTAATGAGGGAGGGTCCTCTGGCTCCTGGACCGTCACCTGCAAACCTCACGCAGAGCTACCAGACTCTCTGTCCCTCCACCCTTTCTCAGACCGATGCCCCCAGTCTGGGCTTTGGGTCCCAGGCTCTCAAAATCCTAGTGACTGCTTACTTTAACTGTCCTGGGGTCACCTGGTCTCCCCTGTCAACCTCCTTGGCTTCTCTCCGTCTTCATTCAGCATGTTCCCTGGTTCTAGCTCCAGCAGAGAGCTACCTCTCAGAAGCTCTCCTGAGAGAGTCTACTCAGTGTCTCTTCATCTCTTCAACCTGCCCAACAACCTGGCCTCAGCCCCACGTAATGTAACGAGAGCTGGCTTTGTCACATCAGGGTGACCCTGTTGAGTTCAGCTGTCACCCGGTCCTTACATTGCCTGAGCTCAATGTCTGGTCACTCCTATTGTTTTCCCAGTTCCACACTGACACACTTTTGGGTTCCCTCCTCCCTTCACAGCCACTCCTTCTCAGTCTCCTTTAAGTAGCCTCTAAAGGAACTGGACTCTTCAAGGCAGACTCTTTCCCTGCCCTGCTCTCCCTAACCCCTAGCTAGGCTCGCTCACCCAGCGGATGAACCCATACTTTAGATCTCCATTTTTCCCTCTCAGCACTAGACTGGAACATCTATTTGGCTGCCCTGAGAACAGAAACTTTTCAGAAATGTATCAGATGCAGTGGGGTAGAGCTGAGTTCTGTATTCCCTGACCCTGTACCCCCGACTCTCCCATTGCGGAGGATGCCAGGCAGCCATCCAGCTGCCCAGCCAGAGGCCTCAGCATCAGTCTTGGTGCTTGCTCGCTCCACCACACCCAATTAATCACTTGTATCTGCTCAGCCGCCCACTCAGGTCTCTCTCTCCCCTCCATCTTCACCACCTCCCTTTGAGGTTGGGCCACCTCTTTCTTTCTTCACTCTGGCTGGGACTGTAGCCCTCCAGCAGCCAGCCTTCCCACCTCTACAGTCACCATACCTCATCCCCCCCCCCCCCCCCCCCCCCCCGCCCCCACCCCTCCTCCGCTGGCCCCCCGCTGCCCCCCCCCGCTTCTCATCACAACCTGTTCTGCACCCTTGAAACATGGCAGTTGCTCCACTGGCAAGACCGAGACTCCCTCTTTCACAGGGCTTCCTCTGTAGCACAGACAGCTCTGACTGTAGCCTCAGGTGGCTCAGCTCACATGGCCCCTGGTCCCCTATAGCACCTGGAGGCCAGCTGACTTTTTTTTCATGCCATCTAACCTGGAACCTGACACCAGTAAGCGCTCTTCAAATATTTCTGCATGAAATGAAAAAGCCAGACTAAGACAGTAACCAAGCAGGCAGCGTCGGGATGTAAAGCTTACGACTCCAGAGGTCCCACTGCAATCGGATGCCAGGCGCCAGAGCTGTGGTCGCCCTGCACATGGGGGACAGCAGATCCCTCCTGTGCCTGGTGGATGTACTCTGGCACCTGCTCCAGGGGGTCTCAGTCACCTCAACAACTACAACAGTAGCAGAACACCTGGCTATGTGTCTCCTGTCCCTCTAGCCAGTCCAGAAGCTTCCTGGGACCAGGGGCCCCATGTCCTTTTCTCTGCACTCTCTTAGTTCCTCAACCCTTAAGTTAGGCGTCATAAGGAAGGCTGGAGAGACTCAGGATTTCAAAGACCATGGTACAGCTTTGGAGCCTGGTGCCGGAAGTCCTGTCCCAGGCCTGCCATGAGTCTGTGGCCATGGACAAGGATTTAACAAGCCAGTCCCAGTCTTCTGTAATACAGAACAGCTCTGGGAGGCCTGGTGGGAGGTGCAGCCTAAGCACTTAGCAGAGACTTGTTGCTGTTGGACTCCTGGATGGAAGCTACTTACAGTCATTAGAAGCTGGCTGATTGACAGCTTTCCTGAGCCACCCCCACCCCATCCCTTGCCTCACGCTTCTCCTCCTCTGCCTGCAGTTCTCTGGTCCCTCTGCTCTGCCACAGACACCACGCCCAGTGGGAGCAATCAGACAATTAGGACAGAACCCAGTGGAGTGAGACGACAGGGACCTTGAGAAAGCCAGGGATGAGGGAGCTCAAAGAGAGGGGTTATGTATGAGCAAGAACACTTGGTTTCCTGTCGAAGCCTCAGTCCCAGGGCCTGAGACAGTCTGTTTAGTGTCAGGACAGGGACTGAGACTCAGGCAAAGACCTGGTACTAAAGCCACTGGCCTTCCCAGCTGACTTGCTGTAGTACCCGGGGCTATAGACAGCAGTGCACAGTGGGCAAGCGTGTGGCTGTCAGGCGGGTCTAGCTTTCTACCCAGGCTCCGATGCTCAGAGGCTTCTCTCAGTTTCCTCATCTTGTGAAATGGAGATCATGGCAGCACCTTCTTAGCAGGCTTGTTAAAGCTATACATGAAACACTTGGCACTGCGCCTCATCCATTAAAAAGAGTTGTTTTATTCTCACTGTTATGAATGCTGTCCCAACAGGAAGAGACAACAAGGGAGCCCTCAGGGAGCATTTGATCACCAGAGGTGAGGAGGCAAGACTCAGAGGCGGGATGGAGAGACTAAAGGGATGTGGAGGGCAGGATAGACCCTCAGGTAGGCCTTCTGCAGGAAGAGGTGGCACGACTGGTGACTGAACTTTGTGGTGTCCCAGGAGAGCACAGGCCACACCCATTTCCCACCTCTCTCCACCTGCTCCTCACTGCTTTCTCTTTGAGTGTCACCATTCCAAGGTCAGATGCTCCCTCCCTCCCCATCCCTACCTCTCTGGCACAGTACAACTGGCTCTGCCCACCTCCCTGAGCTGTTCCTGCCCTCGGGAACTCAGGACATAGAATCCCACAGACTGTGTCACAGAAGAGGGGCCAGGACACCATTTCCAAAGTCTCAGGGGGACCTACGCCTGCCAGACGGTGCTGACGTGCTAGGAGCCATGCCAACCTGTTGTGTGGGCTGGCCAAGGTGGCCGTCCCTGGGGCCTCATTAGATGTACACACAGTGCCTCCCAACTCCCTAGGACTCAGCCCTCCCTCCTGGGCTGCTGACTGTCCTTCTGTCCTGGTCCCTAGGAAAGACTCTGTGTACGGATGTCTTCACTCCTGGAATCCTGGGAAGTTTCCTTACTGTTAGTCTCTGGCCCACTTGTGCTAGCCATAAGCCCATTCTAGGCTCTGGTGGCTCACGGGGCTGAGCCCAGCTCCACACTGGATCCCTATTCAAGAGCAGGCTGGGCCAGTCAGTGTGCTGGCTCCTCTGCATGCTATGTCTTGATGCTTAGCTCCCAAGGGCCCTGCTGTTCTCTGGGTTTCCTTCTGTTCATCTGTCAGTCTAGCCTAGCCTCTTGCAGCAGTGCTCCCAACCCTGTCCACCCTGTGAAGTCTGCATCATTCATCCCCGGCAACTGCGCAAGCTCCTTTGCATTCACACCACCCACTACCTCCTCCTATAAGCAGAGGCCTCCTGCCCAGAAGCCCCAGTACAGGGCTGGTTCATACTGGATGCCAATGGGGACTATGGAGAGAAGAGTTTTCTGACTCTAGGATGGTTCTGGCCTGGAAACATTCCAAATTATTCCTTAGTTACTAGGAAGGAGGGTCCGAGTCACCTACAACCTCAAGATTCTTCTTGCAAACAGCCTGCCATTCTCCTTAAAGAATACAGGACTACTGTCAGCCAAGTGCCTGGCGGGCAAGAGAGACTGCCAGGCAGAGGGATTAGGAGCACAAGTCTTAGCTTGAACCCAACTCTGCCACCAACTAGCTGTGTGATCTTGGGCAAATTACTCAACCTCTCTGAGTCTTAAGGTCTTCTGAGGTAGTCATACCTAGTAGATTCAAGGATCAAATGCAATACTGTACGCTGAGCACACAAAACAATGCCCAGCCCTTAATTAGGCGCTCGTTAAGTGGTGGATCTTATGATTAATAATTTCATAAGTATTAATAACAATGTTAATAGGAGTTATCATTAAAGAAGGTCAAAATACTCCGGCCCCTTCCCTCCAAGGGTCAAGGTACCAGCTCTCTCTATCCCTGGGCCCTAGCCCTGCCCCTGGCCAGACTGCTGCCTGCCCCCAACCTCCAGCTGTCAGATCTGAGCAATCCAAAAGTTGTTCCTGGACATGCTAGGGGTCTTTGAGGCCCTCCCCCCTCGGATGTGGAAATATCATGGCTTGGATCTTTCAACAGAACACAGCGAGTATCTCTAGGAAGGAGCCTGGGGTGGAGAATACTCACTAGGATGCCCAGTACCAGCCTGGGTTGGCCTGGACATAGTCCTTAACGACGTCACTGTAAAAAAGATGGGACAGAGTCAGAGGGTACCCCAGGTCTGTTCCCGATCAATGTCTGTGCCTGCCCCGCATGAACTCAGAGAAGAGAGGTGGAACTGGGCTTAAGATGGGCAGGCTGGGACCTAGGGGACCCTGGGTGGGTGACTGAAGCAATACAAAATGAAGCATCACAGATGCCTGCAGCCCCACCGCCCCCACTGTTTGGGGAACTTCTTACATGGTCCACACCTAACATCTTTCCCCAGCATGGGGATATCAACAGCCTCTCATCTCTCCGAGTGGACAGCTCAGGAGAGGTCCGATGGAGTCCCCCTGCCCCAGGCCTAGCCATGGCCCATCCTGGAAGACATCAGTCCACATTGCTAACTCACCAGAAGGTAAAGAGAGCCACTACAGCCAAGGTCACCAGTAGCTGGACCAACAAGATGGTATAGACCTGAGAGAGGAAATGATCAGTTTGGGGGGCTCTGAGCCCCAACAAGTCTCTGAGAGACCCCAGCTCCCAGGGATTCATTTGAATCCAGACCTCCCTATTGGATACTTCCATCCTCCTTCACAGGGTCACTGGACAGACTGGACAAGTGGAGGGACAGGAAGGGTGCCAGATCTTCAGGTGGAACAGCCTACAGAGCTCAGAGGACAAGGAGCAATGGCCCTGGGTGAGACTTCAGAAGCACACACCAGGAGGAGCCATGAGTTGGAATGGCAGGAGAGAGGGTAAGCCCTCTGCAGGCAGAGGCTGGGCCATGGTCCTTCCAGGGGTTCCTGCACACGGTCCCAAGCCCCTCACTGCCCTCTCTCCAGCCCAGAGCACAGAAGAAGTGCTCACCTTTCTGATGAAGAGCCGGCGAACTTTCTGGTCATCCCAGCTGAAGGTGGTGAAAAGTTCATGGTGTCCTGCGGGGAAACCACCTTCATAGCCGGAGCTGCTGCCTGGGTGGGTAGGTAGAGGCTCTGAGAGTTCACTGCCAACCCAGCCTTCATGCCAATGTCACACATGACATGATAATGTCCAAGGCTCTCCAGGCTTCTGAAGCCTTTCTCCCCAGCCCCACTGTCAAATACCCCTTTGATCCGCCCCTGTCCACCCCACATCTGTCTTTCTGGTCACTTCTTGCTCTCTCTGATTCCAAGAATGAGTTATCTCCCAATCTCCCATCCTCTCCTTCCACAGCGGTTGGGGCTCTGGGAACCAAGCTGGGTAATAACAAATGTCCCTTCGCTCTTGTGTCCCTCCCTCCCTCCCTGCATATTCCAGCAGCTTCGAATCAGCAAGGAACAGCCAGTTCTCCTGGCAGGACAATGTGTCCTGGGACCAAATACCCTGCCTGACTCTAGCTGTTCTAAGGCCCATGGGTCGGGACCAAATGCTGGGTGGAAGAGCTGGGCCTGCCAATGCTCAACTGTAAACCAGGGGGCTGCTGGGAAAAAAGGTCCAGAAAGAGCGAGAGCACAGGGCATGGGATCCAGGCCTGGTCCCAAAGCTCTGGCTTTTGCAGGAGTAAAGACCCTACAGCCAAATGGACCCACAAGTGGATCTATCAACCTGTGGACAAACTGTGTGACCCCGAGCCTTCTGAGTCTCTTTTGGTTTGGGCAGTGGTTCCACTTCACAGAGACCAAGTTAGATAAAACAGAAATTCTGCGTCTTCTGTGCCTAGTGGAGGCTCCACTGTCTTTGCCCTTGTGTTCCTCCTTAGGGCCATTCTCAAGCCCTGAATGTATCTACCCTGGTCCCCTCTCCTATGCCTATCAGGTCTGGCTAATCTTCTCCCTCTTCCCCAGCAACAGCCTCTGCCTTAGTCTCTCAGAGATGACCATGGCCTTGCCTGGTTAGAGCTCTTCAATGGCTCTTCTCCTGCTCCTTACTCAAGTACAAATTCTTCTTTGTTTTGTTTTCTGTGATGTGGTCTTAAGCAGACCAGGCTAGTCTTGAACTCACAACGTGGCTGAGAATGACTCTGATTTTTTTTTTTTTGATTTTTCGAGACAGGGTTTTTCTGTGTAGCCCTGGCTGTCCTGAAACTCACTCTGTAGACCAGGCTGCCTCAAACTCAGAAATCCACCTGCCTCTGCCTCCCAAGTGCTGGGATTAAAGGTGTGTGCCACCACTGCCTAGCAACTTTGATTTTTTTTTTTTTGATTTTTCAAGACTTTGAATTTCTAATTCTCCTGTTTCCATCCCCTGAGTGCTGGGTATAGACATATGCTACCATGCCAGGCAAGTTTAAGTTCCTTTAAGAATGCCAGAATGAGCAGAGTCTTCCAGCCACCCCTCACCCTAAGCATTCCTCTGTCCCATGTTCTCAGCCTGACTACATTTGTTCAGCCACCTGTCTACTTGCTCCTGGACCCAGCCCATCAGATGCTTTCTGACGGACATTCATTGTCTCCTCCTCACATGCTAACTGGAGACACACTTCTGAGCTCTACATGGATATAGGAAATCTTCCCTGACTGGCTGGCCAGATATAAGTCACCAACATCTTCACTAATAGTGACAGTTCCAAGATCCCAGCAGTGGCCCTCCAGTTGTCCAGCTGAGCAGCTGCTGGACCATTGCCACTGTCTGTGAGAAGGGACCCTTAAGTCCTCAGCTGCAGGCTGGTGAACTGGCTCAGCAGAGAAGGCTGGGTGTTAGGGCATGGAAACAGGAGAATTAGAAATTCAAAGTCATCCTCAGCCATGTTGTGAGTTCAAGACCAGACATGTCTGCTTGAGACCACATCACAGAAAACAAAACAAAGATGAACTTGAACTTGAGTGATGCAGGAGAAGAGCCATTGAAGAGCTCCAACCAGGCAGGGCCATGGTTGTCTCTGAGGGACTAAGACAGAGGCTGTTACTGGGAAAGAGAGAAAGATTAGCCAGACCTTACTGATTCTTTGTCACAGGAGCTGGAGTGTCCAGGGAAGAGAATAGTGACACAAGAGGGAAGGGACATTTATATGGCAGAGCTTGGTCCTTGCAGCCTTAACCATCACGAAGAGAGAGGATGGGATGGAGCTCATTCTGGAATCAGAACAGGGAGAGCAGTAAGTGACCAGGAAGACAGGTGTGGGGTGACAGGGGCAGTTCAAAGGGGTATTTGACAATGGGGCTGCAGAGAAAGACTTCAGAAGCCTAGAGAGTCCAATAGGTAGGTCAGGGAGCTACTCAGCTATCTGTCGCCATACCTGAGTCACTGAGGTAGACATGTATGACAGTCAGCTCAGGAGATCAGAGCTACAGACAGGACTCTGCATCCCCAGGAATGAGCTCAGATGTGACACTTCCCACGACCAGACCAACCGACTGAATGTTTGTCACCTGCTGACTACAAGGATTGGCCTCCCTTTCACCATAAGGGCTTGGAGGGTTGTCCTTAAATAAAGCATCCATTCCAGCAACCAGCACAGGAGAGTTGAGACAGTGAAGAACTCCCCCACCTGCATTGGCCTTCCAGTATGCCATTCTGGAGTAAGGCACCTGTGCTCTGGACCAAGGGCTACTTTTGAAAGAGGCATGGACCATGGTGGTCACTCACTCATGAGCAGGGGCTCTGTGAGCAGAGGCTTTGTGAGGGGATATTGTCCTCAGATCCCTTCTAGAACCTTATGGGCAGTGAGAGACTCGCCATGGGGGAGGGGCAGTGGGGGAGGGGCAGTGGGGGAGCAGCAGAGAAACCCGGAAAGATCTGAAAATTTAAATTAAAAACAAACAAACAAACAAACAACAGCAACAACAAACAAAAAAAAAAAACAAACAAAACCCCCAAAAAACAAAAAAACAAAAAAACAAAAAAACAAAAAAAACAGCCAGCCAGGCAGTGGTGGCGCAAGCCTTTAATCCCAGCACTTGGGAGGCAGAGGCAGGCGGATTTCTGAGTTTGAGGCCAGCCTGGTTTACAGAGTGAGTTTCAGGAGAGCCAGGGCTACACAGAGAAACCCTGTCTTGAAAAACCAAAACCAAACCAACCAACCAACCAACCAAACAAACAAACAAAAAAAAACAAAAAAACCGTTATGGGCTGGAGAGATGGCTCAGTGGTTAAGAGCACTGACTGCTCTTCCAGAGGTACTGAGTTCAATTTCCAGCAACCACATGGTGGCTCACAACCATCTGTAATGGGATCTGATGCCCTCTTCTGGTGTGTCTGAAGACAGCTGCAATGTACTCATGTATATAAAGTAAATAAGTCCTTTTTAAAAAAGCTATGTTATGTTGGGCAGTGGTGACACACGCCTTTAATCTCAGCACTTGGGAGGCAGAGGTAGGCGGATTTCTGAGTTCGAGGCCAGCCTGGTCTACCTAGTGAGTTCCAGGACAGCCAGGGCTACACAGAGAAACCCTGTCTCAAAAAAACAAAACAAAACAAAAGTTATGTTATTATTATATGCAAGTTCATGCATGACCGCGTATGCACACGTGTGCATGTGTTTACAATTTGAGTGTGTGCATGCTATGAAGCATATGTGGAGGCCAGAGGCTAACTTTCAGGGGTCAGGGATCGGTTCTCTTCTTCCACTGCCTGCCCTGGAACCTAGGGATAGAACTGAGGTCACCAGGCTTTTGTGGCAAGGTGCATTTATCTGCTGAGCCAGCTCACCAGACTGCGGGAGGACTTAAGGGACTGTCTGTCCCTTCTCACAGACAGTAGCAATGGTCCGGCAGGCTGCTCAGCCAGACAGCTGAGGGGCCACTGCTGGGATCCTGGAATGTCACTATTGATAAAGATGATGACTTATGTCTGTCCAGCCTTGTAGCTTGATCCCACACACCTACCAACACTATGCCTGTTTGCTCCTTGCAAAACCCAGAGGAAAGAAGGGAAGGGATGAGAGAAACTGGGAGGGGAACCCCCAGTCCCTTACTCTCTGACAACTCTACGCTGCACAGAGGCTGAATCCCACCAAGGTTTCAGACCAGCCACTATATAAATGCTGTACCCCACCCAGAGGGCACCCATAGAGCCAAGATCATGGCTGCTGTATAGACTTTCACTAACCCTTCCTGATCGCTCTGATCTCTTCCAACCCCTGGTTGTGTCTCTTCCTTTGGTGAGGGCTTTATTTATTTGTTTATTTATTTCTATTTATTTATATGGGGTTTCTCTGTATAACCTTGGATGTCCTGGACTCACTCCATAGACCAGGCTGGCCTCAAACTCACAGAGGTCCGCCTGCCTCTGTCTTCCAAGTGCTGGGATTAAAAGCATGCACCACCACTGCCCAGCTCTAGGAGAGCCTTCTGAGACTAGAACTTGGCTTTTGTCCCTAATCACCTCCAGTCGGCTTAGCTCCGTGATTTATAAAGAGCCCCCTCGTCTCGCTGAGAGTACTCTGCAGTGTATCTCTCCTCTTCCCTTTTAGCGTCCTCATCCTCCAAAGCCACTGACGACTGTTCTGCACAGCTATACCAAGTCCGTGGTGTCTGCAACTTCCTCCTACAGGCTTTGCATCTGTGCCCACTGCTCCCTCTACCCCTCCAACCTTAGGTCACTGAGAGACTTACTGGGGTCCACATAGGCCCAGCTTGGATGAAGTGGTACAGCTGTGGGGCCTTGGGGGAAGGTCCCTGCCTTCAGTCCCTCTCCAGAGGTGGCCTCCTCGTAGGAGGGTGGCGCCGAGGGCACTGCTGGAGCATCCTTCTTCTCTCCATTTGCCTGCTGCTGCCCCTCAGTCCCGGGGGCCTTGTTAGCCACAGAGAGCTGTAGAGTAGAGGCAGAGAGAGACAGTTGCCATGGGTAGAGACTTGCAAGTCCTCCCTGCCAGCCCCTTGATTCCTGGAATCTACCTAGGTGCTCTCCCAACCTGTGCTAGGAAGTGAGACAGACAAGACCCACCCCTGAGTTCTGAGCCCATGGAACTGAGCTCAGAGGGGTGGGGCCAGTCGAGGAAAGATAGGTAAGACAGTAAACAGGAGATCCACCAGAGTGCCTATGGAGGCCATAGGGCAACCTGGGGAAGGGACTGGGCCTCTGTGGGCCTACAGTTGCCTGACCCATAGGAGACCCTATTACTATTATACTTGTGTATAACCTATTACACAAGGTTCTCCTGTTTCATTGTCTTTCCAACTTGCTCACTGTATTCAACCAATTTTATTTTGCATTATCATTCTCTCTTGGTTATTTGTTTGTTTGTTTTTGAGACAGGGTCTCCCTGGCTGTCCTAGAACTTGTTCTGTAGACCATGCTGGCCTCAAACTCACAGAGATCCTCCTGCCTCTGCTTCCCAAGTGCTGGGACTAAAGCTATGTGTCACCATGCCTGGCTGTTCTACCAGTTTAAAAATGAGGAAACTCAGAATCAGAAAGAGTGATGTCTAAAGTCCCAGGGCCACATGTGGTGGCCAGGGCCGCAGGGCTCAGGCTCAGTCCCTGAGGACTGGTTGCTTTCTGTTGAGTTGGAAATGCAGGAGGGGAGAGGCAGGGGGACAGTGAGACAGGAGGGAAATGAGCCTGTGAGGCAGAGGGAGAGCAGCTCCTGCAGGGCTAGCCTTCCTCTTCTCCTGCAGGGCTAGCCTTCCTCATCCAGAAGAAAACACTATTGCTGGAGGAGCTGCAGGAGACAGTTTAGGCCCTTCCCTCCTGTGAGACAAGGAACGGAGACCCAAGAGGAACTGTACAGGGCAGGTTAAGAACTCCAGTCCACTCACACTAATCTATGGCCCCTGGGTGGGCACAGAGGACACAGCAGCTTGGTGAGACAGTGACATCTGTGAGGGTCAGGGAAGGAAACATTGGAACAGAGAGTATGAAGACAAGAGAAACCGAAGAAAGGCCTGACCTCAGAAAGGGCATCGTCAGTCTGGCTGCAGGAGGTCCTGCTGAGGAATATGGGTGGTCCTTGCAGGGAGACAATTGAGGAGCCCTGTGACTTGACTCCCTCTATAGCCCAGAGATCATTGGACCTCAGGAGGCTTATAGCACCCCACCCCCAAAAAATAAACTGTGGAAATCTGGAAGCAAGGGGCTGAAGAACTGAAGTACCTTACCACTAGAACAGGAATTGGAGCTGGCTCGTAACTGCTAGAATGGGGTGGGCGTGGAAAGGGAGGCTCCACTTCCCCAGGCTCAGCTCAGTGTCTCCTGCCTCCTGGAAATGGGACCCGGAACCCAGGCTCCCTGGCTCCTTCATTACATAGACTGAAGGGGGGCATGTCTAAAAAAGCTTTCGTAGCCCCAACTTTCCATTCACCCCACCCTCAAACCTCTGGGACCCCACCACCTCTCACAGAAGGCATTCCCAAGTGGCCGATGTCCGGAAGTAGTATCACCCAATGACATCATTTTGAGGCCTTTGAGGAGCTTGAACACAGAGGGTCTGAGGGTCTGAGGAGGGATGCCATTAATTCTGAGGCTGGTATCAAAGAAAAAGCAGGGTGTAGGGGGGCCTTCTACTGTTTTCCCCGCTGAACCCTTAGCACCCCTAAACAGAGGGCTAGAGGACCCTCCCCCTTCTCCCTAGGCCCTGGTGGTTGTATAATTCCACAGGCTGTTGATGTTACATAAACCATCTGCACCACCCAAGCCTGTCCAGGCCCTTCCCTGTAGTTCAGACCTAAAATTGGTGTATTGATGTGGGGAGGCAGGAGAATATGATTTATTCCAGCCAGTCCTATATCTGGCCAAAACAAAAATCAAAGCATCCTTCTTCAGGTTTGCTATAGTAACTCCCAACTATAGGAAATGTATACTAATCTCCAGAGTAGAATAATGAAAGGAGTTGGGGGGGGGTGTCTGGAGAGAGTGAAAGATGACCCTAAGGTGGATAGATCTGGCACTAAAGACACACCCACAAGCATTGCCCCTCAAGACTCCTGGCCCCCAAGAAGGCTCTCTCTTTCTCTCTCTCTCTCTCTCTCTCTCTCTCTCTCTCTCTCTCTCTCTCTCATCTTGCCTTCCTCTCTCCCTTCCTTCTTTCACTCATTCTGGCTCCTAACAGGGCCCAAGGCGCTAAGTTCTGTAATGTCACAGCAAGGGGTGGGAGACAGAAGAGGGGCGGAGAGCCTTGGGGTTGGGAAAAGTCCTAAGCCTATTCCTTGAAACCGGCTGTTTAGCCTCTTGACATCAGCAAAATACCACAAGGACCTTTGCATTGGAGCCAGGAGAGGATGCTTAAAGTGGTTCAGAAAGCTTTCCCAGGATGGCAGGGAAGTAGGGGTCCAGAGAGTGGAGGATGGTGCAGGTGGCGGGGACATGCCCCTACCTTTCCCTGGGTCATGATGTCGTCTCTCGAGGAAGGGGTCCCTGAAGCGGGGGGTGGCCGCTTGGGTCACCGCAGCCTGCCTGCGTCTCTTCTTTCCTCCGCGTGGATTCTAGCAACATCCACTGCAACCCGGCCAGGCTTACCGGAGCGTACCATCCGCACACGGGGGAGGGGGAGGGCCTGGGAGGATGCTGCTGCGGACGCAGGATGCTGCGGACCTGAGAGCGGGGCAAGACATGCGCTTTGGCCTCCTCTGCTTCTCCCACACACTTCTGCCACCCCAGGGGACCAGGGAGCATTGAGCTGTGAAGCAGCAGGTGGATGGGTCCGCGGGGGTGGGAGGAGGCACCAGGACTGCCTGACACCCGACCAGCTGATTCTGTCTGCCAGTGTACGGAGCTTGTGTAAGGGCCTCATCTCAGCGCAAGCAGCCACCAGCCTCGGCCGTGTTCCCCCTCCCTGTTCGAATGGCCTCAATTTGTCTCCATCTCCACACCCCGCTCATCTATTTCATTGTTTACCATAGACTGAGAACGTTCTGGATGGATTGTCTCTCTACTCTGACTCCTACCAGGGCTCCCGGGCCTTAACCAGTCCCCCCACCCCACCCCCGACATCCCCAACCCCCCACTCTGCCATCTCTCCTTGCTCTGGCTTTCCCACATGTAAAATGGGAGCAATAGCGCCCCCCCACCCTGTCTCATGGCTTATCTGGGAGAATGCAGTATCTGTCTCTTTCAACCTTGTTGAGACAGGTACTTCTGGAGACATAGCAAGCTCTGTCTCAGAGCTCCTCCTTGCTTGCCTCTATGGGCACCTTCTGTCAGCCTCCATCATTTTAATTCCATCCTGTCTCCATTCCACAGTCCACCTACCCCCTCCTTTAGCCTTGTCCTCGGGGCTCAGTCAGTACCAATTCCCACTCTCTGCAGTTTCCACAGTGCTCTTGTGAGATTCAGATACTCAAGAGCTGGGCTCAAGCCCCAGTTTAGTTAGCTGCTGGCTGTGTGACCTTGGCAAGGTTCTTACCCTCTCTGAGCTGCACCATCTCTCTAGGAGAAGGAGCCTAAGAGCAGAACTGTATTCTCCATCAGTTGCAAAGCCCTATGGGTAATGGTGGCAAGAGCACAGTGAACACAAATTCTGCCCTGGCGGGAGCTGTGAAAAACCACAGAAGCTGACTATGCTGTCTCATGTCTCCCAGAGGCCCAGGGCTGGCACTGAGAGCAGGAGAGAGGCTCAAATCTCCTAGGAGAAGGTGGGAAATAAATCCTGGAGAGAAAGACTGGCCCATAGCTTTCTGCCCCTCAGTCATATAGTCCCCAGCCCCTGTATGCCAAGCTCGCCTTTTCCACCTTATTTCTGGCTCCTAGCACTGCTGCCTAGCCGAGCCAATGCCCTCCCTTTCTACACTTGCACCCTTCCCTCAGGAAGCCCCTGTGCTGGCTTTACTCCTCTAGTTACATAGTTTCTGAGCATCCCAATGCAGCTCCCAGCTCGGCGGGAGTCTTTGTCTCAGCATTGATCTTACTGTAGCAGGTTTTGTCCGCTGCAGGTGTGTGAAAAGCTCTCAAATGGATTGTTACTAGTAACATTTCTCAGACAGCCAGCATGGTGGGGAGCCTGAAGTCAGCCTTGCAGGCTGTGCTCTTCCTGAATGAGAGCAAACAGACTCAGCTCAGGACCTGTTACCCAGGGCACCTTGAATCTTGATTCCTTGCTTGCTTCTAATACGGCTGCTGAGATACGGTCTTAGTGGGGCACTCTCCCTCATCCTTTAGTGCCCCACCAGGCAGGACGAACCCTCTTTTTAGTTCCGATCCACCATTACTGTTTCCAGTGGCAATTGCTACCTCAGACTCACATTGGTTTTGTTTAGTTCCCTTTACCCCATCTCCACCCACGAGGGTATCAGGGGAGTAATTTGGGGGTGTTTTACATTGCTATTTACCTATCAGTTAAAAAAGTGTATGGCAGAGATAGGGTACGAGAACATTTCGGAACTAAAGGCAAGTGGCTTGAGACTGCTCAAATGAGGGAGGACTGTCATGAAATCCCCGTGTTTTCAGGTGTTTTGGCATCAACAGTACAGGTGGCACTGCCACTGTGTGGACCCTGGTATCTGAAGGCATTAGATGTGACGTCAAAGCATAAGCCGGAGGAGATCCTGCACTGTACTTCAAAGCTGCATGACAACGAGGTCGCCGCCCAGAGTCTCTTGTTTCCTCGGTATTTAAAAGTGGGCACAGTTTTAGAGTTGATCTCAGTGGCCCACAGAGAGGTTAAGTGACCATGCATGGAAAGGGTTTAGTGCAGCGGTTCTCAGTCTGTGTGTCACGACCCCTTTGGGAGTCGAATGACCCTTTCTTTCATAGGGTCACCTAAGACCAGCAGAAAACCCAGATGTTTGCATTATGATTCGTGACAGTAGCAAAATTACAGTTATGAAGAAGCAATGAAATCATTTTATGGTTGGGTCATCACGACATGAGGAACTGTATCAAAGGGTGGCATTAGGAAGGTTGAGAACCACTGGCTTAACCAAAAGAACATTCAGGATGCAATTAGCCTTTGGTGTTAGCTAACTGGTATTCCTTAAGACTCCCACAATGGGACTAGTGAGATGGCTCAGAGGTTAAGAGCACTGACTGCTCTTCTGGAGGTCATGAGTTCAAATCCCAGCAACCACATGGTGGCTCACAACCATCTGTAATGGGAACCATCTGTAATGGGATCTGACACCCCCTCATATGGGTGTCTGAAGACAGCCACAGTTACTTACATATAATAATAATTTGGGCCAGAGCTAGCGGGGAGGGGGGAAAGAGGCTTCTGCAGTGGTGTTCAACAGCCTTTCTGCAAGGAACCTTCCACCACACTCAGGGCCCTGAGCAGGAAGCATGCAGTATAAGCAGGACAGGACAACTAAGAGGAACCAGTGCTGGAAAGGACAGGGACCAGCAAGGGGATCCCCAGCTGAGGCAGTTCTGGGGTCCCATCCTTGGGTCCTCAACCTAGCCGATGATTGTTCTCACACTTGTTGGAGGTGGGAAAGTAGGGGGAGTTTCAGGTGTTTTTTTGATGGAGGTAATGACATGTTCAAAGACAGCTTTCAAAAGATGAAATGGTTTGGTTGTTAGAGCCTTGTCTTCTGCAAGGACAGGGTCACTTTGGTCTGAAGCAGCAGCGCTTGAACTCAACCCAGACTGGCCTTGAACTTACAGAGATCTGCTTGCTTCTGCCTCTCAAGTGCTGGGATTAAAGGTGTGCATTACTACCCAGCATCCCTGTCTTTTCTGCACAATACCTAGGCTCTACTAGGATCTAGGCAGGGGGAAGTCAGCCAGCAGGTGGGACTGGAGTATGTCCTTACTGATGCAAGAGTAGGGACTATAGGCTCTGCCCACTCAGCCTGGTACTGGTCTCAAAGCCTACAGGCTGGAACAGCTTTCTGGGGCCCCAGCCCTAGTCCTGGACAAGATATACTTGCTTGATCTTTGTTTCCTCTTCTGTGAATGGAAGTCTGTGAGTACCAAGCTGGCTGGAGTTGGTGAAGCACTTCAGACAGAGCCACATAGCTAACACATCTCTGTAACGTTTGGGGACTGGAAACCAAGGTTTCTAAGACTAGAAAGAGCCTGAACAGGGCTGTCAGGACTTGGCAGGAGACTAGGTACACAATAACCGAAGATGGGACATCAGAGGGACAGGGAACCGGAGGCTGGGTACTCGGTCATATACAGAGAGCCTCATTGATGTGGTAGAGCAGTTCTGACAGGACCTCTCCCGTGCAGCCTGGGAGACTCCATACACTGTGTGTACAGAAGCCGCCTGCTTCCTGCTCTAAAGCCTAGACACAAGGCTCAGAAGAAACATCCGACAGCCAGTCTAGGATGAAACTAAGGTTCTAGACTCTGGCTAAATAGTATGTGGACAGGAGCTGAATCTCAGAATACACGAGGAGACCCTAGGAGAGGGAAAACAGGCAGAGACAGCGGCTGAAGCAGGAGAGTTCGCCTCCCCCCACATCTCCTGCAGGCTAATGGGGTGAGAGAGGGCAGGTGAGTTCTGGGGCAGGAGGAGGTGTGAGCTTGGCCACTTCCTCTCTCCTCCTTTCAGCTCCACACAGTGGCGGTCCATCCCCGCTTGCCCGCCTGCTTGCCCTGCTTTCTGCTCAGGTTGCCAGCCAGGTCGTTTGAGGCCGGTGCCAGGGAGGGGAGGGGGATGAAGGTGTGGACAGAAGCCACTTCTCATTTTACACATGTGGAGGTTTCAGGCCAAGAGGTTGAGTGACTAACCCAAAATAACGTGACTTACTGGGGGCCAAGCCAGGGTGAGGAGACTTCTCAGCTCGGTGACTCTCAACCCAAGGCCCAAGCAGGGGGACACAGGTAGTCAGAGGCAGGTAGAAAGAGGTAAGAAAGCTTCAGATATTGGGTGGCATAGCTACCCAGCACCACATCCTTGTGAAGTCTACACACGTCCTGCCCCCCTCACCATCCTGCCCCCCTCACCATCCTCTGGGGAAGGAAAGCGTGTGCCTTTTTTCTTTCTTTCTCTCCTCTTCTTTCTCTTTCTTCTTTCCTTTGTTTTTTTTTTTTTTTTTTTGAGGCAGGGTCACTACAAACCCCACTCCCACCCAAGCTTTTGAGGCCAATGATAAGAAACCAGGGGAGGAACAAAACAGGCCACAGACTGGGGTGGTCCCAGCAGTTCAGGCAGGATGTTGTACTGACAGACACCCCCCCATATCCATGGCTGCTTCCCAATTCTGTTATTCTTTGTAGCTTCTGCTCAACATAGGGACCTCACCTTAGCATCCCTAAAGAAGAACAGACCCTCCCATGCAGTCTGCCAGCCAGAGTTTCTCTCTAGAACGTACAGCTCAGTGGTAAAACATGTGATTACACAGCTCCCCTCTTTGCTAGGGTGTCCATTGCTGTCTTCCCACTCCTCGTCTCAAGACACATTATACCAGATACAATCTGTAAAACACGGGGTGTGGAAACCCTGGGCCTTAGCAAGCAGTGACCCCCTCAATGTGGGCCCACACTCCTGTCCCTGCCTTTCTTATGCTGTTGTTGTTTGAGACAGGGTTTCTCTGTGTAGTCGTGGCTGTTCTGGAACTCACTCTGTAGCCCAGGCTGGCCTTGAACTCACAGAGATCTGCTTGCCTCTGCCTCCCAAGTGCTGGGATTAAAGGTGTGCGACACCACCCAGCATCCCTGTCTTTTCTGCACAATGCCTAGGCTCTACTAGGATCTCGGCAGGGAGAAGTCAGCCAGCAGGTGGGACTGGAGTATGTCCTTACTGATGCAAGAGTAGGGACTACAGGCTCTGCCCACTCAGCCTGGTGCTCATCTTTTCTGCTCCGCCCCCTCATAACCTGGTTCAGGCCCATTACAAAGTAGAATACTGGCACATACAAGAGTTTCCAGGAGCCCATGTTCTGGTCCAGGCTTAGCCCCTCACTTTGGGAAGTCATCTGGGTCTTGGTTCCAGCCCCACCAGTTCCTGGAACAAGCGAGAGTTCTCTTCCCATCATGCATTCTACTTTGTGTACCTTTCTGCTTATCTGCCAGACAGAATGTGCCTTAAAGGTACAGGCTGTGCGTCTCGATCCTCCCGTCTCTGCTCTGTCCCTGACACCTGATAGAGCTCGGTAATGAAGAATATAGGTGTTGGAATCAGATCAACATGGGTGTGCATTCATGCTCCTCACTAGCCCAATGAATGACCTTGGGTGAACGTCGGACCTCTGTGAGCTTGCTTCCTTCTCTGGAAAATAGATATACATCAGCAAACACACTAATCCAATTACTTTTTAAAGTGAGGAAAAAATTGGCAGCTTAGGCTAAGTTCAAACTCAAGGCAATCCTCCTGCCTCAGCCTCCCAAGTGCTGAGATTAAAAGTAGGTACGACCGTACCCAGTTTTCAGTAACTATTAATGGAGATCCAGTGAGTGTCTAGAACCGATGTATATGGAGAGATCCCAGCTTAAAGGACTCACTTGGTAAAACTCTGAGTGCCTGTCAGGGGTATTGATTATGCGGACTATGGAGGCCTATAGACAAGGCATTGTACGGTACCTGCAACATGGTAAGCCCAACAAGTATTGACTCACAACCATCCATCAAGTACCCACAATGCTCTGGCACCATTCATGAGCTGAGGAGACAGAGGCATGTGGCACATCTGTTCACACCTTTAAGGGGACCCACAGTCAAATGTCCCCATTACGCATTAAGGGACCTTCATCAGTGTTCAGGAGTTTAGACCTAATACCAACTAACACGTCATGCTACAAATAACCATAAAACTCTAGAGGGTCAGATCTAGCAGAGATGTCTGTCTGTGCGTGATTGACACCTGCCAACACTGATGTCAGGTGATTCAGAAGAAAGAGCCGTTGTGACTGGTGGGAAGGTCAGAAAGATTCATAGACCATTACAAGATGATAAAACATTATTACTAAAGACACAACACACTTTCCTGGGTGATAGTGACACATGCCTTTAATCCCAGCACTTGGGAGGCAGAGGCAGGTGGATTTCTGAGTTCGAGGCCAGCCTGGTCTACAGAGTGAGTTCCAGGACAGTCAGAGATACACAGAGAAACCTTGTTTTGAAAAACCAAAAGGGAGGAGGCTAGAGAGATGGCTCAGTGGTTAAGAGCACTGACTGTTCTTCCAGAGGTCCTGAGTTCAATTCCCAGCAACCACATGGTGGCTCACAACCATCTGTACTGGGATCCAGTACCTTCTTCTGAAGGTAGTTATAGTGTACTCCTATAAATAAGATAAATAGTTCTTTAAAAAAAAAAAAACCAAAAGGGAAACAAAAACAAAAACAACTCCCCCCAAAACAAAAACAAAACAAACAAAACAGAGCTACACAGAGAAACTTTGTTTCGAGAAACCAAAAGAAACAAGAAAACAAAAGAAAGCCAACACACTTTGGTTGCAGAACAGAGAAATCGACCTGTAGTTGAACTGAAAACTTATCAGGAAATGCTATTGAGGGGAAAGTGATCAATAGCATCACACAGCAGTGACCCTTGTGACCCTTGCATGACGCAATGCTAACCTGCCAGGCAAGATGCGCCCACTAGTGCAGTCATAGCATGAAGGCTACTGGGGAAACCACCTTCTTTCTGCGAGGATTTGAGGTCTGCTCCTCAGGAGAGAATTTATACCCAGTACTGCACACCTAGTTAAAAGCCCATAACTCAGGAGGTCATAGGACCTGGGGAGAACCCTCTACTCTTGATAAATGGGCACATTGTCAAACTATCTTTTTACTATTTATGGTTGTACCTGTAGACTGGCGATGCTCTCAGCTTCCATCACAGAAACTCCTTTCTGCAGTAGGCAGCTGGCAAGGAGACTCTAACTGGCCGGGTGGTGGTGGCACACGCCTTTAATCCCAGCACTTGGGAGGTAGAGTCAGGCGGATTTCTGAGTTTGACGCCAGCCTGGTCTACAGAGTGAGTTCCAGGACAGCCAGGGCTACACAGAGAAACACTGTCTCGAAACAAAACAAAACAAAACAAAACAAAACAAAACAAAACAAAACAAAACAGGAGACTCTAACTGGTCACGGCTCTGAGAACGAGTGGTTGATGAGAGTTCTTGGAGATAAATGGGACATCTGTATCCACTCCTGCCACCAAGGCTGGGGGACAGAAGAGAAGAGGGGATGAAAAGACCTAAGAGCTGAAGAATTGGGGTGGGGAGTGGGGTGCTGGGAAAGGCTGTCTTCTAGATGTGATATGGCCGCTGCATTCATGAATTCACTGTGGATATGGTCAACTGCACAAGACCTAACCAACAGCATCAGCCAACATTCCAGTTGGCAGAACTAATTGTACTCAGTAAGTTCAGAAAAGAAAAGCAGAAGGAAGGAAGGTTCTCCATGACACACAAATAATGGTGGGGGTTGGGGGAAAGGAAAACATGAGGCAACAACTTCGTGCTTCCTTCCTAAAGGGAGAAGATGTCTCTTCCTGCCTGGGGGCGGGGCAGGAGGCTAACCCAGCTGCTGTGTTTACAGGAACAAAGACACCTATCTAAGAGGTGGGATTTGAGGACCCATCCCAGCCTCTGCTCTACCAGGCTCAAAACCCTACCACTAGAATACATTTCCTGGGCCAACAAGATGGCTCAGCGGGGAAAGGTACTTTGCCCCTCGTGCCTGATGATCTGAGTTCAATCCCCAGATTCCACTGTTGGAGAACCAAGTCTCAAAAGTAAACTGCCCTCTGGCCGTCGTAGCTGGGCTATTCTCACCCGAGGGAAGGAGACCAGGATGAGCTCATTATGAATTAGATGTTTTTATTAAGCCACACAGCCCTGACCTAGGGCACGCACTCCTGTGACGACAAGACTACAGGCCCTAAGCTGAGTGAGCTGGGGGTTAATAAGGGTAGAAACCATAAATTTGGTGACGGCTGTTAGCAAGCATGAAAGGACATGAACTTAATAAGAATAGGGCACAGCTGTGTTACCAAGGTGTTTCTGTTTCATTGTGGAGCAGAAAGCCTTGTGGTTACTGAAGCAGAGCAATGCAGTTAGCAAAATACAGTTCCACAAGTACCGAACGCGGGGTCAGGCTGACCTTAGCTCTAGACTGCGGCCAGGTCAGAATTTAGCAAATATGTTTTTCTTACTTTGTGACCTCCTCAGCCTGTACGCACGCGCACATGCGCACACACATACACACAATAAATTCATTTCCTTGGGTAAGCATTTAGATTTCAAGGGACACCCAGTAGGAAGAAAAACCACCTGCAGAGGAAAAGGTGGAATATTGATTCTGATTCGAGAACGAAGAAGCTGGGAAGAATGAAAATCCAGGCTAGGCCAGAGGGCCCACCGCCTCTCCCTGCCAGATCTTGTGAATGACCTTGCCGGGAGAGCACTGTCATCGCTGAAGGAACGGCTCAGCCGGGAGGCTGGTCTGGTCTCTGGGAAGAGATACATAGGTGCTGGTGTGGTCTTCATTACCAGCTCTCCTTACCCCCCTTCAGCAAGTTCTTCAGTTCTTCCTGTGTCCCCTAGAAGGTGGGAGACGTTGAGGCCGCTGGACAGTGCCAGTGTTCTGCATCACTTGGCCTGGCAGCACTGTGGGGTACCTGGGAACTTGCCTAACTGTTGACTTAGTGTATGCAACCTGTGTGCCTTACAGTGAGTCGGGAAAGCACAAGTGAGCAAGACATTGGGGGTGGGAAGAGGACAGTGGTCCCACACTGATGCAGACTCAGCCTGAGACTTCTGCCCAGAGTTGTTTAATGACTTAGATGGGATGGGGCGGTTTAGAGAAGCCTCCAGAGACCTATGAGACAGACCAAGTGGCTCTAGGGCTGGAGCTGTGGGAGCCTCACAGCTTAGAGACTCTGGGAGGAGCAGACCCTCCTGGGCCTGTAGACTGGAGAGGACTTTGAACATTTTAAGGAGGGGCTGAAAGGGAAGGTGGCTTCTGCCATGGGACAGAGATGATACTGAGCTTAAGGCTCAAGCCTACAGGGCAGGGTTGTCTGCAGCCTGTGTCTGTGGGGGACCGTAAAGATAAACGTGCAAGTTATTCCCCAAGGACAAGTTATTTCACAAGGCTAGGACATGGTGAGGGGAGGAGCCACCCCAGGCTTAAGCCCCAAAGAAACAGGAGGGAGACTAAGAAGTGTGTCCTGTCCTGGAGTGCTTCCTTGTGGTGAGGGACTCGGTGCCTTCCCAAGCCCTTCACTACCAACTCTGTGACTAGGTCCATGGAGGTAACAGTAGCCAACACAGACTGAGTTGTTCCACGTGAGCTGGGCTTTACAGAAGTGCAGTATACTACGAATCTCCCGTCATCTCCCAGCAGTGGCAAGTCTGCTAATCTCCACCTTAGACTAGAAGCTCAGCCTTACAGAGATGGTCCTGTAAGTTGCCCAGGGCTTCTGCTTTCAGAAGAGGCTGGAGCTAGACTGTCAATCCAAGGCAAGGACTCCGGGTGCCACCCGCTGTGCAGTCATACCTCAGTGTCTCAGGGTTCTTGAGGTTAAGTGGAACTAATGACAGATCCTTCACTGAGCTAAGAGGCTCTGTGTGTGATGTGACAGGCCTTAGGCACTGAGCAAGTACAGCGTCTCCCCCTTTCTCCCGAGCTAAGAGCAGCCACGAGCCTCATAAATATTTCAGTGGTATCTTTGTAGTGTGATGTTCACTGGCAGTAAGGGACTGTGGTGCAGGGAGGGATCTCAGGGCCTGTCTCAGGTGTTCGACCAGCATGTTGAAAAAAAGAAAAAAGAAAAAAGAAAGAAAGAAGAAGGAAGACCTCTGCAGCACAGCTGACAGTCACTGACATGAGACAGAGAGACAGATTTATAAAAATTTTCCTGGATCTAGGCCAGTTGACTCAGCTCAGGGTCCCATTTTACAAATGTGGTGACAGCCAATGCCCTCCATCCCTGGTTCTCCCCACCTGTTAGCTCACACCCAAGCAGTACGCCAAACATTGCATTCTGTCACAGGAGACCCATGGAGACCGTGGTGTAGTGTGATGTCCTGAGAGAGAGACAGAGAGAGAGCAAGACAGAGAGAGAGAGAGAGAGAGAGAGAGACAGAGAGACAGAGAGACAGAGAGACAGAGAAAGACACAGAGACAGAGAAAGACAGAGAAACAGAGAGACAGGGAGACAGAGACACAGAGACAGAGAGAGACAGAGACACAGAGACAGAGACACAGAGACAGGGAGACAGAGACAGAAACACAGACACAGAGAGAAACACACAGAGGGAGACAGAGACAGAGAGACAGAGACACTCATAGACGAGGTAAAATGATCAGAATGGGTGAGTTCAGCTCCCTAAGGTGGACATCAACCAATCCAGAGGCGAAGAGGGGTGCCAGGTACACATGAAGGAAAGTGTGACCTCTCAACGTGTTCGTCCTCCTCTAAGAGGCTTTGTGGTTTTGAATATTTCGGGAGGAGAGTTGTTTGGCTTGGTCAGTAAGACATGTTTATATATCTGTTTAAAAAAATTAAAGGAAGAGGCTGAGGAAATGGGCCGGCAGTTGAGAGCATAAGGACCTGAGATTGGATCCCTGGCATCCACATAAAAAGCCAGATGTTGCTGTTCATGCCTGTGACCTAGCACTGAGGAGCAGAGACAGGAGGAATCTGAGAGCTCACCAGCCAGCCAGCCAAAAGAGTGGGCTTCCATGAAAAACCCCATCTCTAGGTAATAAGACATAGTTTTATATAAACAAAAACACAATAACCTGCTCTGGTCTTTGTTTGTGAGCCCATGAATACCTACATACTTTCATGCATGCACCACACGTGTCCATAATACACACAACGCATGCAAATCAAATAAATACATTTAATAACTTATAAGGAGGAGACAGGACTACAGAGTCCTACAGCAACCAGCTCAGTTGGAGCCTTGGGCTGTATTTGACCTGACACCCAGCCCACAGTGTGAGCTCTCTCCATGATAGACACTGTGCCAGTTGCCATGTGAATACTAAAGTGCAAACCCACTCTTGAGATGTTGGGGAGGAGCCTGAGAGATGCCTCAGTAGGTAAATGTGCTCGGACACAGAACTGATAACCTGAGTTCAGTCCCGGACCCCACTTAAAAGAGGAGGATGGTGGCTCCCGTCTATAACCCTGCACTCCTCTGGAGATGGGAGGTGAGACAGGAGAATTAGCCGAGAAGCTCAGCTATACAGTGCAGCAAGCATTAACAGCAGGAGAGACCCTGCCTCAAAACAAGGTGGAAGGAAGAAACTAACTCCCCAACAGCCTCAACATGTACTGTAGCATGGGTACACAAACATGTGCACACACACACCACATACACATACCACATATACACACATGTGCGCACACGCACACACACATACCACATACACGCATACACCACATATACACACACACACCACACATACCACATACACATACACCACATACACACATATACCACATACATATACACCACATACACATACATACCACATACACATATACCACATACACACATGCCACACACACCACACACGCATACTATACACATACACTACACACACACTCATACACACCATACACACACACATACCACATATACACACCACATACACACACCACTCAGACACACCACACATACACTCATACACACCACACATACACACACCACACATACACATCACATACACACCACATACACATCACATTCACACATACCACATACACACATACATTCACACACACATACACTCACACACTCAC
>JANHMN010000012.1:3947287-3982392 GCA_030674055.1 Rhabdomys pumilio | reverse complement strand
GTGGATGAGCGGTACACATGGACACGTGTGGATGAGCGGTACACATGAACACGTGTGGATGAGTGGTTCGTGTGTACACGTGTGGATGAGCGGTTCACGTGTACACGTGTGGATGAGCGGTACTCATACTTTTTTGTGGTTTGTGCCACGTTAGACTTCTAAAATCTATTGAGATCTTCAAGAAACATTATTTATCATCTAGGGACTGTTGTAGCCCAGGCTGTCTCAAACTCCCCATGTAGCTGAGGAAGACCTTAAATTCCTGATTCCCCTGCTTCCTCTTCCTGAGTTCTAGGATTACAGGTGTGTGCCCCTATACGTGTTTATACGGTGTTTATACAGTGTTTATACGGTGATAGGGGTCAAACCCCGGGGCTTCATGCAAGCTAGGCAAGTATTTTTACAATAGAGACACATCCCCACCTCAAACTGCCCTCTCTTAAGGTGCTCAGGGGCTGTTGGGTGTGGCTCAGTGGAGAGGACATTCTTAGCATTGGCCCTGAGTTCAATCCCTAGCACTGGAAATAAAACCACAGGCAAGCACGCGCTCTATTAGTCATCAGCACTATAGTGACATCTCATGCCAAGCTGCTTCTGGGAAACTCCACCATACATTCCCCAGGTGCTGTGAAAGAGCAAACGATACCTGAATTATTCAGAAAATGGTTTTGACTCTCATATCCCAGTGGATGGGGTCAGTAACTGCAAGATAGTTAGACCACACTGGAGAAATGCCTCTGGGCACAGGTTCAAGAGCGGCTAGGCCTGGACGTCGGACGTATAAATAAAAGAACTAGAAGAATTTACCCCGAGCCAGGAGTGCTATAAACACACCTGTAACCCCAGCGACTGGAAGGCTAAAGCCAGAGGGACTGTGAGTTTGAGGAACTCAAAAAAGCAAACCTATCATCCTATGACAATTCCTCCGATGTCACATGTACCTTGTGTGAAAGCTGTTCTGACCCATCACATAACCAGAGCCTGTACCTAAGCAGGAAATGATACCACATTAAGAAGGAATCTGACCCTTGCCCCCTTCTGGGAGGAAGACTGAGCGGGGTAAATAAATTAGAAACACTAGAAACACGCTTTTGTTTTTCAGGATTTTTTTTTTTTTGAGTTAACATACAAACTATAAGATATCATTATGGCATTTTCAAATAAGGCGTGTTCTCTGCTTCTTCTCTGCACCCCACCCCCACCTCCCTTCCCTCACCTTCCTTCCCCCACCTTCCTTCCCCTCCCTCCCCCCACTTCCCTTCCCCCACCTCCTTTCCCCTAACCCAGTCTCTTCCCGTCTCATGCCCTACATGTTCTTTTGCTTCCATCCTTCCTCCAATTACATCATATATGATTCACACACACACACACACACACACACACACACACACACACACACTAACCTGAACGTAACCTGTGCAGTGTGTATGTTATGCGTTTGCATGTTTTCAGGGCCAGACCATTTGGTGCTGAGTTAACTCCCACTGCTGTGTTCTCTGAGGAAAGGGATCTCTCCCACTCTCAGCATTCCTTGGTCGCCTGTAATTCTCTGTGTAGGGTTGAGGCCTCCTGCTCTCTCACTGTCCATCTTGTCCATTGTTGCTGTCCTTGTTCAGCTTCTGTTTAGGCAGCCGTGTTGGTGAAAATTTTTGGGTGTAGAATCTGACATTATGAGTAAACACAGTCTCACAGCCAACTCTCTGGTCCTTCAGCTCTTCCCTGAGCCTTGGGTACTCATAGCTTGTTTTTACTCTCTTGGTCTTCTTTCTAGTTTTTGTTTTTGTTGTTTTTGTTTTTGTTTTTGTTTTTGTTTTTTTGATTCTAGCCACACTTGAAGCTCTGTCTCTGTGTCTGTGAGAGCTCTCCTCAGATGGTACAAACTTCAGACCTGCACACTGGGACTCTTCTTGGAAGGAACACTGAATTTCCTAGACCTTACTCATGTGGTGTTGTCTGAAGCCTTGACACACTTTGTGGTGTAAACCTCAGGCTGACTCTTAAAGCTCCCTTTCTGTAACAGGGACAGCAGGACTTCGATCCAGTGTGGCTTCCCATCTGTGCACAGCTGGAGGGCGAGCCCTTAGTCACCTTCCCCCGCCTGACCCACAACTCACCGGGTGTCAAGGAGGTAAGCAAGTGTCTCAGGGTTGTGCTGACAAAAATGGGCTGTGACAAGGACTTTGGAGACCAGCTTCCAGTGGCGGAAGCACCTCCGTTTGGAACCAGGAAACACAGGATTTGATGGGCTCGCCCGAGGAAAGCACTTGACACAGGGCATACAGAAAGCACTTAGTAAGTATTTAGGGATTGCTCACTGTCCCAGGCATGCTACTTTGCTTGTGGACAGATAGATTTCTCATAAGTCAAGTCCTAGCTTGGCCAAGGCAAGGGCTGTGTCTTGCTTGTGTTTCCATGGTAACGCCTCCAGACAATGCCAGTTGGATCACCCCAGAACCCTTGCCTCCTCCTTCTGCCTTACATGTAACCCAAGCTACCCCCCAGGCCCTCTTCAGGTTTATACATTACCCAGCACTGGCTCCACTCACCCCATCCTTCATCCCACTAAGCATCTTTCAGGACGAGCCTAAGGAATGCTTTTTCTTTTTGTTTTTAAGCAAGTATTTCCAAGCTGAACCTGCTAGGCATGAATTATCCTTTTTTTTTTTTTTTTTTTTTTTTTTTTTTTTTTTTTTGTGAAATTCATACAATGTAAACATGGCTCTGTGCAGCTCAAGGCTGCGTGGGGCAGCTCATGGGTTTTGGAGATGGAGACAGGAAGGTCAAGAGTTCATGGTTAGGCTCAGCTGGATAGCAAGTTTGAGGATAGCCTGGGCTACAGGAGACCACAACCCAATGAACAAGTAAACTATATAATTTAGTTTTGGTTTATTTATACAGCTGAACAACTATCACCACACTTTCTGTCCAGAACATTCTTCATGACCCTTAAAAAGCCCTCCATACACACTGCCAGTCACACCCTGGTCTCCCTTCCTCTGTCTCCTAGTAACTACTTACTGGATTTGCCTGCCCAGGATTTTCCATGTAAGTAGAATCTGTGTCCCTTTGTGATTGGCTTTGGCCTGCTGTCACAGGGTTCATCTGCCTTGTAGCAGATCCAGTATTCCCTCCCTTTTTAAGGTTGAGTAGTCCACTGTGTGGGCTCACCACTGTCTAGTCACCTGGTGATGGGCCCTGGCTACTTTGGCTATCATGAGGAATGATGTCCTGAACCTTGGCACACTGTCCGTGTGTGCAGCTCCTTGCCACATAAACCTAGTAGTTGAAGTGCTGGACCACATGACAAGGCTAGGTTTTGTTGTTCTTGGTTTTGGGTAAATGTTAAGAGATCGCTACATTCTCTGAACCACTTTGCATTCCCACCAGCAATGAACGAGGGCCACCATTTTCTATACCTTGCCACCACTTGTTATAGGCAGGGTTTGTTTGTTGTTTTCGGTTGTTAGTAGCCTCTCAGGTGGATGTAAAGCAGTATCCTCCTGAGGTTTCCTTTTGCATTTTACAGATGACTAACAGTGCCTGAGTGTGCTTCCCTTAACCTCTTGTATAAGTATTTTAGAGAAATACCTGTTCAAATTCTTTGCCTCCTCTTAGGTTGAGTTGACTTAGCTGCTGACTTGTAAGTGTCTTCATATATTTTAATATATTAAACATATGATTCGACAATGCTGCCTCTCCCAATCTTGAGGTTTTTGCTGTTGCTTATTTTGTTTTGTTTTTGATAAAATAACTCTTGTATTACAGGCTGGCTTCAAACTTGCTATAAGGCTGAGGCTGGCCCTGAACTCCCGATCCTCTGCCTCCACCTCCAAGAGTCCTGACGTTTTAAGCAAGTACCTCTCACACTTACCACAAAAGTTTTCTCTCCTTTAATAAAGAAAAATTAAAATGATTTTAACCATGTATATGTCTGTGTACGTCTTTGTGGGTATGTGCCTGTAAGTGCAATGTCCTTGGAGGCCTGAAGAGGGAGTTACATCCCCCGGAGCTGGCATTCCTGGTCGTTGTGAGCCATCCAATGTGGGTTCTGGCAGAAGAAATATCAAATATAAGTCTTTCCTATCAAATACCATCAAACTTGTGTTTACAAGGAATTTAAATATTCTTATCTTCCTCACCTCCTAAGACTTTTATGCAAATGTTTCAACTACCACCACTACACACACACACACACACACACACACACACACACACACCTGGTAAAATCTTTGTTTACACAAAGCACCTGGTAACCTCTAGGTATTTGATGGCCTGGAGCTGTGACTATTTTTAAGAGTAACCGATCCAGCCAGGCTGTGGTGGCCCACGCCTTTAATCCCAGCACTTGGGAGGCAGAGGCAGGCGGATTTCTGAGTTCGAGGCCAGCCTGGTCTACAGAGTGAGTTTCAGGACAGCCAGGGCTACACAGAGAAACCCTGTCTCAAAAAAAACCAAAAAAAATAAAAAACCCAAGAACTCAAGAGTAACTGATCCAATAAGCCAGTGAATGGGACACCAGGTATTGCTGGGAAAGACAGTCACCATGGAGTTAAACTGAGTGCTCTCCCTGCCTCTATTCCTGTCTGGTCCCCTTGATCAGGAACCAACCTTCTCTTGTGTAGACTCTCTCACTGGAGTGGCGGTCTCTTTCTCCATAGCCTGACTTATTTTAACACTGGAGATTGAATTGAGGTTCTCTGGAAAAGCATCACGTGTTTTGGAAAACCAGAACATCCTCCGTCCCCCAAAGTGTTCAGTTTTTGTTTGTGTGGTTTTGTGGTGCTGGGGATAGAACTCAGGGTTTTGCACACACTAGGCAAACTCTCTCCTAACACCCACACCCCCAGCCCATTTTTATTTTTATTTTGTGAAATCTAATTATTCCTCCTCTTTCTTGTGTCTTGGATGTCTAAATTACCTGATTTACCCAAGACCCTGACTTGTCAGACTGATCCCACCAGGCTAAATTAAGCACGGCTGTTCTCACCCTACCGCAGTAGTTTGAGAGCTTGATACATAATCCTGCAGTTAATTTTAAAATCGGGAAGTGTGACTCCTATATCTTTGTTCATTTTCAAAATTGTTGTGGTCACTCGGCAACCTTATTTTATGTATTTATTCATTTGTTTGAGCCGCACTGAGGATAAACCCACGGCCACACACACACCAGGCAAGCAAATACTCTACTATCCAGCTACATTCTAAGTTGTCCTGTTGGCCATTGTAAAGCTTGAACTACTTTGATGGATAGGAAAAATACAGGTACCTATTAACATAATGCTCCATATTCCACTTAACCCCCAAGTGTCCGCTCCTGTAGGAAGCATGTCCCAGCTGCTCTGTGGCCTGCACGTTTTTCTTGTCATCTCCTAATACTCCATTCACAAGGGCTTGTATGCACAAGAAGATGGTGGGATCACCGGTGTCACAGAAAGATGAGCTCGGCCAGGGAAGGATTATTACTCATTTGAAAATATTTCCCTGGCCCCTGGCATGGAGCCTAGGGCTGTGGTGGGGCTGAGGATATGCCACATGAATGAATGAGTGGATGAATGAATGAATGAATGAATGGGCCTGAGTCACACAGTTCATATTCTCATCAGAACCTGGGCAGACGTCCTTAACAAAGAAGGGTTTAGCAAACACGTTCATTAAAGTCGCGGCTACACCTCTATTGACAAGTGTAATGATACGTTGTTTCATCTGAGGTTTCCTTGGTTTATTACAGTCATTATAATGCCCATCAATAAGACAAAAATGTGCCCAACTTACTTAAGGAATTATGCATGAATTGCACACTCAGGCATTCCACTGCCGGGGCCCACCCTCGATCAATACA
The DNA here is from genome assembly GCA_030674055.1 of Rhabdomys pumilio. Classification (NCBI taxonomy): domain Eukaryota; kingdom Metazoa; phylum Chordata; class Mammalia; order Rodentia; family Muridae; genus Rhabdomys; species Rhabdomys pumilio. The sequence continues at coordinate 3,976,553 of JANHMN010000012.1, read as the reverse complement.
GCAACACAATAAAGGTTCTTATCAAAGCATTGGATCTTGCTTAAGCCAAAAGATTATCAGCCTTCAAATTAGCACTGCAAACAGGACTCTCCATTAATCTACTAATGATTTCCTTTGTTTAGAAGGGAAGGTCCTAGTCACTTCTGACACTTGTTTGTCCCTTAATCCCCTGCAGAGGGCCTGAGTCTCAGCTCTGCCCTGGAGGTGATGGCCCAAAGCCTCTGGAGTCTTTGCTGGCAAGTGTTAGACAGAGAAGGGTGGGTACAGAGAGGCGGGGAGATGTAGGGTCATGTTGAACTGGGTCCTGAAGCCTGCCTAGGACTTATTGAGGACTGGAGGCTCTAGTCAGGGGCAGTGGGCAAGGTGTTCCTGGCAGAAGGAACACTTAGAGCAAGGGAAGTTCACAGGAACACACTGGACTCTCACACCCACGCTCAGTACATCATCTGCTGAGAACCAGGCAATCTTCACGTCTGAAAGCTGTCAGCCTGTCTACCTCTGTCAGTGCCTCAGGATGCCCTCCTTGCCCGGATTCTGTCATACAGGCTCCCTGGCCAACATGGTTGCACATTTCCTTTGGGAGCCTTTTGCAACTCAGATACACTGCAGCTCAAATCCCAAAAAGCCCAGCAAAGCAAGCCACAGCCTGCAAAGTGCGAACACAGAATTTTCTGCCTGCCTCATGGGACCTCCAGGCCAAGAAGGCAGGGAGGACCTCTCCCTGCTCTCCGAGACTTAATGCCTTGCTTAGAAGCTGTGCTTTCTTCCACCAGGCAAGCCTTTATCGATCACCTCGGAATGTCAATTTGTAATTAAAGTATTCAAACATACATTAAAATGTGCATATCATTGGGAAGCAACTTGATGTATTACCAGCTGAATACACCCGAGTAACCGAAACTCCTGTCCAGACACAGAACATGAGTGGCAGCCTAGATTCTTGGTCCCCTTCCCCAAGAAGAACCTTCTCCTGGCTTGTGACAGAATAGATCATTTCATTGAGGTACTTTATGTGTATTTACACATAAATTCTTTTGGAATTGATGTGTGTGTGTGTGTGTGTGTGTGTGTGTGTGTGTGTGTGTGTGTATGAGTGTGTATGTTTGAGAGAGTGTGTGTACTTGTGTGTGCTTGTGAGTGTGTGTGTGTGCTTGTGTCTGTATACTTGTGTGTACTTGTGTGTGAGTGTAAGTTTGAGTGTGCATGTTTGAGACAGTGCTTGTACTTGTGTGTGCTCATGTGTGTATGTGTGTGCTTGTGTGTGTGCTCGTGAGTGTGTCTGAGTGTATTATGAGTGTGTATGTTTGAGAGAGTGTATGCACTTGTGTGTGCTTGTGAGTGTGTATACATGTATGTACTTGTGTGTGTACATGTGTGTGCTTGTGAGTGTGTGTGTACTTGTGTGTGCTTGTGAGTGTGTGTGGGCTTGTGTGTGTGCTTGTGAGTGTGCTTATGTGTGTGCTTGTGAGTGTGTGTATGCGCGTGTGTGTGTGTGTGTGTGTGTGTTCATGCATATGTAAGTGCATGTCAGAGGAACCCTTGGGTATGGTTCCTCAGGTCCATTAATCTCATCCCTCTCCTTTTCTCTCCCTCTTGAGCCAGGACAGTGGTCCTGGAATGTACAGCAGTAGGCTAAGCTGCTGCCCAGAGACCTTCCTTTCTCTGGAACATTACACCTGGCTTCTGTTGGTTTCCTTTGCAAGGATTCTTGGAATTAAACTCAAGACTCCATTTGCAAGGCAAGCACTTTATAGACTGACCTATGCCCCAGACCCTGACTTTCTACTTTTAAGACAAGGTCTTACTAACCTGGAACTTCCTTCTGCCTCTATTAAGCACACCCTGGTGCCACAGTAGGTGTGCACTGTCCACTCATACCTTGGTGCACAGTAGGCATGTATTGCCCACTCACACCCTGGTGCACAGTAGGCGTGCACTGCCCACTCACCCCAGCTTTAGCACTTACTCTTTTTAAAGGATTTATTTATTATTTCTATCTATACGTGTATGTGTGAGGCTGCATGCATATATAAGCACCTTGTGCATGCAGATGCCCAAGTAGACCAAAGGGGATTTCGGGCAGTTGTGAGCACCTGATGTAGGTGCTGGGAAACAAACCCGGAGCCTCTGCAGAAGCAGTCAGCACCCTTACCCACTGAGCTGCCTCTCTGGCCACTGGGTCAGCGGTTCTCAATGAGGCCAATAGCTACTTGATTACAGCTTTCACAGGGGTAGAAGACAGACACTTACATTATCACTCATAATGGTAGCAAAATTACAGTTATAAAGTAGCAATGAAAAATAATTTTAGGGTTGGGGTCACCACAGCACAAGGGTCGCAGCATTAGGAAGGTTGAGAACCGCTGCTCTAGATTCAGTGTAAGTAATGACGAATTTGCGAATTTGCTTTCCTATTTCTTGTTAAGTAGAAGACTATGGAGCAGATTCAGATCTGCTCCATTCAGATCTGCGGCAGATAGCAAGCTGAGGTGCCCAACACTGAGAGAATTCCGGTCAGGAGCTGAGGCTCGGGGCTACTTGACTGCAGCTCTTTTTGTTTTGTTTTGTTTTGTTTTGTTTTGTTTTGTTTTGTTTGTTTTGTTTTTTTGTTTTGTTTTGTTTTTTGTTTTTTGTGACAGGGTTTCTCTGTATAGCCCTGGCTGTCCTTGAACTCACTCTCACTCTTTAGACCAGGCTGGCCTCGAACTCAGAAATCTGCCTGCCTCTGCCTCCCAAGTGCTGGGATTAAAGGTGTGCGCAGCCGCTGCTGCCCGCCGCCACCACCACCCGGCTTGACTGCAGCTCTTAAGTCAAAGCAACCTTCAGAGCCTGAAGCTCTCTCTGTGGATTGTGAGTGAATCCTCCCCTCGCCTTGGAGCAGCCAAACTAGACTGCTGTTGAGACAGACCGTCTCTAACTTTCCTTGCATCCCCAAGAAACCCAGAGCTTGCGGGGGGGTGGGGGGCCCAGAACTGACTGCAGAGCTGTAGGGTGTGGAACCCCCCATCAGGCTCTGCCCCAGTCCCACCCCCAGTCTCTACCTAGCAGTCCCCTGTCCACACAGTTTCTCCAGGTGAAGGCTGCCTTGTGTCCCTCCGGGGAACTATGGAAACTCTCGATAGGGCTATGATTTCTAGAACACGATCAATGTCTCCTGCAGCTCCAGGCATCTCCCACTAGTTCAGAAAAAAACTCCAGGGTGCCTAACACGACCTGGCAATGTAGAGAGGCAAAACCAGAGAGGGCACAGGGAAGGAGGGAACTGAGGCAGACTTTGTCAGAGAAAGTGTATGGGAAATGAAGATGCAGAAGGGGAGGAGACAGCCCAGGTGGGTGTGTTGCATCTTGGAATCTCCACGCAGCATTAGAGGCAGTACATGGCTGTGTAGAGACCCAGGAGTCTCCAGTGAAGAAATGCAGCAGCAAACGGGGTGATGGGGGTGGGGGAAGGGAGAGGACGCAGCTGCCGAGGACCTAGGGGTGACGTCAAGGCATACACAAGCCAAGATAGGATAGTTGCATCTGCAGGAGTCAGACAGCTGGGTGCACGGTGAATCTACAGCGTTTGTGTACAGTCCAATCTCGTCGTCTTCAGGCTGCAGTGAAGAATGAAGGTGACCTTTAGCAATCACCCTGGGATGACATGCTACCAGGCTAGATTAAATGAGATCTTGTGTGTGTGTGTGTGTGTGTGTGTGTGTGTGTGTGTAGCTAATCTGATTTAAACAGAACTCTGAAGCCCAGCCCAACCCCCTCAGCAGCTTGTGCTCACACTCACATTAGTGAGATGTCAGAGATCTATGGCAGAAAGAAAGAGCGGAGCAGCATTGAGTGCAGGCCTTGGACTTGGAGTGAGCTCTAGGGACTCACAGGAGCGTGTTCTTGACTCCTCGGGCAAGGCTTCCTGGAGGAAGAGAGGGCAAGGCTAGGAACAGGTTAGAGGGAGAAGGCCCTTCTGGCCATCATATTCGGCCATCTATCCCTGGAGGAAAGCGCAGGCAGGGTTAGCTAGGGAACACAGTGATTGGGTGTGACCCATGCGTGAGTTGCAACGGAGCTAGTGACTGCTGAAGACCATTCTGCAGGCCTGGGGGAGGCAGAAAAGGTCCGGGGTGGGGGTGCCTCCCTCACTCTGGATACAGTCCAGTACACAAGTGGGCTGGAAAGAGGTCTCTGTGGATGGTCAGAGTGTGAATCCATCAGCTGAAAATTCACTGTTCAGCCAGGCGGTGCCTTTAATCCCAGCACTTGGGAGGCAGAGGCAGGCGGATTTCTGAGTTCGAGGCCAGCCTGGTCTACAGAGTGAGTTCCAGGACAGCCAGGGCTACACAGAGAAACTCTGTCTCGAAAAAACAAAAAACAAAAAACAAACAAACAAAAAAAAAAACAAAAACAAAAACAAAAAAAAAAAGAAAGAAAGAAAGAAAAAGAAAAGAAAGAAAATTCGCTGTTCCAACCAATCAAGGCTACAGCCCAGTGACAGTGCCATTTACAGCCATCACATTCAATAAGGGGTGCCAAGCCCTGGTTGAGAATGGGTAGAAGCTTCCTCACCAGCTGCAGCCGCCCCTCTGCGTGGCTGGAATCCCTCTTGTGCTGGGCTCTGCAGAGGCAATTGTTCTAGAAACCTTGTGTACAGACACTGCCACCCACGTGGAGTGGAGGCATGTGGCTGTCAGCATTTCCGGCTCTGCTTCTTGCAGCCCCCACCTCCATTCCTGGCACTGCATTCTGGGACAAGCCTTCCCCTCCTTCAGCACAGTCCCAGAGTCCTCTCTCCATGTTCCAGCTGTGCTCACTCTGCTATCAACTGGTGAGGGTCTAGTCTCTGCTTCATTGCAAAGACTATCCTTTGTCTGATCAGTCAGGCCCCCAGCCCACACCTGGAGAATCACCTGCCTTGTGACCCTCAAAGCTCATTGTCTGTTCTTTAGCCACCCCATCTGTCTGTCCATCAGTCTCACACCTCAAGATTTTCAGGTCTCACTATCCCTTCTTACCAGAAACCCTCTGGCCTTACAGCCCTTCCCTGTCTGACATGCTTGTCCAGTGGTTGATTCCACCACTCAGTGGCCTCTGGGCCCAGAGATCTGGCTGCCTTTCTGGCCTCCCGTGGACCACAGAATGCTACTGGAGACCCATTCTGGCCTCTGGCCAGGCCCTCTGCACTGTTTCACTGCTCTCTTCCCTCTCCAATGTCCCCCTCTCTGCTGTCCCACCCATGTTCCCCTGGACCTTCTCTGTTTCACACTGCTAACTCAACCCTGTCCTGGTCCCTCCAGCGCTGCCTCATTCACAGAAAGCACCTCAACCTCTGCCACCCATCTTCCTATTTGCCCCTCACAGGTTCCTGCTCTTCTGCACCCTCTGCAAGGCAGCCCTCCCTGTTCCTGGCTGGGACCAGCCTGTGGTCTAGCCTGGCTCTGGTGTTCTCACAGAATGTGAAGTTACATCCTCTGCCTCTGTCTCCTCCCACAGTCGCTGAAGCCCCTGCCTGATACCCTTCCACCTTGCACCCCTCATTCTGTCTTTGGCCTCTGCAACTCCCTGGACTTCATTTGCCTGGAAGCAGATCAACATAGAAATGTCCAGAAAGTGATTCCTTACTTCCGCAGCCTGCCCACTCCCAGAACTTGCCTTGTCAGGGCAGGACAGCCATTCCCTATTGCTTGTGACACAGTGTGACCATGTGGCTAGGCCAGTAGAGCACACACTTTGTTCAACTGTAAAGCAGAATCACCTAGAACCCATCATTTCAACTGTTTTAAAGTAGACTGCCCAGTGGTATTCATTAAGTCCACAGTGTGATGTAACCATTACTACTCCTCAGCTCACCACCCCAAGAGGGTACTGTTCCCACTGAGCTCTCACTGTCTGTCATCCCCCTGCCCCAGCCACTGACAACCACTTATCGATCTTACATCTCTGTGGCTTGCCTGCTCTGGACAATTCATCTAGAGGGTGCCACACAGCGCATGTCTTTCCATGTTTGCTTCTTCCAACTGCCCTGCTTCTTTTCTTTATCTCCTATTTTTTGAGATTATAAAATAATTACATAATTTCCCTTTTCTTTACTCTCTTTCAAATTCATGGCCTCCTTTTTTGTTAATTATTGTTTTATATGTGTATACACACACACACACACACACACACACACACACACGTATGTCTTTGTTAGGGTTTTACTGCTGTGAACAGACATCATGACCAATGCAATTCTTATAAAGGACAACATTTAATTGGGGCTGGCCTACAGGTTCAGAGGTTCAGTCCATTATCATCAAAGTGGGAACATGGCAGCATCCAGGCAGGCATGGTGCAGGAGGAGCTGAGAGTTCTACATCTTTATGTGAAGGCCTCTAAGAGAAGACTGGCCTTCCAGGCAGCTAGGATGAGAGTCTTAAAGCCCAAGCCCACAGTGACACACCTAGTCCAACAAGGCCACACCCACTCCAACAAGACCACACCTCCCAACAGTGTCACTCCCTGGGCTAAGCGTATACAAACTATCACAACCTAAGCGTGTTACATGTATATATGTTTTCAATGCTGACTGACAGTTTGGTATTGATTAGCCAGTTGGTGTGTGCTTCTCTGGGGAAGACTATCTCTGCTGGTCTCCTCTGGCTCTTCCATTCTTTCTGCCCCCTCTTCTGCAATTACCCCTGAGCCTCGGGTGAGGGAGTTGTACTGTAGATGTAGCTGTTGGAACGGGCTCCTCAACAACGGGCTCTATGTTTTCACTGGCTGTGGTTTTCTGTAATGGTTTCTATTCGTTGAAAAGAAAAGGTTCTTTGATGAGGAGTGAAGACCATACTTGTTTTTTTGTTTTGTTTTTGTTTTGTTTTTTTCTAAGACAAGGTTTCTCTGTGTAGCCCTGGCTGTTCTGGAACTCACTCTGTAGACCAGGCTGACCTCGAACTCAGAAATCCACCTGCCTCTGCCTCCCAAGTGCTGGGATTAAAGGCGTGTGCCACCACTGCCCGGCAGTGAAGACCATACTTATCCATGGGCACCAGGACAAATATTTAGAGTTAGAGACTGTATTGGTGTAAGGCTCCCACGAAGAGAGGACCTCACCCAAGCCTCAGGAATTTGCAGCCATCCATTAACTCACAAAACACTGAACTTGATGCAATCAGCAAGAGGTATATTTCAATCAACATGTTGAGGTCATGACCCAAGCAGGGGCAGTGGAGTCTGACCCCTGGACTTTGAAGACAGAGAGAATTTAAGCCAAAAACCATAACTCAGTAGGGAAACCACAACCCAGGGGGAGTGAAGGAGGGTTATTGGAGAGTACCTGTGGAAAGTTCCAGCCCATTACTCAGTTTGTGACAGGGTCTAAGGAACAGTCATGGGGAACATTTTGTATAGACTATTCTCTAAGAGCCTATTCGTAATAAACCATCTATCTTATGGTCAACCAAGTTCCTGAAACACAGAGCTCACGACCAAGCTGACCTGCACTCTTGCTTCTGCCCAGCCTGCTAGGAGATTTTGAAAATTTTTAACTCTTTATTGGTTTAGTAAAGTGGAGGTTGGAGGTTCTCTTCCAAGGATTTCAGTAGCACTGAGAAGTCGACTAGGTTTCCAGTACTACGTGTGATGTTCCTTTTGTTGAGCAGATATTAAGTCCCATTAGAGAGCTGTTGTTACTACCAATGTATGCATGCCACTACTGCACCCTTGGGGCTATCATCCCATGTTGTCCATTGATGTGGCTCATGGGCATCATAGTTGGGCAGGAGTGTTGGCTGCTTCCCTCCTTTGGAAGTTTGCATAGTGCCTTCTGGTGCCGTGAAAGTCAGTTCTCAGGGAGGAAGATTTCAGATTAGTTCCCACTTAGGGGACTCTGGGCCATGTGTGTGAGCACATGGTGCCTTCAGCAATAGGGACCCACCTCCCCCTCTGCAGGAGGACCAGGGGCAATAGCAATGGTTTGTAATGTATCTGTACAACCCTGACCAACAACTCTAAAGAGCGCTTCTCTCGCTTGGTGCCGGTGCTCTTGTTAGATGGTCTTTGGCTCTTAGAAGGAGAATTATCATCCTGTATGCATACAGGTAGACATAAATTTTTTACAGCCTACTTTTAATAAGGGTTCAACCTCTCCTCTAGCTGACCATCCAGCAGAGATAGTGGAAGAGGAAACGTATTAGGATATGGGGGAAGTGGACCTGTTTAGTAATTTGGGGGTGAGCTCAATCTTCTTTGGCAGCAGTTCAGTCCCATAGCAAACACCAAATCTGACTCCGTAGCTGCAGACCAGTCCTTTAGGAAGGCAGACACCAGGCATAAACCAGCAGCTACAGTCCTTTCAGCAAGCAAACACCAGGCAGCTGTAGTTCAATCCTGAAGAAACTGCCAGGCTTACCAACTGGCCTGAGGTGACTCCGCAGAAGCAGCAAGCTGCCACAGGAACTTATGAGCAGTTCTTGGGTGAGCTTCAATGGTGACATTACCACAAGTTGAGCTCATCAATGCTATGTAAGGCAAACCAGTACATGTGTGTCTTTAGTGAAGAATAGCGAGGCAGAGCAAACCAAACCAATGTTCAGTGCTCATCCCCCACTGTCTGTGGGGTCACATTTACACTCCTTCATGAAGAGTCCTTTCATGTGTTTGCTAAATCCAAACATCCTTTCACCTGTGTCTGCTTCAGGAAAACAGTCTTTCACTTATTTACTTTAGCAAGACCACCTTTCACCTGTGTGCCCCAGCAAAACATCATTTGACATAACTTTCCAAAGAACTAGTATATGCTTGGCCCAAGGAGTGGCACTATTGGGGGCGTGGCCTTGTCACAGTAAGTATGGTCTTGTTGGAGGAAGTGCATCACTTTGTGGGTGGGCTTGGAGACCCTCCTCCTAGCTGCCTGGAAGCCAGTCTTCCCCTGTTTGCCTTCGGAACAAGAAGTAGAATTCTCAGCTCCTCCAAAGTGTCAAGCCTGCCTGGATGCTGCCATGCTTCCCGCCATGATAATAATGGACTTAATCTCTGAACCTGTGAGCCAGCCCCAATGAAATGTTGTCCTTATAAGAGTTGCCTTGGTCACGGTGTCTCTTCACAGCAGTAAAACACTAAGACATCCCGTGTCTTAGACTGAATTCAGGTTTTCAGACTTGGCGGCAAGCACTCTCTCCTGCTAAGCCCAGCCTTCAGTTGTAATGGAGTTGCTTGAATTCACGCAATAGGCAGGAGGCAGAGGAGTGCTTGAGAATAAACGTGATTATTTTCCAGTATTTATACTTTCCTTTCTTTTTTTTTCTTCCCCTTTCTCCTCTCTTTGCTGTTGCTGATTCTGAGGGGTTTTTTGTTTTGTTTTGTTTTTTGTTTGTTTGTTTTGTTTTTCTGGTGTTGATTGTATACAGGGCCTCACGTGTGCTCTGGGGATTCTCTCTACTGCTGGGCCTCATCCTGGCATCTTCATGCCTGATCAGGCTAATGGTCTGTATACATCTCTGCCCCATAAACTAAATACTCTGTACTGCAAGCCCCACCCCCAGTGATCTGACAGCAGGCTTGTTCCCTGATGGTTGGTCAAAGCCTAGAGCAGTACTTGGCACATGCCTGGTGCTCAGGAAACATTTTTTGCTTAGCTAAGTAAATACAAAGAATGGTCTCAGTGTTCTAAAGTCACAAGAAAACAGTCATCCACCAACTAGAAGCAGAGTGAATGGGCCAACACTGTGGCCAAAGGTGAGGGGTTAGATAGGATGAGGGACTTCCCAGAGCCACAGAGCCTTCCACCCTTGGGAAAGCCCTTGGAGGGCCTGAGTGGCTTCAGGCCCTACACTCAGGCAGCTGAGCAGGTGCCCTGTGCCTTGTGCCACTGGGAAAGACACCAGTCCCTTCCTTCAGTGCTCAGCCCCGAGCAAGCCTAGGGGGTAAGGGAAGCACAAGGAGTCCCTTGGGGCTGCACATTACTGAGGGGACAGCAGGGGTTCTTGCTTGGAATAGGAAGGGCTTCTGAAGAACCTGTAGATCGGACGCTGATTCTAAACTGCTGCAAAATAAACAGAGGGTCTGGGGCCCGATGGCGCTGTGGGAACCAGCACGAGAAAGGCAGCTCAGTGGTCCCGAGAGCAAGGATCACTGTGGTGGCTGAGGTCCTTCCATAGTAACTACCTCAGCCTCGCTGTTCCACAGTCAGAGCTGTGGAGTCAGAGACCGTCCTGGGTGAGGACAAGAATGTAGCTCATGCCTGAGTCCCATGTCTCTAAGGGGTGGGGACAGAAGCTGCCTGACTAAATTGAGGAAGGTTTCCTGGAGGGTGTCAGGGTGGGGTGAGGTGAGATCCAGGAAGAGCTAGGTTTGAATTATAGCTACTTCCTAGCTGTCCGACCTTGGGCAAACATGTGTTCATTCTGCAAACATTTTTTTCCCAGCATCTATTCCGTGCCAATCACGTGTAAAGCATTAGGACAACAAAGGCCAATTAGACATGGCTCCCATTCTGTAGCTCATCCCGGCAAGCACACAGTCTATCCCTGTTATGGGACCTAGGACAAGGAATGAGGTAGGACAGAGGTGGCAGCCAGCTAGCTCCTTCAGCTCTCTGTCCCCTGATCCAGATATACCGTCTCACTGTTTCTTGTAATCGAGAGGACAGAGAGAGCTGAGGTCAGCACCTGTTGCTGAGGAACAGCGGATGGGCTTGGGCAGAGGCTATGGGGGAGAGAGAGGCGGGGGCTGTGGCGACCGACCAGAGGCATAACAGGGAGCAGAGATTACGTGCATCCAACCACAGATGCTGGCAGCAGGCACAGGAGCCAGGATGGCTGACAGGTGTCATGGGTGGCGAGTAAAGTAAACCAGTTCTGGTGACCTTTGCATACAAGGTCACTGGGTGTGGCTTGTTACCAGCTCCTATTTGGTAATGGCTGTAGTGAATCCTGACATTTGCAGCTCCCCAGTCTCCTAGGAGGTGAGTAGACCAGACTTCTTAGGCTTCTGGTGAACGATTCCCAGGGCTTGAGAGGTAGAAAGGAGGGGACAGCAGGAGCCATCAAGTCACTTCAGCTCACTGGGCCTCCAGTCTGGTTAGCTTCCCTGACCCCACACCCAGTGTCAGAGGTGAGGACACCAGGGATTAGCAAAAGTTCAGAGCTGGCAAGGGAGGGGCAGGAGTTCTTTCTAGGGTCTGCCATGGCTTCCAGGTTTGAGGAAACATGTTGCATGTTTGTTTATTCAGTCCCTCAACAATTCTTGAGAAGCTGTATTGTGCCAGACTGCTGGGTATGCAACGGGAAGCAAACCGGAACTACTCTCCCAGATTCCTGCCGTTCACAGAGGAGAAGCCAACACCCACTGGGTCAGCATCAGCTGCTAAGAGTGAGAAAGATGAGATCCAACAGATGGGAAAAGGGGCTGAGCTGCTGTCCCTCAGGGAGAACAGCCCTTCTCATCTGGAATGTCCAGGAGCATTTCTCAAGCCGAGCAACAACTGAAAATAGGTCATAGCCTCAATTTTGTCTTGCTATGAATTACTTGCTTTTTGGTAAACTAGAGAATTCAAAACATCCCACTTAGGAAGGTTTTCTGAAGTGTTACTTTTACCTATTTGTGAAATAACATCCATAGGAATATTAAATGTCCTTCTTACTAAAGGTTTGACCGCAGGGCCTGACTGTGAGAACATGATGATGTCACATGATCCATGTACACACGGTTCAGAGATGAAAAGAAAAAAAGGGGAAGTAAAAAGCCATGGAAGGTTAACTCAAACGTCCATACCTCTGTCACCTGTCTGTCCTGTTCCCTGGCCCCTCTCCACAATGGGCAGCATAGAAGCTGCAGGATTCTTTGTCACCTCTGGACCACCTATGTCCTTTCCTACCTCTTCTGGGTCCTGAGTCAGAGCCACAGGTGGGAACTCTTGGCTGCCCTTGCTCCGCACCAGCCTGAGGTCCGTGCAGCTGCGGAGAAGAGCTACTGAGATGCAAAGTCATTCTGAGGACTTAGGATGCAGCTCAGATGTTCCCAAACCATCGAGGAGATAAAGAGCTGTTCAGAATAAGTTTGATATATACCAAATATTGCTTGGAGTATCCTTTTGTTTTTGAGACAGTCTCACTATGTGTGGTGGTTTGAATAAGAATGGCTGGGGCTGGAGAGATGGCTCAGAGGTTAAGAGCAGCATTGACTGCTCATTTTTCCAGCGGTCCTGAGTTCAATTCCCAGCAACCATATGGTGGCTTACAACCACTTGTAATGAGATCCAATGCCCTCTTCTGGTGTGTCTGACAGCTACTGTGTACTCATATAAATAAAATAAATGCATCTTTTAAAAAATGAATAAGAATGGCCCCCATAGGCTCATAAACTTGGACGCTTCCTCACCAGGAAGCTGAACTCTTCGACAGAATTAGAAGGATTAGGGGGGTGTGGCCTTGTTGAAGGAGGTGAGACTTTTTGGATGGGAAGTATGTCACTGGGGGTGAACTTTGTGGTTTAAAAGGCTTATGCCAGATCCAGTCTTTCTCTCTCTGCAGCCTGTGGATCAGAATGTAACTCCAAAGCAATACATGCCATCATGCTCCTTGCCCTGGTGACAGTGTTAGCAAGCTCCCAATTAAACGTTTTCCTTTTTGAGTTGTATTCATAACAGTATCTTTCCACAGCTGTAGAACAATGACTAAGATACTATGTAGCCCTGGCTGGCCTGAAACTCAGTATGTAGACCAGGCTGACCTTCAACTCACAGAGTTCCACTTTCCTCTGCTTTCCAAGTGCTGGGATTAAAGGTATTTGAAAGCCACCAGAGCCGCAGAGGCAGGAGAGAAAGTGCCAGGTCCCTTTCAAGCTACTAGCAAAGAACACACTAACAACCATATAAGGGTCTACTATCAGGGGTTTCTAGCTCTCTTTTTATTTGTTTGTTTGGAATTTTGTTTTGTTTTGTTTTGTTTTGTTTTTTCAAGACAGGGTTTCTCTGTGTAGCCCTGGCTGTCCCGGAACTCACTTGGTAGACCAGGCTGGCCTCAAACTCAGAAATCCGCCTGCCTCTACCTCCCAGGTGCTGGGATTAAAGGCGTGTGCCACCACCGCCCGGCTATAATTTTTTATTTATGTTATTTATTTATTTTTTTTACCAGGATGTCACTATGTAACTCTGGCTGGTCTGGAACTCAATATATAAACCAGGCTGGCCTCAAACTCACAGATGTTGATCAACGTCTGCGTACTGAATACTAGAATTGAGGGCATTTGCTACCAAACCCAGGCCATCTTGACTATTTTAAGGGATGAAATGAGATTCATTTTCACAGTTTAAAAAAAAAAAATGTCCCTTGAAGGGCTAGAGGATGACTCTCACAGTTAAGACACATACTTATGCAGAGGACCCAAGTTCAACTCCCAGTTCACACATAGGGCAGCTTACAATTCCTGTAACCCGAGCCCCGGGAACCCAGTGCCACTCGCCTCAGGGGGCATCTGCATGCATCCAACACATACTCTAAATAATAATGATAATAATAATCCTTCAAATTTTTAAATTTTATTTTATGTTTATGGGTAAAGATTTTCTTCCTCCATGTATCTCTATGTACCACGTGCATACTTGCTGCCTACAGAGGCCAGAAGATGGCACTGATTCCCTGGAACTGGAGGTACGTGGTATGAGTTACCATGTGGGTGCTGAGAATCGAACCCAGGTCCTCTGAAAGAGCAGCCTGTGCTCTTATCTGCTGAGCCATCTCTCCAGCCTCAATATAATATATATGACAGGATCTCTCTGTGTAGCCCCGGGTATCCAGGAATACTCTGTGTAAACCAGGCTGGCCTTCAACTCACAGAGCTTTCCCTGCCTCTGTGCCCTGAGTGCTGGGATTAAAGGTGTAATTTATGCCTGGCAATAAATTTTTTAACACCCCCCTTTAGAGGGGTTGAGAGATGCTGAGAAGCACTGGCTACTCTTTCAGATGACCTGAATTGAACTCTTAGCACCCACATGGTGGCTCACAGCCATTGATAAACTTCAGCTCAGGAGACTCATATGGTACACATATGTACATGCAGGCAAGACACCCAGATACATGAGATTAAAATACGAAGGCACCTTGAAGCCTGTCCACTGGGGTTCCTATTTCACCTTCTCCTTTACTAGCTGTGTGACCTCAGAAAAGTTACCCAACCTCTCTCTGCCTCATTTTCCTGTCTTTAAAAATGGAGATGACTTTTGACTCATAGTCTGTCTGTGAGGATGAGAGATAGTGTCTTAGTTAGGGTTTCAATTGCTGTGAAGAGATACCAAGACCACAGCAACTCTTGTAAATGAAGACATTTAATTGGGCTTGCTTACAGGTTCAGAGGTTCAGTCCATTATCGGCGTGGCAGGAATCATGGTGGCATGCAGGTAGACATGATGCTAGAAAGATAGCTGAGAGTTAAGAGAGTAACACTGGCCCTGACTTGAGCACTTGAAACCTCACAGCCCGTCCCCAGTGACACGCTTCCTTCAACAAGGCTCCACCTACTCTAACAAGGCCACGCCTCCTAACTGTGCCACTCCCTATGAACCTATGGGGAACCATTTTCATTCAAACCACCATAGATAGCTAAGACTTTTAAGAGTCCCCAGAACAGTGTATGACAGAGTGAGAGTTAAATACATTTACTACAGTAACTGCTGTATTCCATCAATCCTGTGGTGTGCCTTATTTTCTCGTTTTAACGTTCCTTATAACTGTGGCATAAGACGGCAGGCAGCTGGGAGTAGCTATCATTCTCTGCCCATGCAAGCGCAGACTTGGCCTGGTAAGTCTTCAAGAGCCTTCTCTCTGCTGCATAGGTTAATTATCCTTTGAGATGCCTTCATATTGAGTGAGCAACACAGTCTTGTAATCCCATCACTCAAAGGCTGAGGCAGGAGAATCATAAGTTTGAGGTCAACCTGAGCTCCATAGTGAGACTCTTTCTCGAATGATAAAATAAATCTTTAAAATGTTACGTGACCGACTGTTTTCTGATTAGATCTGAGCTGTTCCACAGGAGGGGATTCATGTCCCGTACTGTAAACCTGTACAGAAGCCCATGGCTGCCCAAGTCATAGGCTCTGGTGGGGGTTAGAGAGACTTATTACTACAACTGTTTTGCTAAATGGACATGGTGTATTAACTGCCTTCTAAATACTTCTGTTTATAGCTCTAGATCCTTGACCAAGGGCATTTCTTTATGCAGTGGGCAGTGGATAATACAGAGACTCATATATCAAAGTGTGGAAAAAAGTAGCCGTGGCATGCTCTGCCCTAAGTGGATCCTAGGAGGACCATCAGATCCATGTCATTCCCTCCAAGGCTCAGGCGACATCCAGAGGATGGGAAGGGATTCTGTGAAACACCATCTCCTGGGCTGCTGCACCGGTGAACTCACAGCAGGGGAGACCACCTGTACAAGATGGGGCCCACTAACATTCCATCGAGAATGAGGGTGGAGCTCCTGAGGCCCCACCCTGAGGAGCCATGGGCAGTTAATGGTTGCTGGGAGAGAGGAAGTCGTGTTCCTCAGGCGTGTAGCTATTGCTTAGCTGCCCGTGTTCAAGTGAATGATCTGATGGCTATGTTCATGAACCTTAAATGTAATGGGTCACAAAACTCACAAAACCAGTAGGTGAGCTTGAGAAGGAAGAGTTGGGCAGGTGAGGGAGGGGAGAAATCAGGACCAATGAGTTGTGGAGGAATAAACACATAAATTTACACAGCTCAGCATTAGGCAGAGTTCCTAAGCACTCGGGAAGATGCAGAAATGGATGAGCAGAGCCCAGTCTTACTGATCCAAGAATGAGCACAATTCCCTGTCTTCTTGCCAAACAATAACCAAATGTTGGTGGCTACAGCCAGAAGAGCCCACCAGGAGCCGAAGCTGTGTTGTGTTGTGGGGTTTATTACTGAGGAAAGAACAAAGTCACTGCTTACACAATCAGTCAACACCTGCAAAGGCCTTTGCAACATGGTATCTGAGGGCTGGAAAGAGTTCTGAAAGAAACAGCAGCCGTCAGTCTGAAAGAAACAGCAGCTGTCGGTCTCCAAGAGACCATATCTCAGGCCAGCAAGAGGGCTCAGAGAGTAAAGGCACTTAACTGCCCAGCCTGAAGACAGATGTGATTCCCATGACCCACATGGTTATAGACGAGAACTGAGGACCACCTCTGGTTGTCCTTACAATGTCCATACACATGCCATCATAGATGTGCAACTCCCAACACACTAAATAAGCATGGTCTAAATTCTTTTAAAGAAAATGGTCTGATTCATCACGGCTCCTGTGGCACAAAATGGTGAAGAAGCTACCGTGAAGGGGTGAAGTGGAGGCTTGGGCAGGAGGATCGGACTCTGAAACCAACCAACCTTGGATACTGTCAAAAGCAAGAAGCAGAAGGAGGCAGGGAGGGTACAAAGGAATAGAAGAGAGGGTCTCCTCCCAGCCGTTGGGCTTGAGTGGGAAGAAATCTTGCTACCCATTTGCTATGCATGGTGCTTCTGGCTTGAAGACTGGATTTCTGAGAAAAGAGAGATTCTTTCAGTAGCTGAAAAACGATGCCAGCAGGCAAGGAAGCATTTTTAGTTCCCTGAATTTAAGAAATTCTAACTGTTGTGCGACATGAAACTCAACCATCAGAAATCCTTCCCAAGCACACTTCAGGGCTGTGAGGTACATTCCCACATTCAAGAGAGCACGCTGCCCAAGGTCTGTTGGGCAGTGAACCACAGATACACAGCTGGCTCCCTAAACCTCCTATGGATGGTTGGACAGACAGACCATGGCTTGAACGTCTCCCATTCACAACCCTTTTCACCTGAGAAAGTTTTCTGCAGCCCCAGGAATGTAGGAGTATGAAATAGGCATGCATCTCAAACACTAACAAGAAACCATAAAGAACTTTACTTTAAAAAAATTTTTTGATAGATATGTGATTTTACCATCTATTAAAGGCAAAAGCAAATTCACATACTGAAATGGGTCTGTCCCTTTATTTTACGGACAGACTTAAGGTTTTGGCTAAATACTTGATACTGCAAGATGTGCACCTTCAATGTTTCCTATATTTAGACATTAGATTGTATAGTGCTCAATGTGAAACACTGGCTCATATAGATAGGTAGTCCAAAACAAGTAGCTTTTGAGTCAGTTCGTAAATTGTTGGAAATTCTGTCCTCATCACAAGACAAAATCCACTGAGCAATTTTTTTTATTAAAGTCAACAACTTCAATAGCAACTTTTCTTGTTTTTAATTAATTGATTATTTGTGCATGTGTGGTTTCTGGAACAGAGTCTGACATAGCCTGGGCTAACTTTGAACTTGTTCATTAGTCCAGGCTGGTCTTGAACTCCTGATTCTTTTGCTTCAGCATTCCAAATGCTAGGATTGCAGATATGGGCCATACTTTCAGGCTGTGATCAGGGTGCTGGGGATTTGAGCGTGTATGGTAAGGACTTAACCACTAAGCCACCTCCTCAGCCTCCAAATAGCAAGTTTTTAAAAAAAATCAAACATCCTAACATGATATAATCTACAGGTATTCAAGCATAATACATGCTGAGAAATAACAGTGGGAAAATACTAAGTCTGTGTTCAGAATTAAACCAACACATTTTGCCGGGCAGTGGAGGCGCACGCCTTTGATCCCAGCACTTGGGAGGCAGAGGCAGGCAGATTTCTGAGTTCGAGGCCAGCTCGGTTTACTGAGTGAGTTCCAGGACAGCCAGGGCTACACAGAGAAACCCTGTCTCAAAAAAAAAAAAAAACAAACAAAACAAAACAAAAAAAAACCCAACACATTTCTATAAGTGCAGAAAGCTGACTATGTACAGTAAAAACACTGCAACTCACAACACAATGACAGACCTCACCAAGGAGCTTCAAGCAGGGTTTGCTGGCCTACAAAATGCATAAGCTATGTCCAGGACCCGTGCCAAGCAGTGAGGCCTCACAATGGAGCATAGCTGACCCCACTAAAAAACGCCTGGAATCCATCAGACATTTGATTTTTGATTACGTTTTTGGTTGCTGCACATTCAGAAACCTTTTCCTGTGGCCAAGTTTGTCGTGATCCCCTCATTCAGTTCTGTGACCCACAATTTGGGAAGCTGGAAGGGTAAGGAAAACAAAAGCAAAACCAAGTGGTACCTTCAGGGAGTGAGCGAGCTGAACCCAGAGCCACGGCTGGGCCTTCAGTAGGAATGCTGCCTCTTCCCTGGCATGAAGGAAAACTGAGTGCACAGCCAGGGCACAGGCCCTGTGGTTATGGCTGACCTCCCCCTCCACCCTGGCTTAGGACCAGACCAGAATATTCTTACTGCTCCTGGAAGTCACAGTCTCTGTGGGCATCATGTTCTAGGCTGTGAAATGAGACCCACAGCTATTATGGTCTGCCTGATCCCATCCTTGCTGTTGTTTTTTGTTTTGTTTTGCTTTGTCATTGTTTTCCAGCACTGGGAATGGAACCCAGAGTTTACCATGTGCTAGGCAAGTGCTCTTCCTAGCACACCTCCCGCCCCATGGAAATGTGGATGTGTGGCAAAACCACACAAACTGGTGTGAGATTTCCAGGGATATACAGGGGCAGTGACACCTATTATGGGTCTACCATGACACCAGGTTGGTTAGAGGTAGTGCTACCTAGGGTCAGAACCAGTGAATGCTGTTCTCATGATCACAGGCAGTATATAAACCCAGAAAGGATGTGTGGCTTATCAAAGGTCACACAGGAACTCAATAGTCAACGGTGAGTTTGGAGCCACTGTCACAGTTCAGCTTCTGGGCGTTTTGCAGGGACTGGACACATAGAGGTGGTAGACACTACATACAAGATAGAATGTATCATCAAGACAAAACATGATACATTCCCTAGGTTTGGTAGACAGTACATACAAGATAGTATGTATCATCAAGGTGCAAACATTCCCTAGGTAGGGTCCTCCACCTTTTTTGTGTGCCAAGTCTAAGTATGCTATAGTTGAAGGAGGAAACGGAGTCATGAGGACCCTTCTCAAGGCAAGGCTCTTCCACCCTCCCTCTGAGTCTTTCTGGAGAACCTGGATTGCAGGGGGTAGTGGGGGGAGGGCACACCCTGAGCAGGGAGAACTACCTGAGCCCAAATCCTCAGAGGCTCCTCTGCCTCGCCTCTGTTGGGGTCACGTATTGTTTCTTCCTCCTCATTTTCCCCCCAACAGCAGGAGTTGCAAGTCATGTGTGGGGATCAAGTGTGCACGCGCCTGTGTTGTGTACGTGGGTGTTTGTTGTGCATCTTACTATATTCTAAAAACAAATGTAAGGGAAGAACGTCACTGCCATCACTGTCTGGGCGAGGAGACCAGGCTCAGAGCATGCCTGGGTCGTGCAGGGTGTCAGGACTACTCATCGCTAGGTTCTAGTCTGAGCTCAGCCACCAGTCTTCTGGGGCACCTTGGGTAATGGGCCCTCCCTTGGCTTCAGCCGCCCCTTAGCGTAAATGTCTCCACCACATGCTCCCTGTGTTTCTCCCACATTCCTGTTCCTTGGACTGTGGCTGGCCAGGAGGACTAGAAGCCTGTCATTTGGATGCACTGTAAGCCCTCCTGCCTTTGGATCCCCAAAGAAGAAAGAGGCACAGGGTAGGTCCCTCTTCTGAGCCTCAACAGCCACAGGAGCTGTGACAGTAGGTGGCCTTGCAGAACACTGACCAAGCTGAGTGGCACCAAGACTAGAGAGTTACTAGCAGGTGCCATGGCCTCCTTGAGCCTGGAGGGGTAGCTGCCTCTTCCCACCCCAGAAACGTCTTCTTCCTATGGTGAGTGTGGCTCTGAGCACGAAGATGGTATCTAGAGTCTGTTGTAGTCTCGAAAACTCTGAGTTTTGGTGGGGTGGACCTGTTTGCCTCAAAATACAAATAGCACTGAGCAATGGCTGAAAACCTGAGTTCTTCCTTGAGGACCAGGAGCCATTTTAATGCAAATCTCCATCATATGAGATGGTTTTATTATCTCATTTACACAGACAGAGTTGAAATGTCACATCCCAAAGACAGGCATGTGTGCTGCAGATCAGAAGCCCTCATGTTCCTCAGTTGTCCTTGGGTGACTCCATCACACAGGGCTAGGGTCCCAGGGCCACTGAAGCCATCTTTGACTCCAGGCAACTGGAGTTATTCTCCGGCTGGGGTTTCTGGGTAAAAGTGAAACATAATGACTTATGGGTGATTAGCTGCAAGAAAGCAAGCTCAAGACCTTTTGCCTTGGAAATTTGTCCCAGGCCAATCAGTTGTTTTCCATCCTCTTCTAGAAGAAAAAATCATCCAGTCAGCGGAAAGGTAGCTCCCACATTTCCTCACAGTTTGGGCTGAGGCATTGCCCCTTCTTTGGTCAGCCTTTTAGTCAAAGAGAAGGCCACTGGACACAGTCTTCTCGGCAGGAACTGGTGCTGGTGGTCACTGTGGGGGCTGGGGAAGCCCTGGGGCAGCTCCCTGGAGTAACTGAGGAAAAAACAAGGAAAACAGAGGACGTCAATCCTTATCTGGAGTTCATTAACGAGGAGAACATTAGTCAGCTGTGAAAGGTAAGATGGGGATGATAGGCCTTTGGGTCTGCAGGAGCAGGGGTGGGGGCAAGGCCACCATGGGAGAGCACGGTGTTGGCAGGAACGCCTCCTCCACCCCACGTGCCCAGGTCTATGATAGGAAGGCCCTATAAGTGCCCACAGCCTAGCCTCCCCAGAGGCCCAGAGGAAGAGAGAAGAGAAAGAGAGAGGGAGGGAGGAAGAGCCACTCCCGTGGCCCAGACCACTGGCCAGCGCTCAGAAGACTGAGCAGCATGTGGGAACTCCGATCCATAGCCTTCTCCCGAGCGGTGCTGGCCGAGTTCCTGGCCACGCTCCTTTTTGTCTTCTTTGGCCTTGGCTCAGCCCTCCAGTGGGCCAGCTCCCCACCCTCTGTGCTCCAGATCGCCGTGGCTTTTGGTCTGGGCATCGGCACCCTGGTTCAGGCTCTGGGCCATGTCAGCGGAGCCCACATCAACCCTGCTGTGACAGTGGCATGCCTGGTGGGCTGCCATGTCTCCTTCCTTCGAGCTGCCTTCTATGTGGCAGCCCAGCTGCTGGGGGCTGTGGCTGGGGCAGCAATCCTTCATGAGATTACTCCAGTAGAAATCCGCGGGGACCTGGCTGTCAATGCTGTGAGTAGCCTGAGTTTTGTTCCTTCTAGGAGGGGCAGACACTGAAAACCCTTATGAAGGGTAAGATGGGTGGGACAGGCTCTGGGTGATGGAACAGAGAGCGGAAGGCCAGGAACACAGCTACCCAAGGAGAGCTGAAAGAAGAGCAACAGAAGAGAGCAGAATCCTGGTGGCTACCTGTAGGGCCTTCCACCCTGTTAGACTCCACAGAAGGACTAGGCTAGACAGGACAAAGCAAGCTAGCACAGACAGGCCTTTGGGGCCTCAGGGACTCCAGAGTATAGTTGCAAGGATCTAGAGAAAAAGGAATGAGACATCCCAGCAGCATTGAGCATGCAAGGACTAGACAGTGTCCCTCACAAGGCAAACACTGACAGCTCTGTATAGGGGATGGGCTGGGGAGGGGGGGTGGTGCAGGCTCCAGGCAGGAATCATCGCTAAAACCCTAAACCCCGATTCTATCACAAACCCCATAATCTCTCCCTCAACCTACTATCCGAAGTGCCACCTGGGCTTTGTCACACATACCTAGAAACAGACTTGGAAAGGGAGGCGGAAGATCAGATGTGCTCATGTGTTAGTATCAGAAGAAGTGCCAGAACCTAGCAGAAGTCGGCAGGAAGAGACTCCCGGAGTCTGCCTACCTGTTATAATGCTGAACAGCATCTGGGCACTTTGAGAGTTGAAGGTGAAGCCGTGGTCCCTCTGCTCTCCCATCTGTGCAGACCTAGGAATCTGGGGATCCCTCCAGCCCAACAGGCACTCTGTACCCCAAACTTGGAACTTGGAAAGCAAGCACCTCTCGGGCCTCCTCCTCCATTTCTCCACTGACTCAATCCCTTGGCCCTGCACACACACACACACACACACACACACACACACACACACACACACGGCTCTCCTCGTGAGAGGGACAGAGGCCCTCCCACGAGGGAGCACGCTTTTCAAAGAACAGAAAAACACGGTGAGGCTAGACACCTAGAGCCACAAAGGGGAGAGGGGCAAGCTGAGGGATGGAACGTATCTATGTCTGTTAGGAATTAAATGAGCTTCTTTTACAACAGGGAGAGATACACAGCTAGTCAAAGAATCCCCTGAAAACATACCGTAGGCTTCCTCTAGCAGCAAGGCATTGGGGACACTAAAGCCCTGGAGAACAGCCACCCCTTGCAGCCTGTCCAACCCTCAGCACCAAAGGCTGTTTTTCTGCATTGACCCACCTTAAATGGTAGAGGGAACCCTGCCTGGCTGGAATTAGGTATCATAGGGCCTATTTGTCCTGAGGCTAGTGAGAGACCAATCAGTGTTCTCTGAGGATGCCACCAAGAATCTGCTACTGATGGAGATTGTCCCTGTGACGGGCCACATACTATCTTATCCTTGGTAGAGCACTGTAAGTTCAGTTCTGAGGTCTCCCCCTCCCTACAGTTTTAACCCAGCATTCAGTGGACCCAAATCATGGAAGCAATAAGAAGTATCATCCAGGGACAGCCTGGACTTGTGTGACACCAGACTCAGACCTACACCATCAGTCTCTGCACAGCATTACCAGCAAGAGTGGGACTAGAGGCTTGTCCTTGTCACCCTTGGTCTTCTAGGATTGGCTTTATTGTCTGAATTTGTACAGAATGAGACACTGAAACCAAAGCAGGTAGTCTCCCAGCAAGTCAGAGGCCACCAACATGGAAGTCTCAAGTCCTAGTCCTTAGTCCTACCTAAGAGACTGTAGCATAGTAGAGGCTGAGGCTAGACCCCAGAAAGATCTTGAAGCACCAGGCTAGGAGTGCAGGATGTAGGGTAGTGTGGGAGTTGAAAGTTGTCACCAATCTGCCCTGTGCAGTGCTCAGCCCCAGAGGGCAGGGTGTGGGGTGCAGGATGACAAAACCCTGAGAGAAATGCAGCGCTGGGTGTACCCAGGTTATGAAATGGCCTCTGAGCTCAGCCCCAAGTTCTCTTCTTTCCCGGGTTGGGGCTGCAGGGACGGTGGGTACCCTATGTGGGTATGGAAGCTCCGCTGTCAGCATCCTCAGCCTCCACAGGATGTGTAGGGAGCAGCTGTGGGGACAGAAGCAAGGCCTGAATGCAAGGGGTGGAGGGGAGGCAGAGAGAGGTGAGAGGAACAGATTGTAAGTTCCTTGACCACGGGACCACAGGAAGACGGACCTTCCCCTCCTCAGCATCCTGTTGCATCAGTATGACCTAGATGTGACCTAGCAGTACTGGAGACCATACTAGCCTCTCTAGAACTAGGTCCAACGCTTCCTGCTGCAATAGGACCTCTTCCCAAAATCTGAAACACAGTATCCCGAAACACAGTATCTCTTTCCTCTCACAAACCTCAGCCTGCTTACTATCGGGTTCTAGCATTTTCCTCCCAGCCTTGGGCTGTCCCTGGTCCATCCTCTCCCTTGGGACCAGGATTCAGAAGGGGCAGTGGTTACAATTAAGGGTGTGTGTGTGTGGGTGTGTGTGTGTGTGTGTGTGTGTGTGTGGTGGGGGGTATTCTGGCTCTCAGCCTCCTTGAGTTCTCCATGGAGCCAGAAGCAGGTGAACAGAGGGGACAGTGCGACCAGCCTCCCTGGACTCATCCCTCCATCTCTCTCTCCAGCTCCACAACAATGCAACAGCCGGCCAGGCGGTGACTGTAGAGCTCTTCCTGACCATGCAGCTGGTACTGTGCATCTTTGCCTCCACCGATGAGCGCCGTGGTGACAACCTGGGTAGCCCTGCCCTCTCCATTGGTTTCTCTGTTACCCTAGGCCACCTCCTTGGGGTAAGTCACAGCAACAGGTTCCAGCTGCCCAAAGAAACAGCCACATATCACTGTAGAGATCGATACATCTCCCTAGAGAGACTATATCACAGAACACCCAAAGAAGACAGATATCCTTCCAGTCTCAAGTGAATACAAGCCCAGGAATTAACCACCCGCAGTCTCCATATCCTTTTTTTTTTTTTTTTTTTTTTTTTTTTTGAGTCTGGGTCTTACTATGTAGTCTTGGCTGTCCTAAAACTTCCATAACACAGTGCCTGTCATTCAGAACCCAGTAAATGATATGTGAGTTCAGAGTGTCCTTGAACTCACAGAGATCTTGCCTCCCAAGTGCTGGGATGAAAGGTATGGATAGCTAAATCCCAACTTTCACGGGTTCACTTTAGGCTGAGACCAAGCTTCCCCAGCACTGGAAAGGAGGACCAGGCTGCCCTGTCCTCACCCACTTCTCTCTCCTTCCTGCCTCTCACTACAGATCTATTTCACCGGCTGCTCCATGAATCCAGCCCGTTCCCTGGCTCCAGCAGTTGTCACTGGCAAGTTTGATGATCACTGGGTAATGGCCAAATCCCTGCCTTCCCCATTCCGAGAAACCATCCCAGAGAGACACTAGGGCCCGTATCACACGTGAGGCCTGGGGACTCTCAATCCCTCTCCATTTGTCCTGAGGTCTTGGGAAACCTTTGTTCCACTCAACAGAGCTGTGCAAGAGATTCCATCTTCTCCTGTCCCTTGCTATAAATGAAAAAAACAGTCAGTATTTTATTGGCTTTCTTGGGAGAAATTAAGCAAGCTTATTTCCATAACACAGTGCCTGGCATTCAGAACCCAGTAAATGATATTCATACTTAACAGTTAGCAGGGTTTGGTGTGTGCCGGGCGTTTTTCTCAGAGCTCTGCAAACCTTAGCCCGTTAAATTGCCTCATCTCCTGAAGTGAGCATTCTTGTAGGGAAAGGATACAGGCTCAGAGGCAGTGACTGTGTAAGTTCACACAAGTGTCGGAATCAGGACACACTGAGTTTGCACACTCGCCCCACACACTGACAAGTCGCCCTTGGCGGCTCATGACCTTTATTGATAAGTCTTGACTATATCAGAGGCACAGGAGGGCCAGTTCCTACACTAACCGGGACAGCAGCGTGTCCAGGAGGTGCTGGGTGAGCGGGTGCCAGAGCCTTCTTCTCCCTCCTATCCAGGTCTTCTGGATCGGACCCCTGGTGGGCGCCATCATCGGCTCCCTCCTCTACAACTACCTGCTGTTCCCCTCCGCAAAGAGCCTGCAGGAGCGCCTGGCAGTGCTCAAGGGCCTGGAACCCGACACCGACTGGGAGGAACGCGAAGTGCGGCGGCGGCAGTCGGTGGAGCTCCACTCTCCGCAGAGCCTGCCGCGCGGCAGCAAAGCCTGAGCGACCCCGCAGCGCACCGCAGCGCACCGCAGCGCAGCGGGCCGACAACTCGCCCCCTCCCTCCCCCTGGCCCGCCGTCGGTTCCCAGTGCATAATAGCTGCTCCAACGCCTGCAAGCGCTGTGAACCTCAAGAAAGGACTCGCCCGGGAGCCTGGCAGTACCTCGGCCCGAAGCCTTGGCCCCTGCTACCCTCGAGCTCACCCCTCGCAGGGAACCAGACACTTGGGGACCGAGGCAGTGGGGAGGGAAAGCAGGCGGGCGGGAGTCGGAGAGCTCTGGAGAGCTCGCTCTGGTGCCTGGGAAGAAGTGCATAGAGACCAACTTTGGGGGAGGGGGGGTGTCTGTGGTTAGTGCATCTGATTTTATTAGGATGTAGAAGTGCCCGTCCATCTCCACATGTTTCTTTCCTCGTGTGCAGAGACTGCATGTTCCTGAACGTGACCCCGAGTGATACAGGGCCGGGGACTTTCATTCTCGCTTTGGCCTTCTGTACCTGCAATAAATCCACTTCCTCTGCTACAGATGAGTGCTCCCTTGCAGCCAGCCCCAGAAAAGGGGGGGGGGGGAGTGGGAAACTGGCTTCCAACCTCTTCTTTGACCTTCTGGGAAGATTCCACATGATTCCACCAGTCCTCAG
Organism: Rhabdomys pumilio; assembly: GCA_030674055.1. NCBI lineage: Eukaryota > Metazoa > Chordata > Mammalia > Rodentia > Muridae > Rhabdomys > Rhabdomys pumilio. The sequence goes on along the minus strand of JANHMN010000012.1, from coordinate 3,950,580 downwards.
CCCAAAGACTTGCCAGGGCTCATTGCTGGAAGGAATGTGTCAACTAGAGAACAAGTCCCCTAGACATGACCTCTAGGGAAGGGAGGACTGGGTATCCAAGGACTTTCTGCCCCAAGGGAGGGCTCTTCAAGGGAGAGAGGAGAGCCAGGCATACGGGTGTGTATGACTCTCGTCCCCAGGGAGCCCACACGCACCTAAAGATTAGCCTTCCACTTGGGCAAAGAAAACAAAAGCCCTCTGTGGGGCCCCAGCTTTTGTCCCGGGAGAGGGGGAGATTTGCAACTAGACACTGCTTGAAAGGAGACACTCAGTTTCGCAAGTGAGTCCTGGAGCCCGGCACACAGCGCATGCCTATGGCTGGCAGGGCAAGGTGCTCAGGCATGCAACCACAGGCACTGGGCAACACCCCTCCATCACTTATTGTCCTTCCTGGCCAGGAATCTCTGTTCCCTCTTTCCTTCCTCCCTGCACTGTGTTCCACCCTCTTCCAGTTCCCACCGCCTGACAGTTACCGTGTGTGGACTCTACAGACTGCAGAGGAAGAAAGCGACTTGACCAGGCAGAGGCAGGTTGGAATCTAGAACCCAGGCTTCTAAATGCCCAGGTCAGGGCAACGTTTCTCCAATGAGATTAAGCTGGGATTAAGTGGAGCAATGAGTGTAAAGATGCCGCGTTTGCTGTGATTCATAACAACACCCTTATCACAAAGTGTTAGGATCATCTCATTATTGCTGCCTTCTTGGCTAGGTGAAGGCAGAAGAGGCCAGACCTCTAACCTCCTCTGCTTCTTGTAATCGGTGGCTAAAGCAAAGGAGAGCTCTGGGGTCCCAGGGTCCAGACAGGAGATGGGTTTACTCTTGTCCCCATCCTGGTCTCTGAGCTTCTCCTTATTGCCTGTGTCCTAGTGGCCTTTCTCTTCTTCATGCACTCTTCCTCTCTCCAACCGCTGCCTAGCTAATCTAAGGGTCATGATCTTGAGTCCCTTCTCCATGCCCTCTGTCACCCCCACACTCTCAAAGCTTCTGACTCCATCTGTCCCCATCATGAGTCTCATGCTCCGACACCCATTCACGTGAGCATGTGTGTATAGGGGAGATCTCTATAACTGACCTTTCTGTCTCCTTGACCAAATTTCTCATTGGAGGGAAGAAGAGGTGTGCTGGTGTACATGCTGTGGAAAGGACCTTCCCCAACTCCAGCAACTGGTGACAGTGCCTTGACCTCATGGCTGCCAGAAGAGTGGTATCAGTGACCTCTGGGGCTGCCTCTCAGTCATTGCCCTGAAAGTTCAAAGGCATTCCTCCCCCAACACGCCCCTCTTGAAGGTCAGGAATGTATCTGAACCACTTTCTGAGTCACATCCTTCCCAAGACTGGGCTCAGAAGTCACAGCAAGATTCTGAATAATGGAAGGTTAGGGGTAAAGGCTTCTCTGTGTCCCAGCAACAGTGCTGATGCCTCTGATGTGGTAACTTTTATCTAATGAAAACCTTCTGTCAGGATAATAGCGCCTCCCAACGCCTTGTACGCTTTTGCTATTTCCAGATAACTCCCTCAGCATCCCGACTTTGTGAGACAGACAGAACAAATGCTTCTTTTCCCATTTGATTCTGAAACTGAGGCCCTAAAGTCTAGCCCAAAGACACACAGCTAATACACAGCAGAGCCAAGACTTGAACCCAGAACATCTTATGCAAAATCCTGTATCTTTTCATGGAGGCAAGCCATAGGCTCTTCCTGCCATCCCCTGGAAGAAACTGGAACAGTCAGCAGGGCTGGTCCACCCCGGTCCAGACCCCAATCATGTAGTGGACAAAGAGCCTTGAGGAGGGCAGTGACTGGGTCATCAGGAAATGACAAGGACTCATGGATGGTTCCTGCCCTTGAAGAGCACCCAGCCAAGAAGGTGGAGGTCAGACACACCCAAACTAGACAGACACAGGACAGCACAAAGGCAGGTGGACAGGCCTCCAGGTCCCCAAGCTGAGGGATACAGGGCTCTGGGCTGACAGGAGGAAGTGGCTGAACCTGTCCCATTCTTTCCCACTTTTTGCCCAAGGACTTCATACCTCCGAAAGTTTCTTCAACATCTGTATCTCTAAGCTGGGATCCTGTGTGTGTATCATGCCTCTCAGGCAGAGTGTAAGCTCTCCAGGGGCAAGACATTCTCTTGGTCTTGTCTAACTCAATGTTCTTCATATAGTACACACTTAATAAGTGCTTGGTTGTCCATAAGTCAGGGTTCTGTATACAGTAAACACTCACACATGCTCAGCTGTCAATAAATGTTTTCTCCCACAACTTAGAAGTACAATCCAGGTGCCAGAGACAGTCCCAGGTCACCAACATTTCCACCCCAGGCCTCTCCTCCTCCCAGGGAATACAGAGGTCCCTAATGAAGAGAAATAGGATGAAGACCTTTCTCAGAAAGGTGCTAGCCCCTTTGTCATAAGTGGGAAGTCATCCTTCTCAGTCCAAAAGTTCCCAGGGGGCTTCCTTTGAGCAGGAAGTTCAGGATCTTGAGTGCACAGGGCAAAGACAATTATTATTATCAACATCATCACCATCATCACCATCACCATCACCACCACCACCACCACCACCATCATCATCAACATCATCATCATCATCAACATCACCATCATCACATTTATCCTATGTGTTGTGAACATTTTCCTGCATATATGTCTGTGCACCATGCATGTGTTTGGTGCCCACAGAAGCCAGACAAGGACATCCCTCAGACACAGTTATAGATTATTGTGAGCTCCCATGTGGGCACTGGGAATCAAACCCAGGTCTTCTGGAAGAGCAACCAGTGCTTTTAACCACAGAGTCATCTCTCCAGCTTCCAGTTCCAAAGTATAGTTCCCATGACAGCAGAGGAAGGGACGGAATCACAGCCCCGTTGTTATCCAAAAGTGCCTGAGTTCCCTTAATCTTTAGTTCAAATTGGATCCTTGGCTTTGACACAGAAAAGAACTCCAGGAGAAGCCAGTATGAAACAGAGTTGGAGTTCACTAAAAGACAGTTTTAATGGAAAAAAAAAAATAAGAACTACCTGAGCAGATGGGTATGGGCTTCTCAATAAACAGTCCCAGTGACACGTCTAAGTATTAGCCATATATAGCATTTTGGGGGTTCTCAGAGGGTTGCTAAGAAACTGTTTTTCTTCAATAAATAAGATTTCAAGGTAGCTCTGGAGGTGGCTCTGGAGAGATAGACTTACAATCTGATAAAATAAAACCAGAAACCACTGGGGTTGTGCGGGGGGGGGGGGGGGGGGGGGGGGGG
>JANHMN010000012.1:3921985-3947187 GCA_030674055.1 Rhabdomys pumilio | reverse complement strand
GGGGGGGGGGGGGGGGGGGGGGGGGGGGGGGGGGGGGGGGAGGAACGGGGAGGGGTGGTTAGAATGCACTGTTTTACTGTAAAGGGTGTTTCTGGTGAGATTCCTAGAAAATTACAGGTTTATAAGTGGGCAGGAAGAAGCCTGAATGCTAATTGCATTGAAGAAGGCAAATGTGAATTGCCTTGGAGTTACTGACTCTGAGCTAGGAGTCCCCCTTCTATAGCAGGTTCTAAAGTGGCTTCAGAGGAGCTTTAGATGGAGTTACAATGAGATAAGGAACGGGCAACAGATACCACTACTTCACAAGTTGGTTAGGATAGCTTTTCGTGGTAAATGGGGTCTTTCCGGAGAGACCTAAAAAACTGACCGTTTACACTGGGAAAGGAGAAGGCCTTAAGCAGAAGTTGCCAGTTGTGTTGGAATTTACTATTTTAGCTGCTAAGAGTTTCACCCACACTCTAGGGCCAGGGGTTCCTTTCTCTTCCCATATTCCCGAAATGTTGCCAGTAACTCGATCACACCTTATCTCCAGTAAGAGATCTAGTGACCCTGATGGTCAGAGACAGGAAAAGTCTCAGACACAGCCTTCGAAACAGAATCAGCTTGAAAGATGGGGCCTCTTTAGTTACACCAAAATGATTCCTAGTGACCAAGTATGTGTGGCAAGTTGTAGTCTCCATCCCAGCCCAAGCCAGTGACTTCTGACTTTTGGTCTCCTCGTAAAATTGCTTGGAATTAAATCACTTTTGAAGTAGAAACAATTGAAACCTATATTTTAATCCATAAAATGGCAAGAACTAGCAGGGCAGTGGTGGCGCACACCTTTGATCCCAGCACTTGGTAGGCAGAGGCAGGCGGATTTCTGAGTTTGAGGCCAGCCTGGTCTACAGAGTGAGTTCCAGGACAGCCAGAGATACACAGAGAAACCCTGTCTTGGAAAAACCAAACCAAAACCAAACCAAAAGAAAAGGGGGGGGGGGCAAGAACTAGTTCTTTTGTTTTTGAGACGGGGTCTTACAGTGTAGCCTTTGGCTGACCTAGAACTCACTATGTAAACCAGTTTGTCCTTGAACTCAGAGATCTGCCTGTATCTGCCTCCCAAAGGTTGGAAAGGATGGCTCCCACACCTGGCCAAAACTAGCTTTTCTTCCCTCCCCTCCCCCTCAAGCACTGGGCATTGAACTTAGGGCCCCTCTTACACTAGGCAAGGACTCTACCATTGAGCTATATTCCCAGCAAGAACAAGTTCTTGGCCTTTCCAGTCCTTTGTTATCTGGGAAAGATTAGGCTCAAATTCACAGGCAGCAACTTCCTTTCATAGCCAGTCTTCTGAGAGCCTCCTCTAAGAGGACAGATTATCAGACCTATGGATTCAGGAAGACTGTGCCTGGGCAGAGAAGATGCATTCAGAAGGAGGGAGGGTGCCCGGGGAAGGAAATTAAGTTCGGCCACAAGGAAGATGTCCAGCCAGAAGTTCTCTGATCCTGGACGTGCTGCCCTGCTTTGCTGGGGGCATAGCCCTGCGACTCAGGAGAAAAGAACAGTCCACCTGACCAGAGCCGTTGGGGAGGAGCCGCTCAGCAGGAAATGCCAGGCACAATGGGAACAATAGTGGGGTTTCTTTGGACCCTGTTTTCTTTGGCCTCTTAGCTGCCACCTGGCCCAAAGTTCCTCCTCCCGGTTCTTGCCTTTCTGTAGGCTCCACCCTTAGCCTCTGCTGGACACGTGTATCTCTTTTCTTCCTCCACGGCACCCTAGGGCTCAATAAACCTAGGAGGCTTTTAAAACTGACCAAGGCCTGGGGTGACTTTCCTGGGCCTTGCTCTATGGCTGGTATCACGCAAGTGCACAAGCATGAAAGGTGGGGGAGGGGGGCAGAGGGAGTGCAGCTCCTTTCCTGGGATCAAGAGGGTGGGTCCTTGCCCTGCCCCCAAACCCTGGGAAGCCCTCCAATCTCCTTCCACACATATCAAACCTTCGGAGGGGAGGATGGAGGGCTAGAAGAGGCAACAGAGAGGGTCTGGAAGCCAAAGAGAAGGGAAAAGGACAAGAGGGAACTGGAAACAAGAAAAAACGTGTTGCCCAGTCCAGGAGAGGAAGGACTTGATGGGGTGGGGGTGGGAGCCAGAAAGACAAACTGTATGAGTGTCTGACACAGGAGCGTGAGATAGACGGGCAGAAACAAAGACCCACAGATTAAAAGAGGCCAAGGGAAGGTGGGCTAGATAGCGCTAGAATCGACAGATTGGGAAAAAAAAAAAAAAAAAAAAAAAAAAAAAAAGGCAGAAACCAAGAATCAGAGACAGAGAGACAGGAAGAAAGAGGAAGACTTAGAAGACAAAAGGTGATAGACTAAGGGAAAGAGACAACTTGGTTAAAGACTGGTGGGGAGAGGGCGCAGAGACGGAGGAACACATGGGGTGGGGGAGAGACAGAGACAGGCACACAGACAGAGACAGACTGAGACACACACACACACACACACGTGGTGGGGGCAGAGAGACAGACAGACAGGGAGACAGAGACAGATTCTGAGACTACCACGTTGGGAGAAAGACCAAGAGGAATAAGAAGCAAACTCGGAGATCTAAAGTGAGGGAGTTCTGGATTGAAAACATTAGGGACCAGACCCTTCCCTCTGACCCCAGTCGCAGGGTCACTTCCTTAAGCCCAAACAACCCAAACTGGTCAACACTCCAGGGTCTCCAAGGGCTGCCACTGAGAACGCCTCCTAGAGCCCACTGCCTACAGCCTACAGGAGGCGTCGAGGATCGCCCAGCGCAGAGCAGGCTGGCACTGCGCTCCCGATCCAACGCCCCCGCTCCCGCCGGGCTGGACCGGGGAGAGGCCCACGATCGCCGAACCGCCCCCGCCACGGGCGGATAGGGAGCTAAGAGGCGCTGTCCTCAGAGAATCGCATCACTTTGACCCGGCCGTGGGTGAGACCGGGGCAGGATGCTCCGGTCGCGAGAGCCCGAGGAGGAGAAAAGGGAAAGGCTGCCGGCCGGCTCGGGACGCCGGTAAAGGCGGGCCGGAGAGGGACTTCCAGAGCTCTGTGCGAGCGGAAAGCCGGGACTGCGACCAGCAGCCGGGGCAGCCGGGCACGCACGTCGGCCAGGAGGGCGCGGGACAGCGCTGAGCCCACGATGCGCGCGACCCAGACCGCGGGGCCGGTCTACACCGCCGCGTGGGTCACGTGGCCCGGGCGGGTCCGCCGCTGTGCGGCAGGGGGGTCGGGGGTGCGCGGGGCGGGGGGCGGCGAGCGCGCACCCGCCAGGCTCGCTCCCTGCGCGCTGCGCTGGCCTCTGGGCGCGGGAGCCGCCCCCGGCCCCCCCGCGCTCTGCCCGCCGCGGGGCGCGCGCCCTCTATATAGCGCGCCCCTGCCCGGTCCGCGCCAGGCCGCCTGCCACGGAGTGGGCACCGCACCGCGCGCAGAGCCCCGCAGACAGACGCCCGCCGCTGCCGGCGCCGCCCCGACGGCCGCTCCGCGACGCTGCCGCTGCCACCGGGCCCCCAAGGCCACCATGAAGAAGGAGGTGTGCTCCCTTGCCTTCTTCAAGGCCGTGTTCGCAGAGTTCCTGGCCACCCTCATCTTCGTCTTCTTTGGCCTGGGCTCGGCACTCAAGTGGCCCTCGGCGCTGCCCACCATCCTGCAGATCTCCATAGCCTTTGGCCTGGCCATAGGTACCTTGGCCCAAGCCCTGGGACCTGTGAGTGGTGGCCACATCAATCCGGCCATTACGTTGGCCCTCTTAATAGGCAACCAGATCTCGCTGCTCCGAGCCGTCTTCTACGTGGCAGCCCAGCTGGTGGGCGCCATTGCTGGGGCAGGTATCCTGTACTGGTTGGCGCCAGGCAATGCCCGGGGTAACCTGGCCGTCAATGCGGTGAGTGTCCACCAGACTTCGGAGGGATGGGCAGGGACCCTGGGGACATTTCAGACCAGACCCTCCATGCTCCTCCATCTTGAGAATGGGTACAACCAAACAGCAGTGCACAACTTTGCCAGTAAGAACAGGCTGCCCAGCCTCCTGGCCAACCTCGGTGCTCCTGAGTCCTGGCTTCTCTTCATTTTCTACCTCATCTACCCCTCTCTTCTTCTGCTGCTCTTCCTGGCCTAACTCCCCGTCGCCTCAGAAACATCCCTTCCATTTCTCATCTCACCCGTGAGTTCTTTCTTGTGATCCCCTTGGTGGTGTGGTTTTAACGGACCCACCAGAGAGCAATGGACGGTGATCAATGGTGGTCTGGAGCAGCCGTGATCTCCCTGGGCTTCCAGTTTATCACCATTACATGGAAGTGGTCAGACCACAGCTAGTGTCATGCAGATTACACTTAGAAGCCATGATGTGACGCACCCCCAATACTGGCTCCTCCTTTTGTAACCCCTGCTCCTGCCCCCTGCTGTCTCTCCATTTTTGCAGCCCTAGATTCAGCCCCCTGTCCCATGTGAACTGGGCTCATTAATCAAACACAGAGGAGGATTTTCTCGGCCATTGTCAAGCTGTGAGTCAGACACACTGGAGAGACGAGTTTGAAGTTGGCACCGACAACGGGTCAGGCATGGATAGGAGGCCAGGGGCTGTTTGCAGTAGGCAAACTGGGCAGCTGCCCACAGGAGGGAGGGTAAATGCCAGCTCATGGGGGCTGGGGATTGGGCACAGCCGTTGACATGATGGCACCCAGGAAAACTCGCTCACACCTTACCCTCTGGCTGCAGGCCCGAGCTTCAAGCTTGCAAACACCCAAGTGCAGTTCCTCCAACAAATAGCCTGTCTGGGTCATGCACAGGACTTGGCTTCCAAAAGCTCAGGCTCTAGGTGTCCTTGAAGACCAGAGCCTTGCTCAGCTACCCCTGTCGCAGAGCCTGAAGGCAGCAGGGTCCTAACCCAGCTCTTCCTTGCAGCTCAGCAACAACACAACACCAGGCAAGGCCATGGTGGTGGAGTTAATCTTGACCTTCCAGCTGGCCCTCTGCATCTTCTCCTCCACGGACTCCCGCCGCACCAGCCCGGTGGGCTCCCCAGCCTTATCCATTGGCTTGTCGGTCACACTGGGCCATCTTGTGGGGGTGAGTAGTGCTGATACAAGCTGGGGTGTCATGGAGATGAACAGGGGAACCCCACAACACCACTCCTCCAGATCGATAAGACCCAGCAGAGTTTAAGACCTGGTCTTGCATGTCTAGGCTGTAGCCTTACCTGACCCTAGGTTTGATGCTGTCCCCTCCCCCAAATAAAACCTGTCTGGAGAAACTGAATGAGTGGAAGTGAGGGTGAGCAGTCTCAAGCCGAAGCAGAGGCTGAGAGCAAGAGGACGTGTTTAGGAAACGTGGTTGGAGAGGGGGGGCAGCTGGGCTACATGGACATAATCAGCATCCCAGGAACTGAGAAACCTGGGTTTGAGTTGTGGCTGGTCCCTGCACTGTGACCCTGAGAAAGTCAGAATTCTGTGGGAGTGGGAGGGATGGCGCCTCCTCACCGTGACCCCCCCCCATCTACCCAGATCTACTTCACCGGCTGCTCCATGAACCCAGCCCGGTCTTTCGGCCCTGCGGTAGTCATGAATCGGTTCAGCCCCTCTCACTGGGTGAGTGTGGGCCTTCCCCTGGCTCCTGGCTGGGCTGTGTGGCAGCAGACCGAACTGAAAGTCCAGAAGTGACTGGACTTTCTGGGAGTTGTCGGGCCAGAACTTGGGGGTTGAACAGAGAACACAGAAGGGGCTGACGTGCAGCCAGAGAAGCGTGGGGTGAAATCAGTACCTCTTTAGAAGTGCATGGGGGGGTCTGTGTTCATCTGAGGAGTTTATCTGTCCCTCCCTGTATCTGTCCTCTGATATTGTATTTATCTGTCCCTGTGGAGATACTGAGGCGTGTTCTTCTGGGACTGTACCCATGGTCAGTGTCTCCATGTGTCAGCCGAGCTTGAAGTTCCCAAAGGGCAGTAGAGACTTGCTGGGCTCTGCACTCTGGAAGACCCATGTATTGGAGGCTGTCTGTCTCTCAGAAGGCTCACTTGCCTCTCTTTGGGGTGGGATTTAGAATCCTGTCTCTCCTGGGCTCTGCCTGCCTCCTTGGAGGGTCTGTGGTCCTTGACATTGTCATTAAGGACTGGCTAACAGTTATAATTTCCCTCTTGGAGGCCTGGAAATCTGAGTCCATTCCCTTCATAGTCCATGGGGTGGGGAAGACCGTGGTCCCCGAGTCCTGGGACTCGCCTTCTGATCTAACCCTGTCTTCACAGGTCTTCTGGGTAGGACCCATTTTGGGGGCCGTCCTGGCTGCGATCCTCTACTTCTATTTGCTATTCCCCTCCTCCCTGAGCCTCCATGACCGTGTGGCTGTCGTCAAAGGCACATATGAGCCGGAGGAGGACTGGGAAGATCACCGGGAGGAGCGGAAGAAGACCATCGAGCTGACAGCACACTGACCGGCACCGGGCAGGGGCCAGTCCCTCAGCCCCCAGACCGCTGGAGAAAAGGAAGACAAAGAGTTTGAAGCACCTCTCCCCAACATCCTCTTGGCTGGGGAAGAGGCATTGGATCCCCATGCTACACACAGGGATGGGAACAGAAGCCCATGATGGGACACTCGGATGTAAGCCAGGGGCTGGAGTCTGACAGGGACAGGGCCTCTTTGGAATTAGGCAGAATGTCTGCCACAGCTCAGACCTCAGAGATTGTGAATGCAGTGCCAAGCTCACAGGCTGTCCAGGACCACAACAGACAGGGGCAACATCCCTGCTTCTCTTTCCCAACCCAGTATCTCAAGTGCCAAAGCCAGCCCCCAGGTGGACAAAGGGGACATTCCCCCAGAGCTCTTCAGGAGAGGGATAGATGGTTCGTCAAGTGCCATCTTATTTATTTCTGGTCAACGATGGGGGTGGGGGCGCTGCTGGTATTTGGGTTGGGCGTTTCCCAATAAACCTCCGATCTCCATATTGTGCCTTCATCTCCCTCCAGAAGCCTCTTGGGACAGTGGCCAGCCACATTTCCCACTTGTGATCCCACACCTTCAAGCATGCTCACTAGAGACTACAAAGAAAACCAGGAGACAAGTTCCCAGAAAAGAAAGGGAAGCTGAGGACCAGAGAGCTGGAGGGAGGGGAGATCAAATGTAGAGACAGGATACAGAAACAGCACAAGAGACCAGGAGAGGGCTAAGGCCTAAGAATAGGCTCCACATCCAAGTCACTTGTCCCTCCCAACCATTCCTTCAGCTATGTCAAGTCTGCCACTTGAGGAGGTCCCGAGTGTGCCAGGTAGAGTGGAGAAGTAAACCAGCCACAGCTTCTTGGGATTCCAAAGGAATGACCAGCCAGGCTCAGTCCTGAGAGTCCCTGCCTGGAGCTTCCTTTTCTGGGCCTCTGGATGTTTCCAAAAGGCAATGTGCTGGGAGCCCATGCTCAGACATTCACAAAAGCATCTCCCTACCCAGCTCATTCCCAGGTCACCTTTGCCCTTTGGGGGTTGGGAGTGGTCCATCACACCCTCCTCCCCTCCTGTCCTGTCCTTGCCTGCTTGTCCAGTTGCCGCCAACACTCAGGAGAAGGAACCAGATGAGGTAAGACTAAGGTGCTTGGTGCCAACTGCCTCACTGCGAGAAACAGGGTAAAGACACACGACTGCTAAGTCCCCAGAGAGGTGGTTAAGGAGCCCAGAGTAGAAAGCGGCCACTGGCACCCCAATCTTTTTTCATTTGCATGTTTTACAAGACAAGGGTTCTCTGTGTAATCTTGTCCTGGAACTCACTCTGTAGACCAGGCTGGCCTTGAACTCAGAGATCTGCTTGCTATTGCTTCAAGGGCTGGGACTAAAGGCCGAGCCACTGACCAGCCCCTACATCTAAGTCTTGCTCCAACTGGAGTGATGGACACTTATGTTGGTATATATTTACCTGACACATGGGTTGCCTTGAGGAGAAAATGAGACAGTGACAGGGGGTTAGACCCTAGTAAGGACAGCCCGAGAGCTGGGTGAGCAATGAGGTCTGCTCTCCAAACACTGCCTGAGTCTACTGCCAGCTGTCTGATATTCTACTGCAGGCTGGGAGGCCGGACCACTCAGCCCTTATTCAAAACATCCCAAGGTAGAAAGGCTGAGGAAACGCTGGACCCAAGCCTACCTGCCCCACAGGCTTCCTTGGAAAAATCAAGCAACCAGATGGGGGTAGGGAAGAAACCTGCCCTGCCGGCTGTAAATGCCAGGTCTAGCCAGCAGGGGGCAGACTCGCCCACCAAATCCATGCTCGACACTTCTCTGGGACTGGGCTCTAGCTAGGCAAGGATGGGGCTGTTAAGAGCACAAGGGTGACTCTTAAGGGCTTAGGTTCCCAAGGGCACCAGGGAGCAGCCTCTCACTAGCACCCTCACCTCACTACCCAGAAAAAGGCTCAGAAGAGAACAAAGTCTCATTCCAGCTTTCAGACAACTCTGATTTGCATAGCCCACTCTAATGGACCCCCAAGGGGTGTGTGACAGGGTGCACAGGGGGCCTACAAGAGACAGATCCTCGGCAGGGGTGGGGCATCTAGCCAGAGGGAGTGACCGTCAGTTCTTCAGCTTTCTGCAGGTGACATCTTCCTTGATGCTTGGGTGAGGATCCAACCAGGGCTTAGGGCTGGTAGGGTGCTGTGGTTGGGCTGTTTGGCCAGCAGGGGGCACTGTGAACCTGCATGTAATGGTTCATGGACTGACAAAGGCCCATGCCATCACACACATACACTAATCCTGCACGCCTCTGGGGCCCCAAGCCGTGGCACTGGCTGTCAGCTGTGCTTAGGAAGATTATATCTTCCCTTCTCTCAGCAAGGGTGTGATCATTCCAGGTGCGCAGAGCCACGGTCCTGGTGCCCCCAACCCCCCACCCCCACCCCACCAGCTTTAGCCACCACTGGCTCTCAAAGAGCCAGGCAAGGTGTTCTCCAGCACACCTGTGTGAAGCCATACCCAGGAGCTCGTAATCAGTCAGCTCTCTGAGACACTTCTCTGACTGAAGATGGGAGTGTAGGGAGAACTCAGATTCTCCATTTAAAGGCTGTCCCTCCTCCACAATCTACGCCTCCCTCCAGAAGCTGCCAGTTTCCATCAGGGCTGGTCGGACAAGGCGCTGGGATAGATGGGAGAGGGGGAGAGCTAAACGTGGGTAGTGGTGGGTAGAAGGGAGCTGGTTAGATGGTTGGGCTGGAGAAAGGATTTGGGGGAGGATCTGATCTCTGCTCAGCCCGCTCCCTGGTCAACAGTGAATGAGAGAATCTATCCGACCTAGCAGCCTGCCAGTGCTTGGTCAGAGTCAGGGAGGTAGTGAGAAGCTGTCTGAGCCCCTTCCTTCCCTCTGCTCTGTCTTTCAGGCCTCACCTTCCCAGGGCCGAGAAGCCTTCAGTGGAGGGTACATACAGAAGGAACAGCAGGCAGCCATGGGTGGGGCTGGGACAAAAGGCTTCTGAGCTCTGAGCTTGGCACTAGAGTCAAGACTGTCTAGGCCCAGGAAGGTGCTGGTCGGGGCAGGAAAAACAGGAACTGGGTAGTGCCTGCCTGCCCGTAGGGGGTAAAAGACCTTGTCCCAGGCTAAGCAGGACCCAAGGGGGCTCTGTCCTATGTGATTTTGAAAAAAGCCATCGCTGTGCTTAGAGCCTTTTGCCTCGGAAACCAGAGCAGGACTGCAGGTAGCACTTGGCCCCGACCTGCCACAGAGGTCAAGACCCCTTCCCTTCTGGATAATCTTCACTGCTGTGCCCTGGGGGTGAACCTGGTAGCATTTCTGACTAGAGGCACTTTCCAGTGTCTGTTGCTGCTTCTTCCAACTCACGGGGACAGAAGAACAATACCTGTTTTACCAGCGAGGTGCTGAGGTCACAGAAGCCGAGCAGTGGGTGAAGGGCGCAGTTCACGTGGTCACAGTCAACGTGCTCATGTTTGTCTAACTCAAGCTTTCCACACAGGCACCACTGTGGCTGGAACAGGTCCCAAGCCAGGCTAGGGGACTGTGGTAAACGCCCTTCCTTCTACTGGGCCCAACCCAGGTGAGGGCTGGGAAGCAGACCTTTGAGGTAGGCTGAGGGTGCCCCTCAGATGCCTCATCCGTTACTCAAGTCTACTTTCTCTATGTAGCTCACTCTGATTCTGCTGGGGGGTGGGAGGGAACACGAGGCTTCCAAGGGGGAACTGCACTTGAGAACTGTCCTGAAGAAGACACAGGAGAAATGGCCCCTCCTGTGTGGAGGGAACTCAAAAGCTCATTTAGAGGCACTGTGAGTGTTCGACCCTTGGTAGTAAACAGGTCAGGGTGGAAGGAGGAAGTGGCAGGAGGAAGTGATCTCTCCTGGCAGGTTGGACATAGACGTTCAGACTTGAACCTGAGGGAATGCGGGAGCCATTGAAGCTCTGGTGGGCAGCAGGGTGATGTGACCAGTGTGGCATTTTTGGAAGGATCTCTGACATAAGAGAAAGGCCACCTCTGTTTAGCACCATGGGCCCCTGGGTAGGGTACGAGGCACAGTTAAGCTGTCAGATGGGAGAAGGCTTGCTGGTCACCTGGCTTTCTGCATAGGAGGGAAGGAACTCAGGGGGAGGAAGGAGTTTGGGCAGAGTGCGGAAGTTTGAAGGGTGGGGGAGACAGGCAGGAGAGGATGGCTCAGTGAGAGACATCTGCACCAAGCCTGGTAGAAGACCTGAGTTCAATCCCTAGGACCCACATGGTAGAAGGAGAGAGCTGACCCCTGAAAGTTGTCCTCTGAAACTAGATGTGCATATACTCACATACACACAATAAAATGATAACTTAAATAATAATTTTTAAGAATGGAGAGAGTGGCCGGGCGGTGGTGGCACATCCATTAGTCCCAGCACTTGGGAGGCAGAGGCAGGCAGATCTCTGAGTTCAAGACCAACCCGGTCTACCGAGTGAGTAACAGGACAGCCAGGGCTACACAGAGAGACCTTGTCTCAAAAAAACCAAGCAAATAAACAAAAAGGAGAGAGATTCATCTGGGGCCAGCAGAACAGTGGAAAGATTACTTTGTCTCCTGATGAGGCCAGGGGAGGCTTGGCATGCCTGGCCCCAGCAGATTCAGCGGGGTGGTGGTGGGGGGGCAAGGATGTATTTATTGTCCAGCATAAAAGAGTCTGGGACTGACTCTAAACTGTTACGTCCCACCAATGCTAATTATCCAGCATTACATCAGTAAGAAGCTCGGGGAGGTGGGAATGGCAGACACAGATGACACTACAGAGACCTCCAATTATGGCTGTGCCTGCCCGGCGTCCAGTCCCACCAGCTGGGCCTGGCAACACAGACCGGGCAGAGAGGTGTGGACAAGAATGAGAATGGGCAACAGAGGGGAAAAGGGGGGCAGCGGGGCACTGGCAAGAGCATGCTGTACCCAGTAAGAAACCAAGGGTTCCTCTGAGGAGAGGAAGGGAAATCCAGGACAGAGTGGGAGAGGGAGGGGTCTGATTGGGACTGAGATGGGGGACAGGGATGGTAGAGCCTGCAGTCCAGAAATGGATATTTCTCTTGAAGATGTCAGAGTGTTCAGTCCTATGAGGGGGCAGGAGGGCAGCCGTAGAAACAGCAGACAGGAATGAAACCAACCACACAGTCATCTGCTCTGTTACTGAGTCTCTCCTGTAGCCAGTCTCTGTGCAGGACACTATATATAGAACAAAATGTGATTCCTCCCCCTGAGGGCTGATCACCTTGTTTGGGAGACATAGTATCACCATGGCGGGGGTGTGTTGACTTGTATTTGTAATAGGTATGGTAACAACACACACAGATGTCCTTAGGACAGAGCAGGTAGCGCTGGAAGCTGTCCTCAAGGATGGGTTAGGAAGTCCAGGAACAGAGTATAAAGGCTCTCCATGAAGAGGGGTGTCTGTTGGAAATGGCAGGACGCTCATCTCAGGATGTCAGGGGACAAAGGAAGAAGGTCAAGGGAGGCAGGAGGAGTGGGACCCCACAGGACCTTGTCCTTCTGCCTCAGACCTCCAAGGAGGGTGGCTCAGCCTAGCAGAGACTGCAGCAGGGTGGCAGCCGGCTGCGTGCTGCATTTTTTAACATCATTCAGATTGCAGTGTAGAGAACTGACTAGGACAAAGTGGGGGCGGACAGGCTAAGGGCTGCAAGGTGTCAGGAGGAGGGCACAGCCTGGACCACAAGGGATTCAAAACCAGCAGGTTCGATGTCTTCGTAGGAAAAGGGGTCAAGGACACTTCTTGGGTGCCACTAATTGCGCTGGAAAGAAGCGTGGGAGACAGGGAGGGTTATATTTTGAGACAGACTCTGTTTGAGAAGCCTGCAGTTAACCAGGTGCAGCCAGGGTTAGGCAGGGTGCAGGTATTGCTTGGGAAGTACCACAGAGGGAACGCCTCTGAGAAAATAGCATCTTCTACTGCTGAGGGCAAAGGCATGGGTGACACTTTAGGATGGACACAGCCACGTAAGTAGATAAAAGATATAAGTAGATAATCTATCTGATCTAATAAATCACGGGGGAGGGGGGAGCACTCTGAGAGCAAGGCCCTGGGGGAGGCAGAGAGGCAGGAAGTGGGGGAAAGAACACAGGGATCCCCACTGGAGGACAGTAGAACTGTTCAGGGTCACATGCTGCCACTGTCACAATTTGAGCATTCGTGTGAGGAGCCCCAGCTCCATGTTCCTTTCCACACAGCCAGGACCACATCCTCAATCCAGTTGACTGCCCGGAACTGCCACCTGCAAGCAATGTTTTAGGGCAAATGGTAGAAAGAACTTAATTTCATACCTAGGCTTGTGGGACATAGAATATACCTCACCTATTTAGACAGAGAGACTAGGCAGTTAGGACACAGGAGCCTGAAGCAGGCCTTGGACTTGGGCTTCTCAGTGATCTTGCTGTGTCTAAGCTGACATTAGGGATCTGACTTCTACTCCCTAAGTCCCAAGCTCCCAGGCTAGACTTTTTTTGGCACTCAGCTCTAGGATGTTCCAACTCAGTGCCCAGCTCAGACTTACTGGCCTGGCCCCCTCACGTCAGGTGAGCTCAAGCTGGAGCAGACACGTGAGCACTCTGGACCTCCCACCCCCAGACACGCACAATACCTTCACGGGTTCTCCACCAGTTTGAACAGCTTGCTCCTCAGGCTAGCAGTGTGCTGGAGGCACCTTAGCTGGGCTGGCGAGGCTGCCACGGAAAAAACGAGGCCAGTAGAGTAGGGGAGAGGTCAAGAGACCTGAGGGGAACAGAGAGAATCAAGGAGGAGAAGAGGAAGCAGACCTGCAGGCAAGCAGGTGACAAGACATGGAGACCGGGTTGTGTAGCAGAGCTTACTTGTTGGTTGGCGGGCTTTGGACCGCCATCAGCAAGGCTCTTTTTGCTGAGTTCCTGGCCACAGGGCTATACGTTTTCTTTGGTGTGGGCTCCGTCCTGCCCTGGCCTGCGGCACTTCCTTCTGTACTGCAGATTGCCATCACCTTCAACCTGGCCACAGCCACAGCTGTGCAGATCTCCTGGAAGACCAGCGGGGCCCACGCCAACCCTGCTGTGACCCTGGCCTACCTCGTGGGATCTCATATCTCTCTGCCTCGGGCTATGGCGTACATAGCTGCTCAGCTGGCTGGGGCCACAGTTGGGGCTGCTCTTCTTTATGGGGTAACTCCTGGAGGTGTCCGAGAGACCCTTGGGGTCAACGTGGTAGGTGCAGAGAGGCCCAGACATGTAGCTAATGATAGGTACCTGAGGGAGTCAGGTGGTGGAGGTGGGAGGCCAGACAGGAGGAAACAATGTAACTGCACCCAGAGCTGCTCCGAGCAGGTCCCGGGGTTCTAAAGGAATGGACTTAAGCATTCACCTAAGCGGGACAGAAATGACAACACAATGTGATAAACAGATGGGACGGAGAGAGACTATACAAGGGGAGGGAGTCAGAAGGACTGGGCAACTAAGAGTTGGCAGAACCAAGCCAAAAAAGAGCTAGGCTTGAGAAAGGGAGAGGGCCTACTTAACCGGCCTTGTACTTTTTCTCTCTATCCTGCCGGCTTACCAGTTTCCTAGGGCATCCCTAATCATCTCTTCTCCATCCAGCTGCTTCTACCACTACTCGCAGCCCCTCCGTTCTTTCCTCAAGCTTTTTCACTCCTTTACTTTGGTGGCACCCCCTGAACCACCGACCTCACTCAATGGCAGAGTGGGAGGCGTGCTAGGCACTTGCACGGGGAGCAGGCATCTGGATGTGATGTAAGCCAGCTGCACACTTCACAGACCTCCCTTAGGTTCTGATGCGGTGTCAGCCCTGAGCAGAGGAGACTAGGAAAGACTAGAGAGTCTCGATGTCCTGTGCTCAGAGCCCAAGTCCACTCCGGTGCAATCCTCTCCGCCAAGGTCCACAACAGCACTTCGACTGGCCAGGCGGTGGCCGTGGAGCTGGTTCTGACGCTGCAGCTGGTGCTCTGTGTTTTTGCTTCCACGGACAGACGGCAGACCATGGGGTCCCCAGCTGCCATGATTGGGATCTCTGTGGCACTGGGCCACCTCATTGGGGTAAGGGTCAAAAGGGGACACCTCGCATGTGAACATACTGGAGCCCTTCCTGGAGAGCCCTAAGGCCCTAAATAAAGCTCCTCATGTCCTTGTGGTTGAAGGTATGCCCTCTAATATGGTGTGTGTGTGTGTGTGTGTGTGTGTAGGGGGGTGATCTGAGTCAGGACAGTAAGGAATGGCCTCCTCCAGGCTGCCTCAAACCCTCATTCTTTGTCCTATGCTTCCTTACCAGATCTACTTCACTGGCTGTTCCATGAACCCAGCTCGATCCTTCGGCCCTGCCGTCATTGTTGGGAAGTTCGCAGTCCACTGGGTGAGGTCCTCCACTGGTAACCTTGAGGGTGTGTGTGTGTGTGTGTGTGATGGTGGGGTTAGGCAGAACGAATAGAGATAGCAGGTTTTGCCATTAGGAAATCCACAGAGTTGAATAAACCAGCTCCTACCCCAAGGCTATTTAAACCACCCAGGAGTGCAGATTTCCCTACATTCAAAAAGCCAAGGTGAGTGTCCTGGCTTGCACTGACTTTCAGTTCCAATATCCTGCAGTATCCAGGGACTCACACAAAATGGGCCAGGGCAGAAACTGCAGCCTTGGCCCAGGCTTCTTGTTCTGGCTGTTTCCTTCTTCACTTTCTCCAGCTGGACCAAATTTCAAACTTGAATAAAGAAAAGACAAACAGAAATAGACCACACAGAAGCACAGACAGAAACAGCAATAGTCAGAGCTAAACCAGGAGAGGTGAGAGGAAGGATGCAGGAGTGGGTGAGGAGACTGGAGCCCAGCTTTAGCTCTGGCTGCACCCTCCAAGGCCCGACTCCAGGGAAGGCAAGGTCCCCTCACCCTTGGGCTCATAGTTCTCAGGTCCTTGCTTTGTAGGCATCTGGTGAGTCTCTGGGGTTGGGGTCGAGGAAGCCAGAAGCCAGAAGCCAGTTACTGCTGGGGAAGCAGACAGTTTCTGAAAACTACCTTGTGCTCACTGCCTGCCTATGTCTCTCTCCTCAGATCTTCTGGGTAGGACCGCTCACAGGGGCTGTCCTGGCTTCGCTGATTTACAACTTTATCTTGTTTCCCGACACCAAGACTGTGGCCCAGCGACTGGCCATCCTTGTGGGTACCACAAAGGTGGACAAAGTGGTCAACGTAGAGCCCCAGAAGAAAGAATCACAGACAAACTCCGAGGACACAGAAGTGAGCGTGTGACAGCCTCTGGCCCCTTGGGCTTCCAGGGCAGCTGCAGGTGGTCAGCATGCCTTGTACGGCCCAGTTTGAGGTGTCCCTGGTGTGTGGGATCAGGAGATTTAGTCACATGTCCTAACAGTAGGTACTAATCTTTACCCCTGACCATTCTCTTTTGCCGTACCTTGTGCAGGCTGTCCTTCCATCTGCAATGGCCCCCAACCCTACCACCCAGCGCTTGGCCTGGGAAATAGCTGAGACTTAGGCACACCACCATGACTAGTTTCTATGTTGATAGACAGAGAAAATCTGGAGGTAAATCCATCCAGTTAACTTTCCAAGGCCTTCCTTGCCTTTCCTTTTTTCTTCTTCTTCTTTCATTCAGTGTTTAAATTTAAATTTCTCCATGTGACGCATTTCGTCTGGCCATTTTTGCTCATGCTTTGCCTTTGTTGATCCCCTCCCTGGATCCTCTCCCAACACCTCCTGGCCACTTCCTGCTGGTCCTCACCTCACCCTCTCAAGGTCCTCTACTTCTGCTGTAATGATGCTTTCCCGTTACATGTTTTCTGTTGTCCTCTTTCCCCAGTTCCCCCATTCCCTTCTGCCTAGTCCCCCAGTCTACCCCAGTCCCCCTGTCCCCTCTCCCTAGTCCCCCCAGTTCCCCCCCCCCAGTTTCCCCTACATGCCTTCTTCTCTCTCTCTCTCTCATGGCCTTTTTCTGTTACTTAATGGCAAGAGCAAAAGGGAGGTAGAAATCACACAGCAGAACCCCAGTGGGCATCCTAGGCCTCTGAATCTCTGTCTTGGAGAAAGGGGAATTGGGGCTCAAATATCCATTCTGCTTGGATTCCGATGAGGGAGCTTCAGAACCCCCAACCTTTCCCTCTGAGAACTGGAGAATACCAGTCTTTGGGACAGCCTGAGCTTCTCCAAAGGTTTCCCTGTTCTGGGTGTGGTTTGGTGTTTCCCTGAGGACAAAGGTCACTCTTCCAAAAGGTCACTGGTCCTACCTCCCAGATGCTTAGGAAGGGCTCTACCTGGGACAAGGTAACACAGAAGAACCTTCTTACAGGAAGCCCCCATGCCCCCTTGTCCTCCCCCCACCTCCCACCATGCCTCACTTGGTCAACACCCTAGGCCAGAAGCCTCTGAAATCTGATTTTCAGAATCATGGCCCCAAAGAAGCTGTTAAGTCCTGTTAAACAATGAGACCATAGAAGGACCCAGAAGGTGGAGATTACACTTAGTGTGTCTAAAAGACCCTGGGAATTGAATTGTTTTTGCTACATTTTGAAGGCTACTGTACATCTCTGCCAATCAAAGGAGGTCATGGGGTGGTGGGGTATCCTCTCTGGACTTCAGCTTATCCACTGTAAAATGGGCACACTTCTCCCTCGGCATGCTGTGGCAGCGATGAGTTAGAGACACTTTGGGGAATTAAATGCTGGTAGAACACTCCAATAAATGCTGGTTATTGTTGCAGTTACTGTAATTATTGGGTTTGGATACAATTGCTGTTGGTAATGGAAGGGAAGAGGGGAGGGGAGGGCAGGGGGATGCTTGAGAGGGAAGAGAGAGGGAGAGAGAGAGAGAGAGAAAGAGAGAGAGAAAGAGAGAGAGCAGAAAAGTAGACTGTTACCTTCCACTGGTCAGTTTACCTGGAGCCCTGACCACTTCTTTCTGAGATCTACTGACCTGGGAGCTTTGTGGAGGTGGGAGTGGGGAGGGACCCTGGAATGAAGAGATAAGCTAATTCAAGTCAATTCTCATCTCTATGGCACCCATCACCATGGTACCCTGAGATGCAGCAGCCAAACCCATTTAAAAAAAAAAAAAAAAAAAAAAGACAAGTGCTAAAGTCCTTTTACACATCTTCCAGTGGGCCAGGATGAGGGAGGGAGTGCTGCCAGAGTCTTTCAAGGGCAGGTCGATGGACTAGACTGCAACCTGTGACTACTGCAGTGGCCGGTGGCCGTGGCCCAGCATCTATGTTCTGCATTCTGTGATATCATTGGTACCGAGGATTATCCTCATCTCTCAAGCTGAGTCCTCATCATCCATCTTCACGATCTCGAAAAGCCCCAGGGCATCTTGCTTCTTGTGCCCTTTTATAAGCAGGGACAGCGGGTGTGTGTGTGTGTGTGTGTGTGTGTGTGTGTGTCTGTGTATATATGTGTGTGTGTCTGTGTGTGTGTCTGTATGTGTGTCTCTCTCTGTGTGTATGTGTATGTATGTGTGTCTCTGTGTGTGTATGTGTGTATATGTATGTGTGTGTATGTTTGTGTATGTGTCTGTGTGTCTCTCTGTGTGTCTGTATTTGTGTGTATGTGTGTATATGTATGTGCGTGTATGTTTGTGTGTGTCTGTGTGTGTGTCTCTTTGTGTCTGTGTGTATATGTATGTATGTGTATGTTTGTGTATGTGTTTGTGTGTATGTGTGTATGTGTCTTTCTGTGTGTCTGTATGTTCATCTGTGTACAACTGAGTGAACAGAACACATGATCGATTTGCCAAGGTCACTTGACCCCATTGCATAGACCCCTAAGGTGTCCCTAGCTCCCTCGATTAGAAATTTCTAAAATAGAGCTCCATGGGCTCTCAGACGAGCTGCAGCCACGGAAGAGGCAGGGGCTACAGTGTTGTAGTGGGGAGCTCCTGCGGTAGGCTTTTAAGCCTCTTGACAAATTATCTCTGTGGCCCCAGAACCAAGCACACCCTGGGTGCTCAATAAAAATCAGATGAATGAGTGACTGAGGCTGGGCGGCTGGGGAGGGAGAAGAGGCAGTAATTGATCAAGAAGAGGAAAATTCAGAACTTGCAGCTCCAAATGAGCCAAAATGACGGCAGCTGAGAAGCCTCTGCTTCCGTGCAGGGCTGGAAAGAGGGCGGCAGCCCGGGTTTGTTTCTCCACCCACCACTCTGAAGCGGCATTGGCAATCCTGGAATTTAGGTGTGAGAGGCACGGAGGTCCTTGTGATCACAGGCACTGGGAATCAGGAGTGTTAAACACACAGATTTGTTCCTTCAAAGGGAGGGATGCAGCCAGGTGATGGTGGCACCGCCTCTAATCCCAGGCAGAGGCAGGGGGATCTCTGAATTAGAAGCCAGCTTGGTCTACAGAAGGAGTTCCAGGATAGCCAGGGCCACACAGAGAAACCCTGAATCAAACAAACAACAAACCAAACAAACAAAAAATATGATGTATAACCTGTTATATGCCTAAAGTGGAAGTGGTTAATGACTTGGTGACCTGGTGACCTTTGCAGTGGACAAGACCACACCGGCTCACCCTAGATCCTTATTATAAACTTTTTAAAATCCATCTTTATGGAATGTGTCACATGTACTCTACAAAGAATTCCAGCGTCGTTATGTCCTAAGCTTTATGTGCACACAGGATTGATTTATTATCATCAGGGAAATTGTCACCAAATTGTGCTGTGCTTAGATATGGCTGCTACTCAAGTCAAACTCAACATTTGACCCAACACCAGCTACTTAGTCACAGTTAACCAAACTGTCTTCTTGCCTCCCACAGACTGTTACTCTGCTGGACATGGTGGTCACAGAGATCCCCCAAAGGGACCCAGAACAGCAAGGGGGTGGCCTGAGGGAGAGCTGAGGACCATTTTCACTGATAGCTCTTCAGCACCCTCTGTGGGGAAGGACCAGAGGAGGAGTAGGCTTCCAGAGAAATGAGGAACTAGGAATCAGGTTAAAGCTGAAGAGTGTCAGAGGTTGGACAGGAAAAGAAAGCGAAGGTTAGCCTCTCCTTCCCTGGAGACTTTCCGAGGATGACAGGCCATCTGTTTGGACAAGGGGAAAGTTGGCCTTCGGTGCTCCGGATCTCAGGGGCTCCAGCTGGAGAAGTAGGTTTCACCACCACAGTCCTTGGGGCTGGTTGGGGACAAAGGGTCTGGGGAGGACAGAGACCCACCAGGCAGGCCCTCAGTGCCTGCCTCCTGTCTCTCATTTGTCAGGGGAAGTTTTTAATTAATGGTGTGTAATCTGATCTGGCCCGTCTTCCTGCTGAGTGCTGCTTTCAATCAGTGGGGCCATCTGCAGTGGCAATTCATAATTCTCTGGAGGGGGAGGGGGACCCAGGATGGGTGCCTTGGTGATTAATACAATTAGTCTTTTATGTTGATGATTGTCTTAGCGGGAGCAGATGATATGAGCCCAGAGCCCAGGCAGTTACTTCCGATTGGCTGGCGGGAAGCCCCTTGCCGCCCCACCCCCACCCTGCCCCTACTGCTGGTCTTTAACTTCCAGTCCCAGGTATAAAGAGGACAGGCCTCATGCGAGGACCACACTGTGCAAGGTGGGAGAGGCCAGAGAGGTGCCAGACTCTGGGACACATTAGTCCGCAGGTCTGAGGAAAAATGGGGACCAAATCAGATTTACTTTCCAAGAAAATCACTTCGCCTTAAGGAATTCTTCTGTCGAGGCCGAAGAAAAAGATAGGGCTGGCGTGTAGCTCTGCCTGCTGAGTGCTTGCCTAGCCTATCGTGTCCAAAGCCCTAGGTTTGACCTCGAACACCACATAAATGTGGTGTGGTGGCATGTGTCTGTAATCCTAGCACTCAGGAAATGGGGACAGGAGGGTTAGAACGTTTGTCTTCCTCTATAGCCTGAGTTGGCCTTGAACCTGAAGAGAAATGTCCTCCTGCTTCCGTCTCCCAAGGGACCATAGGCTCTCAAGCTTTCTGGGTCATGGACTAATTTACTCATATGGAAAACTCAGTGAAGGGACAGCCAGGATAGCTTTGTGACACCTGTTGTTACCACATGTGACACAGAGTCGGATTCCATGGCTCCTATCACTACTGTGGGGGATGCCATCTCATCCATGAGAGTACGGCTGCTTCCTGTGTGGTTCCCGGCAAAGCCAAGGCCGTTACTAAAGAAGACACCATTGCCTCTCTTTCATTCCCTGGGCTTAGCTGAGCCGTGGAGTGGTGTTTGTGTGTGTGTGTGTGTGTGTGTGTGTGTGTGTGTGTGTGTGCATATGTGTATGCGGCATGTGTGTTCCTGGAAGTGAACTCCAAAGGAAAGGTGACATGTCACACACAAGAAGAAAAATAACAGTGACCTTCTCAGAGCAGAGAAGCAGATCACTGGAGAGATGGTAGCTAGGAAAGCTGGCTTGGAGCAACTTCAGGACCAAAGGGGGCCGGATGCAGTAGTAACTAAGGGAAAAGGAGGGTTTTGAAGATTGGAACTTCATGTGAAAGAAAACAACAGGAATCAAATGTGGTGGTGTATACCTATGGTCCCAGTACTCCAGAGACTGAGGCAGGAGGGTACTCATGAGCCCAGGCCAGCTTGACCTCTTATCATCATGTCTCAACCACACACACATGCACACACACGCACACACACACACACACAGACACTCACTCTCGCACGCGCGCACACACACACACGCGCGCGCGCACATACACACACACACACACACACACACACACACACACACACACACACTCTCTCATTTAATAAAAAGAGCCATGGGGTGCCTCAGAGCTGGATGAACTGTTCCTGGGCTGCTTGGTGACCTGGAGGAACTGGAGATGGGAGGGAAGCTGGCCTCACGGTGGATGCCATCAGCACAGTCCCCACATATGCCCGCCATATTGACCCCCAGGTCTGCATGTGTACAGACATCCAGACTCCAGGGGAGGGGAGCCTTTGAGAGCTCTGAGATTGGACGAGCCCCATCAAGACCCCAGCCTTCTGCACCCTACAGAATTCCCTGAGCTGGCTTGCAATCCTAGCTTCTCAGTCTATGGTAGGCCTGAGCCAGGACAGCCTAAAGCTGATTGTAACTACACCCAACCTCTCTGGGACTTCATCAACTAGAGTTAAAGTTAGCTTTTCTCAGAAGAAACTCAAGGCACTCAATCCTGGGCTTCTATCCTGTGTCCTTGGGGTTGGGGTTGTGGGGAGATGACTAATCCTTCTTCCTTCACAGACAGCCCCTCCCCCAGCTAATTCCTACTCTGTAAAATGACCTTGGTCTTCTGGGTTCCTAACCTTGTGAGGTGTGAAGTTTGCAGATTTGAAGAGTGATTCAGAGAGCCATGTCCAACCTCTTCTAGTCGGAGGTTCTGATAGGATGATCCCCATCAGCCAGGGACAAGGCTGTTCGTGTCAGTGTACAACTGGCTCAGATGAGGACTGTCCCTCCTGTTGACAGCTAGAGAAAAACCACACCTAGATCAGGACAGTACATCAGCCGTAAGCACACACACACACACACACACACACATCTGGTGGGGCACGGTCAGCACATATGAAGTCCCAGCCACTCTGGAGGCTGAGGCAGGAGAATCCCTCAAGCCGCACATGCCCTGAGTGGAGTCTAATCTCTTCCATGGTCCTACCTAATGGCCTGAGTATATTTTCAGTGGGATTACAAAGAGACCTTCTAGGTTTCAGAAACTTGCCTTGGGCTCCAGCAGTGAAGTCCAGCCTCTTCCTGCCACCAGTCAGTTGTATTTCTTCGCCCAGGAACGCTGCTTCTTGCTTCACTTCCTGTTGATTGTTACAGTCACAGTAATTTCTGGGGACCTTTTCCATTTGGGAATGTAATCTTTTGTTCAAAATATGTGGACGTTTCTTCTTTGTCTTCTCATTGCCCTGGTAGTGGGTTGTTTGTTTGTTTGTTTGTTTGTTTAAATTTATTTTTATGTATTTGAGTACAATGAAGCTGTCTTCAGACACCCCATAAGAGAGCATCAGATCCCATTACAGGTGGTTGTGAGCCACTGTGTGGTTGCTGGGAATTGAACTCAGGTCCTCTGGAAGAGCAGTCAGTGCTCTTAACCACTGAGCCATCTCTCCAGCCCCTGGTAGTGGTTTTATAAAATAAAATACATTAAACTGCACAGAGTTGGATGGTTAATGAGTAAAGCACCAGTGATGTCAGACAGACAGACAGAGACAGACAGAACCAATATCAGATCCTGGTTTGAAGAATAGCAGAGCAATATCCTTGCCATCTTAAACAAAGTCAAATGATGACATGTGGATCAGGGTTCTTGCTAGTGACCTTGAACTCCTGCTGGGAGGCTCCCCCTCCACCACCCACTCCACCCCACCCCCCCTCCACCCCCCCTGTGAGGAGAAAGAATTACCCACAGCACTGCCCCCACCTGCTCTCCTCCACGGCTCAGAACAACACTGGGGAATAACGGGGAAGAGAAAAACCAAGCTTGATAGATTTTTTTTTTAACCTACAACTTAGGGCCAGCTGCAGTGGTGTCAGAGAGAAAGGCAGGGAGGAAGTTAAGAGCTAATCAAGACAAAGCATCTAGCCAGCTGTGGCCACTCAGGGCAGCTATGGCAGGGGGTCAGCATAGCCAAGATCTGCAATCATGTCTCAGGGAGAGAGCCTCACAGGGCAGAGTCACATTCAGCAAAGCTGGAGAGACCAGGCACTGTCAGTGAGGGGGTTACAGGAGTCTGACGATGTTAATTAATAGACTGCAGTTAGTGGACAGAAAAAAAAAAAGAGAGAGAGAAATAAAAAATGGATGAAAATGGTATTTCAGAGCTTTGATTAGGGCCAATGAAGAAGTAAAGAGTCTAAGGGAAAAGACCAGAGATGGGCAGAGACCAGTATCCTAACTCTAGATTTGAAACAGGGCCCAGACAGGCCACAGCCCAGCCCAGGATGGAGATATGTGATGTCAGAGACAAGAGCCATGTGCTGAATGTTCTCCACCTGGAAACAGCGTCCAGGTCCCTCAGCAGCTGATTTCTTTTCTCCCTGGATCCCAGCCTTACATCACCACTGTGGAGACTGTCAGCTCCCGGCTCTCCCTCCCCAGCTCCCACCCACTCCACCCCAATCCTGCCCTGGCACTGAACACCTTTTTGCTAGATTATGTGAGCACCTGTCACAGAAAGGCCTTTTAAAACAAAATGATATTTTTAGTCTACTAATTGCAGGACGCGTTCCCCTGACTCTAGTGTGTGTCCCGTGCTAGAGGGTTCATTTTCTTCCCATCAGTTTTCCAAGTCACAGCTTTTCCTTTCTCTCTCTTGGTCTCATTTTGTGGTAGCACATACCCCAGGCAGGTCTCAAACTTGTAATAATCCTCCTGCCTTGGCCTCCTCTATGGAGTCCTCCAGACGTACGTCAGAGGGAGAGGACTTCCTTGGGTATTCTGGATTTGACAAGCAAACTGGACAGAGATCATAAGAACACTCCCAACGGCCTGTTCAGATACAATGCCTTGTCACCTATAGACGGTTTTGTGTCCATGCCTGACCTTCATCACTGACCTCCGTTCAACAGTGTTTTTCCCCTTCTTGATTCTTTGTTCTGGGGATAATGACTGGGATACATCTTGATCCTGTATTACAAGCTGCCTGTAGGCCCCTTTGTGCTAAGATATCTTGTAGATTCTTGGTGGCTCTGCTCTCCCTAGAGCAGCTATGCTCAAACAAGGGATGCCCTGGGGTTTTGCTTGTTAGTTGGTACCAGGGCCTGAACCCCTGGACCGAATCCCCAGTCTCTGCCCTAAGCATCACTAACTCACTGTGTCTTAGTTACATTTCTATTGCTGTGAAGAGACCACCAACCAAAACCTAAACAACTCACAGAAGAGAACATATAATTTGTGGGTTTACAGTCCCCGGGGATTGGTGCCTGACTACCATGGTACACATGCAGGCAGCTGCCGTACTACAGTGGAAGCTGTATGCAGACAAGAGGACAAGAGGATTCAAGAGACAGAGAGCTTGGCAGGCTTCTGAAGCCCACCCCCAGTGACACATCCCCTTCAGCAAGGCCACACCTCCAAATCTTCCCAAACAGTTCCACCAACTGGTTGTATGGTCAAACATACAACCCGACGTGGGCCATTCTGTTTTGAACCACCACATACCAGAACTGTTTTAACGTGTCTTTGATCATGGTAAGGTGGCGGGTTAGTTACCAACTAACAGAACAGCTTATACTTCCAACCAAAATAGCATTGAATGTAGGAATATATGCCATTATCTTCTGAGCCAACCAGAAAAAACAAAGGGTACATTGTAAAACTCCATTGATTATGAGGTGCCTCCAGTCCCCTAGGTATTAGCCAGGCATTTTAAAAGCACATCTTATAATCAATGAAATGACCGTTTCTCCTTCCAATCTTGGGTCTTTAAATCAAGGCTTAAATCAGGAAAGCCTCAAGTCGTCCTCTCAGAGGAATGGCGACCAAGTTCCTATCTTCTCACACTGCCGTCTGTCGCAATGCCAGCTTTTAGGTTGTACAGACTATGCCTCGGAATCCTTTTCACAGAGGCAAGACAAAACATAAGTCATGCCAATCTGGGAGAGAAAGGGGGACCCCGTAAACAGACAAGGAGGGGGAGCACCCCAAAGAGAAAGGGGGACCCCATAAACAGACAAGGAGGGGGAGCACCCCAAAGAGAAAGGGGGAACCCCGTAAACAGACAAGGAGGGGGAGCACCCCAAAGAGAAAGGGGGACCCCGTAAACAGACAAGGA
>JANHMN010000012.1:3892821-3921975 GCA_030674055.1 Rhabdomys pumilio | reverse complement strand
GGAGGGGGAGCACCCCAAAGAGAAAGGGGACCCCATAAACAGACAAGGAGGGGGAGCACCCCAAAGAGAAAGGGGACCCCGTAAACAGACAAGGAGGGGGAGCACCCCAAAGAGAAAGGGGGACCCTGTAAACAGACAAGGAGGGGGAGCACCCTCCACACTTGGAACTCCAAGCAGACAGCCACACTGTCGCCACTGTGGTGGACAGAGCATGACACTGGGGTGGGATAGCCTAGCAGACAGCAAGAGAATGGAGTCCTCCGCTGCACAGAGAAGCCCGAGCCTTGCAGTAAGTGAGCTGATCCACAGCAGCAAAGCGAACCAGAGACGCTTCACTGTTCTCCCCTCCTCCATTCCACTGATGGCCCACGGCAGCAGAGCTGACACCTACTCAGGGTTGGGTTGGATCAAGTTCAACGAGCTTCCCACCCTCCTAACTCCTGACTTGCCCTGTAGGCAGCTGTGCAGAGGAGAGGGACGGGAGATCTTGCTTTCTAGGCCCAGGGAGAAGCTTGAGAGCAGAGGAGCAAGGTTTGAGAGAGATAGGGAAGCAGCCCCTCCTCTCCCATTTATATGGTGGCAGGCATTGGGGCAGGGGTTGCAGAGCCATCCCCTGGTCCTTCGGCACCTCAGCCAAGGGTATGCTGCTCTTCTGTGGTGGTGAGCTGTCAGTTGGGTACTCTTTCTCAAGGCACCCGGTGTGTTCTCACTGACATAGTAGCTCCTGGTCTGAAGTGTCAAGAGGGTGGCAGACTCTTCCACACTCAGCTCCTACAGTCTGGGTGTGTGCCTGGTGCTTGGGCCTTCTTGCACACCCGACCGAGCACGTCGGCTTATGCACTGGAGACACTCTGTCCCTGTCACACGTCTGTCAAGTTTCCATCTGGTCCGTACTGGAGCACACTGGAGTTCTCTGGAGCCAGCATGCTGCCTGAAGTATAGGAGACAATGTCCGGCTGGCAGGGCCTGTGCCAGCTCCACCATCTCGGCTGCCTCTGCCAAGCCCTGCATGACCTCCCTTCTCTCTTCACTCTTTAGCATCGTTCTGGGGCCTCCTCAACCCTTAGAGAAGCTTTTCTAGTCTTTACCTTCAGGTAACCGTTTGTACCTGTGCCAGTCTGAGTTTTCCCAGGAACTGGGGTGTGGGGCAGGTAAGGGGACAGCAGCTGCTGTAGGCCAGAGAGCTTGGGTATCTAAGTCTACTTCATGGCACTGCTCAGCTCTGGCCCTCCCAGGATCAGTTTTGAGACAATAGTAGCCTAGCACTCTAACAATATTAAGTCAGCCACTTCCCACCCCACCAGGTTATCTTTCCTGAAGCCTCCAAGCAGCATCATGAGAAGATGCAGAGGTTAGTCAATTCCTCTAACCCAGCGAAGACGGCTCCCTTAAGCCGCCGACCGCGGGAGGTTCCCCGTTAAAGCAAAGCAGCTGGAAAGGGCTTAGCCCTTTAATGCCAGCAGCTGTATCTCCAATGTGGCTGCTCTGCTGAGGGGCTGGACGCTATCCAGAAGCATCAGGCGTTTAGCCCTAGTCAGTGCGCATTAGCCCAGGAGGGGAGAGCAGCTAGCTCCCTGAGAGGAAAGGCGGTGCTTTATTCAAGCACCCCCCCTCCCCCCACGCGCCTAAGCTTTGCTTTCCAAAGAAAACTCTCAGCCCCTTTGTATCTCTCTAGCTACTGCATACTGGATGGAGCATATCCTCTCACAGGCAGTGTCCCCTCTGTGGCAGGAACAATTCACCTAAGGACAAGGCCACTTGTTAGTTTTGACAACAGAAAGACTTTGGACCATTAACCACACTGACTCCTTGGGCTGGAATCATTTCCCCCTCTCTAAGGTCTAAGGAATTCCTCTGATCCCGGGTATGCAGACATGTGGACATAACTCTGTGGAGAGCCCTAAGCCTCAGGGTTGGCGAGGGGGAAAGCTGAACAGCCCTCAGAAAGCCCTGGCACAGCTCAGGCTGCTGAAGAGATCACTCGAAGACTTCTTACTCAGAGCCAGATGGTAAACATGAGTTGGAGTGAGAGCTAATGCCACTCAGAGGGAAAGTCAAAGAGCTAATCCCTTGACACGTTCCTCAAAGCTGGCTGATAGCTTGGCTCAGACTTGTCTGTCTTTGGCTTTGAGCTCCATGGCACAGACGCCACGCATGGGTGGCCACACAGAGTAACAACCTCATGGGCTCATACCTGTTCATTCTCCTTCTATACAGAAGGCTTCCCAGGACCACCAAGTCCTCTGTTCTGTTGAGCAATACCCCACTCAGCACAAAGTCTGTCCTCAGCCCCCTGCTAGCAATGTGGCTGCTTCCCCCCCCCCCCCCCCGTTCTTTCTGTGGCACGTCTTAGAATGAATGCTGAACTGTATTCAGTTTCTTCACTTAGAAAGCTAAGCATGGTAGCATCCCTGTGACTCAGGACTGAGATCTAGTCTCAGATAAGTTCTTATAATGAAGAGAACATAAAAGTCTGAAATGAGAATGATTGCTAACTACTTCTTACCATAGCTTTTTTTTTGGTCCATTTAATATATAGGTGTTTGCCAGCAAGTGTCTGAGCACCACACGGAAACCAGGTGGATCCCTTGGAAGAGGAGCTCCAAACAGTTGCCAGCCCTTGTGTAGACACTGGGAATTGAACCAGGGTCCTCCGGAAGAGCAGCTAGTTCTGTTAATCACTGAGCCATCTTTCCAGTCAGTCCTTTACTACAAAGGGATTTGGTTCGACTGGTAGAGTGGCTGCCTAGCATGCATGCACATGAAACCCTGGGTTCGATCCCTTCCACCACACACTGCTGTGGTGGTACATAGCTGTAATCCCAGCATTCTAGATGGGGAAGCAGAAGTTCAAGGTCATCCTCAGCTACTTTGTTAAGTTTTGAGACGAGCATGGGCTGTAGGAGACCCTATCTCACAAACAAAACTAAACCAAACCCAAACAAACCAAACACCACACTTCCAAGTATTAGACTTCAAAGGTGGCCTTCTTTCCCATCCTACACGACAGAGGACAAAACTCTCACCCACTACAAGGTTATTGACATTGGCCGTCTTCCACCTGACTTCATGAATACCAACCATCAACAAATACAGTTCTGAGAATTATGGTCTAATGAATTACATAAGACAGGGAGCTACTGGCCTGGTGCCTCTCCTCGTTTACAAAATATACTAGCTACAGGAAGCATATTTTAAAAAATTACCAAGTTCTTAGGTTAAGTGGTCATTCTCCAAACCCTGTGTACACTGAAAGCACAGTGCCAATGGCCAGCTCTACAGGTTGACATTTTCTCTGCGCCCTAATCATGGCTGAATCTGAGTCATCACCAAGATCATGTTAAACAAGGTATACTGGCTAAGGTCCTACTGTGAGCTGAGCTGACTCAAACCCTGAACCACACGGTCATACTCACTTCTCTACATCAGCTCTTTCTCATTCATGTTTAAAAAAAAAAAAAAAAAACCCTAGGAAAAAATAGAACAGCACATCCCCAAATGTACATCGTATGTGCAGAATAATGTATGCGACTATGTATGTATGCATGGGTACCAGACCCCCAAATCTGGGCACGCTGTATGTGCAGAATAATGTCTGAGGCTATGCAGATGTGCATGGGCTCCATAGTCCACACCGGGCATGCTGTGTGTGTAGAATGAGTGAGAGCCTATGTGCACATAGGCATGAATAGAACTGCTGCTCCCAGTTGTGGTTTCACTCTGTGCAGTTTCAACTCCCCAGTCAACCGTGACCCAACAATACCAACTGGAAAATCCCAGGAATAAACAACTGCTAAATTTTAAGCCACCACCAAGCCTGGCTACAAAATTGATCTTCCTGAACAAGGAGAAATGGTTAAATGCCCACCGATAAACATAAATCGTTGCTGTTGTATCAAGCCAGCTAATGCTTGTCCAGTTAAGTAAATACCACTGGTGAGTTGTGCATAAATTGACATTTAAGCTGTAAAGAGTCCCATTATTAGCCTTGGGATGGTGGTTCGTGTCTACAATCCCAGAACTTGGAATGCTTAGGCAACAGGAAAGCCCTAAGTGTAGCCTAGACTATGTACCAAGTGCCAGGGATATATTGAAGCACTGCCCCCAAAATACATAAAAATTCTCATTTTTTTTTGCATCAAAGATAAAGAATATCAAAAGTGAAATAATTCTAGGCCAGTCTGGGCCAGAGAGAGACATGGTCTAAAACAAGAGAGATGAAGCGGCAGCTTGAGAAGTGTTACAAGCAAGAGATACGGGTCCAGCCACTTCAACACAGTGGATCCCTTTAATTAAAAAGGCCCTTGGTAGTTGAGCTGAGGGGCTGCTGAAGCCGAAAGCAGAGACATTCCTCTGCTAACCTCAAAATCATCCCCATAGCTGAGGTCTCTCAGCTTAGCTCAAAACCCGAGCAACCGGCTGCCAGCAAGTGACACACGAGGCTGTTTCTTTTTTCATTAAGGGGCCATCAATTCCTGCATAGGGTAGTCTTGCCTTCACTAAAGGCACACAGCTCATTTACTTCCTCCCTATTACTGACTTCAAGTGTACCTTGGAGAGACGCTACAGAACAGCAAATGTGGAGCCAGGCCAATGCAAAGCTTGCAAAGACACAAGAAAAGAGGTAACATCTAGGATAGAGTTGGAAAAAAGCCTAGCAGGCATGTGTGTGTGTGGCAGGGAGGAGTCTGGGAGATGGGACCCATCTTCTGTCAATTTGCTGAGGCAGATGGGCCCTGCTGTGAGAGCTGCCCCCTCCTGGGAAAAAAGCCAGTAGGTTGCCTCCTCTCTCCACTGTTACATATTAAGCCTGCAAACTGTCTGCGTTCAATCTTAGATCCATTCTGCTCACCAGCTTCTGCGCTCCAAGTGCAGGTGCCCTCAGTTAATCATCCCGGCTCACTCCAGAGTCACTTCCAGCGGTGAAGGATGGTCCAGGCAACCAGCCTGCGGCAATTTTTTTCCTTTAAATCTGCACCATTCTGATCCCTAAAGACTAGTTTAAAAAGTTTATTTATTTTGCCTAAAATGCTTTCTTCAAACAAGAAGATAAGAAATGTAGGACTTCAGTTTAGAAAAGCAGACGGAATGAGAAGGAGAATAAAGTTCTCCAGGTTTACGTCAGGTTCAGCTGGGAGGTGCAAACAAAAGACTCAGAATATTGCATGGGAAGGGGTCTTCAGAAAGGACACTAAAGGGCAAGAAAACCAACATCACTTTCATTCTGAAAAAGCTATTTATTTTTTTCCACAAAATATTCCAAATACATGTTACAGATAAGGGTTAGTATGAATCAGAAAACATCCCAAGGAAGGAAGCCATTTTGAACACTGGAAAATGCTAACCAAAAAAGCCAATGTTCACATATATGTGTCTGTTTCACGGAAAAGTTCACCATCCAAAGTGCAAAGACAGAAGCAGTTAACTTTCTTCTTGCTATATGAAAATAGACAAGTCTTCTCAACTGCTAGCTGACTTTTAAAACTGGCTCCACTGGACAAAGAACAAGGGGGTCAGTGGTCAGAATGAACTCAGCTTTAGATCCATCTGGCTTTGACCCCAATCAACTGCAAAGTCCAGGCAGAGACCAGCTAGATAGAGACAGCACAGCACGGGATCATAGCCTATGGCACTTTCTACAACTCAGCTTAACTCAAATGGAAGGGAAGCATCCTCAGATGGTGCCTCAGCCTATCCCACTGCTCCACTGCTGAGGGCTCCATGCCTTCCTCATGCTTCAGTCCCTGAAGGAGGAAGAGGAACTGGGTTTTGAGAAGGGGCCATACTACTGCCTCTGTGCAGCTCTGTATCCTGTCCTGAAGTCTCTTGTCCTGAGATAGCTCAGGTGTACCTAGGAGGTACAGTTTCTGTCATTGTCTAAGTGACACCACAGGAAAGTCATTTCATGAGCAGTACTTGGCTTTAAGCCAAAGGGAACCCCCCACCCACCACAAGAAGAGCCATGACCAATCCCCATTTCCCTTCTGCCTTGGGAAAGATCTCCTATTTTAAAGCTCCCAACAACTAATACAAGGTGCTAAGTCTCCAGGTGAGAGGGGCTACATAGCAATCAAATTCTATGCACATTAAACTTTATTAAAACCTGGAAAACACTAAAAAGCAGTAATTGCACAGGAGAGAGGCTAGAGAGCAAACAGTGTGTCTCCTGCAGGGAGTAGACTGAAACGGCAGAAACGGCTCTACTTGAGGTACGGAGCAGGGAAAAATTTGCCCTGTTGACCTAAGTTGGTGGCAGACTTGCTCTTGTTCCCAAATCTAAAAATAAATTAGAGAAGATGAATCAGAAAAGTGTTCTGCAGGCTGGTGAGAAGGAAGAGAGGCCATTACTGCACACACCTGACTACCTGAGACCCATCCCTAGAGCCTACAGAACAGTGGAAGGAAAGAACTAACTGCAAAAAGCTCTTCTCCAAGTGGGTGCCCTGTTGCACACATATTATACATGCATATGAGTTCTTTAAAAAACATATTCTATAGAAAATACAGAATAAACATTATGTCACTTGATATAAAGAACTAAACATGGGGACTGTCTAGGGAGCTGTTCTGTAAAGTGTTACTGACCCAGCAGGCCGGGTCACCGAGTCACCTCAGAGACCTTCATCTGATGGAGTTCCCAATTCTGCTTCAGTTGTTTTCATTTACTTTTTTAGATAAGGCCCTGGCTGGTCTGGGACTCATTGTGATTTTCCTGTCTCGGTCTCCCAAATGCTAGAACTGTTAGGACTGCAGGCATATACGTCAATAAGCGTGCACATACACACGCACGCACCTGCAGTTTTACATACCTGGGTGTGCTCTTGGAGAGGTTGTACAATCTCTGTGACAGGGAACTTGATAAAGGAGTCTTGACAAGCTGGAATTCAGGGGTGGTCACGGGCCCCAATAAGCTCACTTCAAACAAAATTGAGACATATTTTTAAGTGAATGGGGGAAAAAAATGAAAATGGTTTATGCTGACTAGCCTCTGATTTGAACATAGATGGTCTTAGCTGATTAGCCTCTGAAGGTCAGACATGCAGCTGGTCATTTCACAGGTCATTTTCCCCCTTGTTTTGTAACTTGTTACTAAATCTTCTCAACTATCCAGGCAACTACTCAATACACAGCTGACATTCACTTCCCGATTCAGACAATTCCCAAACTCCAAACTTGGCATGTCTTAACATCTGAACATTTGACTTTTACATTGTGGTGGGAATGAAACCATCAGACGGAAGCCTCCTGAGATGCCTCCTGAGCAATGGCCCAATCCCTGAACCCACATCGTGGGAGGAGAAGACCAGTTCCCTCAAGTTGTCCTCTGACTTCCACAAATGCACATGGCATATGCACCCACACATAAAATAAATAAAATGTAGTAACAATTTTCTAAAATGAAACCAAATCAATACAGCACGCTAACAAACCTAATTCGGGACTTCAGCCTGGGAATAGCATCACGCTGGATAGAGCTGTGTAACTATGAAAAACTGACGGACTTTTCAAGTTGGTGGGGGCTGATCAGGAGTTGAGAGGGGACCTCACATAACCCAGAATGGCGCTGAACTCCTGTAGCTAGGATGACCTTCAACTCTTTGCCTCCGGCCTTCACTTCCTACAGAGTTAGGGCTACAGGTGCTCATTACACACCCAGCCCAGAAATTCCAAACAGCTGGAAGCTCAGAGGAATGGGCCAACAGCCCAGCTCCCGAAGAAGGAGCAAACTGGGGCAGAGCTGACCTTTAACGTCTGGAGTCCGTGGTGTTGAGTTCCCATTGCCTCGCTGGCTGTCAATGTTCTCTTGGTCCACCATCATGAACTGATTCCAGTACTCCAGGGGCAGAGAGAGCAGGCGCTCCACCACCTAGAGGGCACAGGGTCAACCTTACTGCAGGGATCTGTTGTTGGTGTTTCTCAGTCTTACTCTGCAGCCCAGGCTTGCCTAGGACTTGAATTGTCCTCCCGGCAGAACCAGCCACTGCATGTGCTCACCATACAATGCTTATTTCTGTCCTTATGCTGTGTTAGTGCATTGCAAAGCTCAGACCTTCTGTATCTGTGCACACATCAACTCCTACCTTGAGCTGACGTTTGATGTCCTGGAACATTGTCACTGGGTCTGGATTGGGCACCGTATGGGCAACTATTGTAGGGCCAAAGACTTTAGCTAGATTGGCAATATCCATCTTAGTGTTTGGACTCTGAGCCACTCTAAATAAAAGATTATATTAAGAAACATATTATTCCTCTTAAATATACACCAAAATATACATTCTATAAAAACCAACTCACTGTCCACACTATTTTCTCGTTGGAAGATTCCCTCACTCACAGACTAAGTCTCTGCTGTACTAACCTCTGTAGGTGGATCATGAGGAAGGCCAGTGTGTCCCTGTTGGCCTGGGGCAGCTCACTGACAGTCTGGTACATGGCAGCTGTACTGTTGTCTTCATCTGTTATCTCTGTGACAACAAGAAAGCACTGAAGGTCCACTCTTACCCTGGACAGCGGCCTCAGAGTTATCGACCACAAAGGCCCACCTCTACACTGAGTTTCTGAAACTTCTGGTGAGTTCACGACAGCACCAGACTCCAGTTTCAGTAACAGGCAGGACACTGGCCAACAGTTCAATGAGAAGTCAGAACCTCCTAAAACTCACCACTGCAGTTAGAGGAAGCAGCTGACAACCCACTGCTGGGAAGACACAACTGCAGAGATAAACCACCAACAATCATATGACATTTAAGGGTCTACTATGTACCACTAGTGCTATTTTAAGTGTGAAGATAACACAAACAAAAAAAGGCCTTGTTTCATGAAATGAATAATCTATTAAAAGAGCTGTTAGGAAAAGCAGAAACAAAACACACATCAGGCAGTGTCCATGAAGTAAAGAAACTGCACACGTGAAACATTAAAGCATGAGACCTGCCGCTTCTCACAAGGTGGTCAAAAAGGTGGGGTTAGGGTTAGTTTTTAAAACTGGGTCCCAGGTAGCCTACTCCAATCTCAAACTCACTATGTAGCTGAAGCCGGTCTCAAACATCCAGTCATCCTGCCCCTACTTCCCAAGTGCTGGGACAACCATGTTATACTTAGAAAACATGTTTCTAAGAACAAAATATGTGAAGAAAAACTGGGGAGGAAGAAGACGGAACAAACTACAGAGATATCTAGGGAGAAGCTGTTGGGGCTAAGACTACGGCAAATACGAAGGATTGAGGTGGGTGTATGCTACAAAATCCATGTCTCTGGGCTGGAGAGATGGCTTGTCACTTAAGAGCAATCACTGGCTGCTCTTGCAGAGGACCTGGGTTCAGTTCCCGGCACTCACATGGCAGCTCACAACTGCTTGCAACTCCAGCTGCAGGGGACCCAACACCCTCTTCAGGCCTTTGTAGGCCCTGTGTACACATGGTACACAGACAGGCAAAACATCTATATACATAAAATAAAAAGAAATTCAAGACTTCAGGATTAGAAGAAGGGGTATAAAGAAAATGGTGTTAGACAATAACAGGAGCCAAGTCACACAGGTCTGTTCAACCATGTTAGACTGGAGTTAGTCTAAAAATGACGGACAAGCTGGGCGGTGGTGGCGCATGACTTTAATCCCAGCACTCAGGAGGCAGAGGCAGGTAGATCTAGGAGTTTGAAGCCAGCCTGGGCTACAAAGTGAGTCCCAGGACAGCCAGGACTACACAGTGAAACCTCATCTTAAAAAACAAGACAAAAATTATAAAATAAAATAAAAATGGCAGACAGAGACAAAAGGGCCACCAAGAAACTTAGTGTGAAAGGACCACACCAGCACCCGCACGGACACTATCATGTAAGGGCACAAGCAGAAACACAACAATCTGTTAACAAGTTCTTAGCATATTCCAAGGACCGCAAAGTACCAGGGACTTGTGACAAGTACCAAATTTAAGGTATATTTATAGGCTGCTAACAAGGTCTGTGGTGGAAAGAAAGGAATCAAAACTGGTCCTGTTTTCAAAGGGATAACCTAAAACCCAACCAAAATCCAAGACCAACAAGTAACCCTATAACATCTAATTTAGTTTAATTCTTCCCCTTATTTTATGTGTACAGGTATGTTGCTGCCATTTATGTGGTACCTGAGGGGGCAGAAGGGGGCAATAGATCCTTCGGGTCTCTGGTTACAGATAGTGTGACCCACCCATTCAGAAGCTGCAAATCCAAAGCAGATTCTCTGAAGAGAAGCCAGTCTCTCAGACGCTCACAGAGCATCTCTCAGCCCCTCTAGTTATAGGAAGAAAAGGCATGATGGGGGGCACGTACAGTTGCTCACCCACCCAATGGTGTGAGCACCTGCTACACTTCAGACACTGTATCAGATAGTGGAAGAATTAGCAAACTATGTGAACACAGCTCAGTTCTGGAATCAGCTGATGCCACAATCAAGTTCTGCCCTTACCTGCTGCCTCCATGAAGGCTTTGCTTAGCCAAAAGGTCAGAAGGGGTTCTTTGAGGCTTCGAAGGAAGTCTTTCAGGAGGCTGCAGATGGCATGGATATCGTCCACTTTGCTGAGGAGGGGTACAGTTTTCACTTTAAGGAATTTCTCTTTCAGCTCTTTTACCGTGCGGTCACAGCCTGAGATCCTGTATAAGCCTGCCTGTTAAAGAGACTATTCTTACTGAGGAACTTCCAAATTACTAGACAGACAACAAACTCACCTATGCAGTGTTTCCTCTCACCTCAGTCAGGCCGCGCTGCTCAATCTCATTCACACAGCTGACAACAATAGCAGGGATCATGGGAGAAGTCTGAGACACAAAATCTGCCAGCATTCCCTGGAAGAAAAAACTTTTATTTACACCATTGAGACCAAGAGAGGAAGACCTCATGCAAAGATTATCACGAAACACTAAGAAAATATATCAGCTTCTAAATTTCTATTCTACAAGTACATGTTAAAACAGACTTGGGGGCTGAGAGACGGCTCAGAAGCTAAGAGCATGTGCTGTTTTCCAGAGGACCTGGGTTCACTTCCCAGCACCCACATCAGATGGCTGACAACCACCTATTTCACTCCAGCTCCAGGGGAATCTGACATCTCTGATCTCCAGAGGTACCTGAGCTCATGTGCACAAAGCCTACCCCGTGGATAGTTTAAATAGTAATAAAATTTTTGAAGACTCTTGGAGGAGTGAGGTGCGGCTCTATTACAGTATAAGCCTGACTGCATGAGGCCCAGGTCTTGATCCCATGGTAACTGATGCGTGCTGTTCCCGCACGCTGCAGACAGAAGCTAGAGACAGAAGCTGGAGACAGAAGCAGGAGGAAGAGTTTGAAGTCACTGACATATTAAGTCTGAGGCCATTCTAGACCACATGAGTTCCTGACTCAAAACAGAAACAAAGAGCCTTAGTCACTTGTCCTCAATGAGCATGTCTTCATGCTGTGGTCTATATGTAACCAAACTTTTTCATGAGCAAGTAACAGTGCCACCAATGATGACTGCTTCCTCTTCTACTCAAGACAAGAGACAGCAAGCAGTGCAGAGATTACAGCATGGAGCGGGGAGTGAGAAGTGCAGAGATTACAGCATGGGGGGAGTGAGCAGTGCAGAGATTACAGCATGGGAGGGGACTGAGCAGTGCAGAGATTACAGCATGGGCTGGGTATGGCACAGCCACCGCTTTAACCCCACAGTGGAGAGGAGCTCTCCGAGTTTGGATCCTGAGCTGGAGATCTTTGAGATATACCCAGTATACCCCTTGCCTACTGAAGGTAACAAATCTTTTCCCACTGGTGTGCACTCAACAAGATGCAACCACTACTCAGCTGCATGTCAGCACCTAAAGCCAGTACAGATGCATCAGGGCTGCTCTGTGATATGGTCTGCACAGGGAAAAGCAGCCTAGGAAGGTCCACAGATGAGAAGATGATGGACTTACGTTTAAAGTAAGAGTATAGTCAAGATTTCCTTCTGCACTTAATACAGACAACACACAAGTTGTACCTTAGCACAGAACAGCTTTGACACTGCCAGAGTTTCACATCTTCTTTCTAGTGTTAAGGAATTTCAGCTAGGGATGGAGATGGCTGAAGTAAGAGTCCTCGTGCAGAGGGCCTGAGTTCAATTCCAGCACCCTTGTCACATGCCCTGCAACTACCTGTAACTACAGCTGGAGAGGCCCTGGTACTCACATGCATATACAACATATATACATAGTAATAATTAAATTAATCTTTCAGTTTGTGGACTAGACCTAAATAAACTAATAAGTTTTATAAAATAAAACAGGCATAGTGGTAGAGGCCTTTGATCCCTGCTCTTGTGAGGCAGAGGCAGGTGGATCTCTAAGTTTAAGACTAGCCTGGTCTACAGAGCAAGTTCCAGGACAGCCAGGGTTACACAGAGAAACCCTGTCTTGAAAAACCAAGATATTAATAACAATCAGAAGAAAGAGAATAAAAGAATCCACTGGGCAGGACTAAGGGTGAGGTTGAAGATCTCATAAGACAAGAGTGGCCTTGAGCTCACTGTGGAGTTAGACAGGAGGAGAAACCAGGGGAGGCTCCGAGCATGCCTACTGTGCATGTGGGAAAGCTCCCTAGGAGAGGAGAGGGTGGAGGAGGAGACGAGGAGGGACCTGCCATAGAAAGGTTATTAAATAGAAAAACCCAAACAAGACCCTGCTGCATGCCAACATTTACTGTTTCTATTCATTTTTCATGAGGGGAAATTCTATTTGAGATCAATAATTTTAAAATAAAAAACTGACACTCAGCCTTTTAACAACAACTAAAGCAGCAAATGACGGTTGGTTGCTGTGAGTCTCACCTCTCCAATCTTAACTGGAGTTCCCACCAGGGGGGAAATGCAGGGAAGGGGACATCGGTCCCGACACTCTGGATGAGAGACCAAACGACAGTCTCGACACTTCAGAGATAGTTTGCCAAACTTGATCCGCTTTCCACATGGAACACAAGATTCGGGCTTAATAACCTGAGGACAAAACAGGGCAGAAGCATAGAGTAATATGAATTACAGTCATTGTCAACCACATGCATTAAGTGCACAGTATGTATGAAACAACATTTTAGGCCCATTACACATTTTAATGTAAGTCCCACAAAAAAAATTATAAAATAGGTCTTGTTTCTTCATTTTAATTAATAAGAGCAGTGGTCTGGTGAGCCTGGTGGCACATGCTTTCATTCAAATACCTAGGAGACAAAGGCAACTGATCTCTGAGAACTCAGAACTAACCAGGGTTACAAAATGAAGCCCTATCTCAAAAAAAAAAAAAAAAAAAAAGAAAGAAAGAAAAGAAAAGAAAGGAATTGGAAGAAGAGGAGAAAGAAGAAGAAAAGAAAATGAATACAGTCCAACTGCCAATCCCTCCTCAGTCAGGGGTAGAGGGGCGGATCCTTATGAGCCCCTCCCCCGCCCAGGCTGCAGAAGGCGGAGAGTTGCTCTTCTCTGGAGGCTGCTGGGAAGTTCTTCATGCTCCAGTGCATGAACCCTCATAACCATGCACACATAGCAGCACTAAGTAGACTCAATTAGTTATTAAGAAATAGAAGGAGGACATGGTGGAGAGTAGTTTTGGGGGACTGGTGAATGGGGTGAATATGATCTCCACAATGCATGCATGTCTGAAATTCTCAAAGAACAGACCATGTCATACTTTTAATAAGTGTTGACAAGATCGAGAGAAGCTGAAACTCATATACTACTCAGCAATGTAAAATTCAGTAGCCACATGAAGGAAAGTCTAGAAGAACCTCAGAAATTTAAGCATAGTTACAATATGACCCAGTAATTCCACTTCTGGATAGGCATATCCAACAGAAATGAAAATGTCTGCATGACATTTGTACACATATGTAGCCTTCTTCCCAGCAGATGAAGATGGAAAACCTAAAGCTCTATCCACTGATGGATGGATAACATATGGCATATGCTTTCCAGATAGGGGAACATCATTCATCAAATAAAGAAAACTAAAACAAACGGGCTATAGAAGAGATGACTGACTGAGAGAGGCCAGACACAAACACACACATCATTGCATGCCTCATGTATAGGAAACGTCTCACAGTAGAGAGCCCATAGAGACACGCGTGGTGTCTGTGGTGGTAACCTATGGCTACTGGATCTTGGTGTGGCACAGGATGGTGAGGGAAATTCTATTAGGTTTAAAATTTCATTTTTGGGTGGTAAAAATGTTCTAAAATTGCTAATGTTGACAGATACCCAATTATATGACTACACTGAATGTCAATGGATTGTACATTTAAATGGATGAATAAAGCCAGGCAATGGTAGCTCACAACTATAATTCCAGCATGGAAGAGGCCAATGAAGCTAGAAAGATAACTCGGAGACTAAGAACACTTATTGTTCTTGCAATGGACACAAGTTCAATTCCCAGCACCCACATTGGGGCAGCTCACAATTGCCTATAGTTCTCACTCCAAATGATCTGACACCCTACATTAATATCAGTAATATCATGCAAGGTAAATTTAAAGAAATTGAAAAGGAGGGGGCTGGAGAAATGGTTCAGCAGTTAAGAGCACCAATGTTCTCCCAAAAGTACTGTGGGTAAAGGCACCTGCCACCAAGCCTAATGGCCTGAGTTCAGTCACATGATGCACGTGATGGAGGAGAACCAACCAAGGCATTTGCATGCCCCACACTCAGCAAGGGGCATGGAAAATAGTGATTTCTTTTAATAAGATTAGTATATGTGATTGTATGTAAAAATCAGCTCAATAAAGTCAGGTGTAGTTGTGCACCCATTTAATCCCAGCACCCAGGCAGAGGCAGGTAAATCTCAAATTCAAGGCCAGACTGATACAGATCAAATTTCAATAGAGTCAAGAATGCACAGGGAAACCCTCTCTTGAAAAAAAAACAAAACAAGCTAAACAAAAAGAAACAATGTCCCCAGCCCCCACCCCCAATAAAAAGGAGAGGTGATTGGGTGCTGTAATCCCAGCACTCAAGAGGTCAGAGCACAAGATACAACTGAACTAGAGGCCAACCTTGGCTACGATGAATGAACCTGTCTCCAAAACCACACCAACTGCCTCAGAGGAAGTGTCATGTCAGACGTACCGTCTTTGAGACAAAGTCGTGCAAGCGCATGCCTCCATTATTCTGAGGTGTGCCCAAATTGTCTGTCTCAGTTCTTGGCTCCAGTGGCCTGCTGTTCAGAGCGGAGTCACTGTTCACAGGTTGTAAAGGTCCTAGAAAACAATCAAATTTAAACTTCGTCGTAAAAATGTTCATCTTTACAATGTTCATCCTTACGAATTTTAATCTCATTTTAGTTTTCTCTTTTTAACTTCACTTTTTTTTTTTTAATTTATTTTTTTTTTTTAGTTTTTCGAGACAAGGTTTCTCTGTGTAGCCCTGGCTGTCCTGGAACTCATTTTGTAGACCAGGCTGGCCTCGAACTCAGAAATCCGCCTGCTTCTGCCTCCCAAGTGCTGGGATTAAAGGTGTGCACCACCACTGCCCGGCCTTAACGTCACGTTTAATATAACTGGTAGTAGTAAATACACAGAAGCATACACACACAAACACACACATGCAAGCACACACACGTGTCCAAGAAGAAATACAATTCTCCACTAGCAGTGCACTCAGCCTGACCAGCACCCAAGAGCAAGCAAAGGCCAGGCAGACACCTCTCAGGGCAGCATTCGGCAGGCAGTGAGAACCTCCCACCCCAGCACATCCTTGTCTTAAGAGGCCTCTCAGAAACCAACTCTCAATTTTAACCAGTGTTTTATTTATTTATATTTGGTTTTGGTAGCCAAGGCTAGCCTCAAATATATGATCAATTATCAAATATATTGATCTGCCCGTCTCAGAATCTAGGTGGTCAACTCACTTTCGGGTATAAGAGGTCATGCCTGGCTTTCCTTTTTTCATTTTTTTCCATCTTTTAAATTTGTTTTGAGACTTTTATTATTTGTGTTTATGAGTGTTTGAATGGATATGTGCACCACAGGTGTAGTGTAGTGTCCAAGGAGGGCAGAAGGGTGTGTCAGATCCCTTAGGTCTGGAGCCATAGGTGGTTGTAAGCCACTCTCTGGGCTGGGTGCTAGGAACTAAACCTATGTCTTCTATAAGAGCAGCTGGGTTTTGGTCTTACCATGTATGCAAAAAAGGACTGGTCTTGAAGTCAATATGAAGCCTAGGCTACCCACTAATTTC
Organism: Rhabdomys pumilio; assembly: GCA_030674055.1. Taxonomy (NCBI): domain Eukaryota; kingdom Metazoa; phylum Chordata; class Mammalia; order Rodentia; family Muridae; genus Rhabdomys; species Rhabdomys pumilio. The sequence continues at coordinate 3,905,764 of JANHMN010000012.1, read as the reverse complement.
CTGCCTCAGCTTCCAAGTGATCGGATTATAGCCTCGTGCCACCACAGGCAGCTCTGTGGTGATAAGGATGACATACAGTTATAAGTCCATCAGACCTGATTTCCCTCGACTCCTGGTCCAAGATGGCAAAGTCTCAATAGTAGACACAGCTTCAATGGGTCCACCATCACTGGGAACAGTCACTGTAGTTTTTGCAACTATTGATTCATTTGCCTGAAACAAAAGCCATCACACTTAGCTGACAGTTCTTACTCAAAGTCCACTCACATGGACAATAAAGGATCTTACAACATAGAACAATTCTTTAACTTCCCTCAAATAACACTGTAGTAATACTAACTGCTACCACACTGTGCAGAGCCACTAGCCCCCAGTGTGCTTAGGACCCCAGTTCTCTGGCCCCGACTCTCTTACCTGGTCTACCGTAGAACCAATGGAACATGTTTTCTTCACGGGCCCAGGAGGGCCATCAACGAACTGTCTGCTGCTGGAGCGCTGGAGAGGGTAAGAGCAAAACCTCAATGTCAAGTAGAACTGAAACCCAGAAGACACAGCAATCCTATCAGACAACTACATGCAAGTTCTAAGAACTAGGGCTACAATAAATAACAATGCACTCTTTCTCATGGCCTGTTTGTTAAACAAACACAAAAATGCTTTCAGAGCTACAGAAAAAAAGAGATAAGCTTTTGAGACCGAATCAGAAAAAGTAGAACTGTAATCCTATCTAAGGACATGAAGTCTTTGGAAACACATCAAACACGATAAGCAGGTCAGCACAATAGATCTCCATATCCCGTTAGACACACACTGCTCCTGAAGCATGTATTAGAGCACAGAATTCGTGCATAAAAATTCACATGACAACTCAAAACAAACTCAAATATATTCTTTCTCACTATATGAAGATGTAGCCCAGACCCAAAAAATAAAGTAGAATCTTGTCCTGAGTCACTACTTCAAGCAGTGTCACTGTCACTGTCAGTGTCAGTGTCACCAGTGGACTGGTGAGACGCTCAGTGGGCAAAGGTGCTTACTGTGTAAGCCTGAGAACCTGAGTTCAATTCCCAGAACCCACAGGGGCTTGGACAGGAGCAACCTACATGCATGAGGTAAGTATGCATGTGCCTGCACTCACATGGCCACATCACACACTCAATAGTAATAATTTTAAAGTTAAAAAAGCATTGCCCCGAGTTCGAGGCCAGCCTGGTCTGCAGAGTTCCAGGACAGCCAGGACCACACAGAGAAACACTGTCTCAAAAAAAACCAAAAAAAAAAGCATTGCCCCAGTAGCATCAACTCATTTGCATTCTGTGCCTGTTTTGAACTGGGTTCTCTGGATATAGTCCTGGCTACCCTAGAATTTGCTCTGAAAACTAGGCTGTGCTCCAATTCAGAGATCCACCTGCCTCTGCCTGGATTAGAAGCAGGCACCACCATCTGACCTACATTTGAGTGGTTTATGTTTAATAATGTCTAGAGATGTGTCAGTTTTGTATCCAAATTTCCCAAAAAAGAAAAACTATTCCCAATGGGAATTTCTGCTGGTTTTTCTCTTCGTGTTTATGTTGATATTATGTGCATAAGTAGTAGACACACGCACGTGTGCACACTGCACGCATATGACTACAGCCCACGCAGGTACTAAAGGCAGACATTTGAGAGTGGCCATGTGGGCACTCCATCCAAGTCCTCTACAAGCATCAAGTGTTGCTAACTGCAAGTCATCTCTTGGGCCTGTTGTATTTTTTTTTTTAATAGGATATCACAATGTAGTTCAACTTGGTCTCATATCAACAAGTAGCCCAGGCTGGCCTCATTTATGATCTTCCTGACTTGGCCTTCTTAGTGTTAGGACCACAGTGTGGGACATGATGTCAGGCAAAAAACCACTCTTATTTTTTATAAAATATAAAACATCTGAGCCTGATAGCAAAGGTTTACATTCCAGCCACCTGGAAGGCTGAGGCAGAAGAATCACAATCAAAGCTTGCTTACACAGGAGTTAAGGACATCTTGGCACTTAGTGACCAGATACAGTGAGTGTACTTTCCAAGTATGCGTGGGACCGTGCATTCAAGCCCCACTGGGGGAGAGGTGACAAGTACATACATACCCTCTTTTCTCGCTTCTTCATTTTGAAATTCCTCACCAAAGAAGAATCCCAGTCCTGTTGGCAATTAGACCATGTTAATCTCTTCCTTTGGTTAGGTCACTCATAAATCCTACGCAAATAAATTTACAGCAAACAAGTCAGAATACCTAACTTAGAGCCCAGAAGAGGGAAACTAAGAAGGTCTCTGGCATTTGTTTCAAAGCTGCAGTTAAGTTAACAGGCTTCCTTCCAATATTGAAGCAACAGTAACAGGAGCAGGAAGCAATACCACAGGGACGGCGAAGGTCAGAGAGCTGGCTCCTGTCGTGATCATGTCAGGAGCCTCAGTCTTTATTGCTTATTATTTCTCTAATTAGTTTTAGAACTTGGAGAATAGAAGACAGTGTACTGACCATGTTAGACGTGATTCTTTCCTCAAGTGATTGTTACTGTCAACTGTGTCACTTAAAAAGTTAGCTTAACTTATATAATCCTCGGTGCCCCTCTTCCTTGGCCCTAAGAGCAAGTTTACCTTGAATGCTTTTTACCACAGTCTAGTTTCACTTCCGTTACTGTAATCACTGGCATTCAGCTTAGTATCTACCCATAATTCCCTTACTCCTGGCTACCTCCAAAAACACAACTCCTAGAAACATCGAGAACAACAAACAATGGCTTCACAGGACTGCACTTCCCAATTCACGGTCAAGGAATCTCACTATGGGTTGATCAGCTCCAATTTTAACAGTTAACAGAGCAGTTTTCCTCAGAACTCACCTGATGTTTGAATATATATCCAAGGCCTGTGCTATGTCATTCCTTGTTTCAGAAGGTGGCTGCCCAGTATTTATAACCTTAAATGGACATCTGCTTCTCTGGTTCAACAAGCAAAAACACTCCTAGGCATGTAGTAAGTACTTGCTATCTGCTTTTGCATCAAAAAACCAAATACTAACAATTTTCCATGCTTTGTTTTGTTTGCAAGGTTTCAGCCTTCCACAGAAATGATAAATTACCAGTAGACTACCAGTCTCCTCAACATTAAAGACTAAAATTTCAATAGGTATATAAAATATCACCTTCTTTATACAGAAATTCCACAAATCTGCTGCCCATAAAAGGTACTAAGTCTAGACACAGCAAACCATTGCATAATCCAAGAAGAGTACTCGGCTCAGAAATGTGAATCACACCCTGGATGAAGTTACAGGCGGTAGTTTCCGTCTAACAGATGTGAGGGTGGCTACGCCTTCCTTAAGAACCAGACTGATTTGGAAATAAGATACAAACCTACTCACCTCAGCAGCAGCAAACAAGCCTTTCCTGTGTCTACATAGCAAGCTCCAGGACAGCCACACCTACTACGTGAGACCCTATCCCAAAACTTTAAAGAAAAACACCTTGCCTGGTCAATCTTGCTAATTTCTGGAGCTTTAACAAGTCAAGATATAATCAGTTACTACAGGTTCCTCCGAGAAACCCTTCAGAGACCTTCAACCTCAAAGCAAATCTTGAATTTCACATTCTTAATCCAGAAATATTAAGTCAGTATTTTATAGCATGTGTGGATTTATATTTTAAATTACTAGCTCAGAATCTATAACAAATCAACTAATACAACCGTCATAAAGGACGGCCAGGACAGGGGCAGAGATGCTCCTGTAGGAGCACATTAACAAAAGTAGAGAACTAGAGAAATCAAATGTTTATTACCAGTGATTCATCAGTCTTGTCAAAGCTGATATCTGATAAAATGGAACCAGATTCATCAATCGTTGACAGTCTGGATTAAAAACAGTAACAGTGTTAGACACAAAACACCATAAAACATAAAAGCCACCAGCACCTGAAAGTCCCACTGGTCAGGTAATATGAGCGAGCGAGCGAGCAGGCAGGCTCACAGACCAGCACAAGCTGAAGCCTGAGCTGCAGGGAGCTGGTCTCCATGGCCTCCATGGGGCAGCAGACCAGCTCAGAGAGTATTGCAGCCAGGCCCATGGGGCTTTTCTTGCCGGGTATGTACTACAAGGATGTAGGCTGAGGTTCAATTTAATTCCAATCATGTCTGCTGCTGCCTACAAGTGAGTATTAGCCAGCACTGGGCTTTTGAGTTTTGTTGTTTTGTTTTGTCTGCGACAAGGCCTCTAGTCTAGGCTGCCCGTGAACTTCCTTTGTCACAGGAAATCACAAATGTATAACTCCAGGCCCAGTTTGCAAGGGGCTGGGAACTGAGACTCTGTTATCTGGGCCTGCCTCAAGCCCCAGCACTAGCTTTTGAAGACATTAAGCTCGAGATGGAGACAGGGGTCCATGCAAGTAATTGTATTATTTTCAGTGTTCAGGCAGAGGATCAGAAGTTCAAGGCCAGCCTGACATACGAAAGATGCTGCCTCAAAATACAGGCTGAGTTGGGGTGGGTGGGGCTGAGCGATGCCCAGTGATCAAGAGCACACACTATTCTTCCAGGGTTGGATGCAGTTCGTTTCTTGGCAGCTTTAATATTCTACAGCTCTCATTCTAGGAACTCAGTACCTTCTGGTTCTCATGGGCACCCTGCACACATGGCTTACCCTCACAGATAAGTACTCACTCACATGAGCTGGGCAGAGTGGCACCACAGCTCCAGCCCCAGCATTCGGGAGGAGGAAAAGAAAGGCCATACCCTAAGGCCCTATCTTATGAAATCAAACAAAGTAAGGTTCCCCATGGACCAACCAGCCTATGAAACAAGTAACTCCAATGGTAAAGCCTCTTCCTATTTATTGTGCTGGAGTATTACATCCAGAGCCTGGCTGAAACTGTTTCAGTGACACTGTGGAACCAAAATGATCATCTGGCCTTAGCTCCCAGCAGCCACAAGAGCTCTCCAGAGAACAAACAAGGCAAGTTCTGCTGAGCAGACACTTTCATCTTCTCGGTCCTTAGCTATTGATGTGTAATTTAACACCAACATCAAAATGTACCCACAGAAACAACATCCTAAGGAAAGCTTAAAAAACAATGAATGCAAATGGAGGGGGGAACCTTTTCTCTCCTCCTCCTCCTCCACCTCCCCTGCCCTCCCCTAAGGCTCTTTCTGCTTTGCTCAGCACACATCCCGGAAGCAGTGTATTTAAGAGGTCAGATAACGGGACTTCTGACAGCTGTGCCGCACGTGATCAGATAACAACAGATGCAGTCCCCCACCTATTGTTCCCAGCGTTGCCACTGGATGCTTGGCCTCGGTTGAGAAAAGCCAGAGCTGATTTTTGTTCCTCACTCAGCTGAATACTGCCAGATGTGTCACACATCAGTATGTCTCGGATCAGCTGAATCTGCTGCTCCTATAGACCAAAGCAGAGTTAAAACATCATAACCAGCCAGAGAAGAAAGCTTCACCTCAAATTTATGGGATAGGCAGAAGACATTAAAATACATTATGCAAATGGGCCTTCAGGAAGGCATTACAATAGAATATTAATTCACATCAAGCCGAGACTGTGGCTGGCTTCTGGTGAGTAAAAGCCACCCCTACACAACAGCGGATCTCCTCTATGACACCTTTAGATTAAACTGCTAATCCAAGGAGAGTAACACAGAATGAGAGATCCAGAGTAAGCTTCACAGAGCAAAAATACTTAAAGTGTTGTCTTTATCAGAACAATTATTGGCTTCTTTTGTGGATCAAAGAAGGCAGTCACGTGTTTCTCTACATGACGGAACAAATGCATCAAAATAGACACAAAGCTGTAGTGCAGACAGTCTGGGCTTCCTGAGGCATCTACACTGAGCTATGATGGATTGGTTCCACTGCACCATGACCCACCCTGACACATCAAGACAACAGTGCTGGATTCCAGTCCCACTGATTGGCCATGGCTACATCCAGTCCTTAACCCTGGACTAGAGAGCCGTGATGACAAAGGGCCAGTGCCACCAATTCATAAGAGGAGGACAATGTCCTTCGAATTTATAATAATATAGGCTGGGCATGGTGGGCGCACCTCTAGACCCATTATTCAGGAAGTAGAGGCAGGAGGATCACCCCTGAGTTTAAGGCCATCAGGGATTATATAGAATCCTGTCTCAGAAGACACATATACACCCTACAGAATAGCAAATAAGTTGTATTAGGTAAGTATTCTACAATTTCCTTTTTATTCTCATTTTAATTCTTTAAAAAAAACAAAACAAAAAAAAACATAGTGCTGGATGGAGTCCAGGGCTCTGTGCAAGCCAGGCAAACATTTTACCAACTGCACGACATCTTTAGCTGCTTTGTTTTAATTCCTTAAACTCTCATTTGAAACCTATCTAGTGAAAAACAGTTTCAAGCCTAAAGGAGAAAATAAATTTTAATTTCAAACCAAAAAACAGAAGTCACAGACTTCAATTTCATCTCTAAACACGGGCAAGATGTCAAATGAGCTCTTTATGCAGAAGCAGAGACCGGTCTGGATGTTACGTGGACACATTCTCAGTGTCTTCCCACCCTACTGCCAGTCTGATACACAAAGCAATACACACCAGCTTTGCGCATTCTGCCTCAGCTCTCTGTCTTCGTTTGATCTCCACATCCACTTGATTCCGGGCATGCTTCAGCTTTATGTCCAGGGTGCTCCGCCCAGTCTCTGCTTTCAGCAACAGATCTTTGACTTTCTCCAGCTCCTGGTTGATTCTTTGATATTTCTTTCGGAAGTCCTCGAAGTCCTTCACAACCTGGATGAATTCAACTGAGGACAGGTAAAAACTTCAATAAGCCAAGTAGCAAAGACACAGTTGATCAAATAAACAGGTCCTACAGTTAGCTTCACCCAGGCACATGGCCTGTCCTCCACTTTGGACAACAGCTTAGTAGAAAGCAGTTCCTCATCTGAGAGGCTATGCACTTTTGGCCGAATCAGGGCATCTGCTTTGGAATATGTGATTCATTAGTCACCTGGCTCCAGATGTCACCAATGCTGAAAGCTCCTGAACAGCAGGCAATCAAAGAGGGATACCTTTGGGGTAGCTGTCACACACAGCAGGACAGTCACATATTGGTGAGCCAGAGCTAGACGGCAAACCCAGGTACAGCTGCTTGAATGCTCTAGTAGACGTGGGTTAGCACTACAGATATCTAAGGCCTGTAATTCCATTCATGATAATTATACAAATATTGATCAGGAAGTAAAGAGCCAGTTGCTTTTCTGTTTAACAGTGCCCCTGAAGGGTAAGTAAACACTCCAGGATAAAAGCAGAAATGATAGCACTGGCTCGAGGAAAGTCACTGGTGGCAGAATGGGGACTCTGTGCAAACGTCTGAAAAGACAGCACTCCTAAGCAGCATGAAGCACCTCAGAGCAAGACACCGGCAGCATTCACTTGATCTCCTGCAGTTGGCAAACACTGTCCTAGAGTGTTTGTGCAACTGCCCTACAACTCGGAACGAACCTCAGCCTGTCTCTGAGCATCAGCCTCCACCAGCGTCATGCAGGGTGACGCTGAGCCACATTCACATGACGCTACCAGATTTATGGGAATTTTAGGTAGTGAAGGAATTTTTCCTATACAAATTTAGACCATGTACAGAAATATACAACATACAAGCAATTTTAATGTGACTAACTTCCAACTTAGTATACAAGCTCATTCAAAAGAAACTGAGCCAGGTCCATGTCCATGGTGGCACACACCTTTAATCCCAGCATTCAGGAGGTAGAGGCAGGCAATCTCTGAGTTTGAGACCAGCCTGGTCTACAGAGTGAGTTCCAGGACAGTCAGGGCGACACAGAGAAACCCTGTCTCCAAAAACCAGAAAGAAAGAAAGAAAGAAAGAAAGAAAGAAAGAAAGAAAGAAAGAAAGAAAGAAAGAAAGAAAGAAAGGAGGGAGGGAGGGAAGAAGGAAAAAAGAGAGAGGGAGGGAGGGGAAAGGTGGGTGAGTCACAAGGGAATGTACATTAGCAGCAGACTAATTTTAGCAAAGTAAGATAGTATGAAAGTTATCTTAGGCAAAGTAAGTATCAAGCATCAAAAATTAGGGCTGGAGAGATGGCTCAGTGGTTAAGAGCACTGGCTGCTCATCCAGAGTCCTGAGTTCAATTCCCAGCACCCACATGGCAGCTCACAACTGTTTGTAACTCCATTCCCAGGGGATCCAACATCCTTATACAGACACGTATGTAGTCAAAACACCAATACACACAAAAGTTTTTTAAAAATTAAACAAACAAACAAACAAAAAAAAAAAAAGATAAAAAATTACAGCCAGGTGTGGTGGTGCATACCTTTAGTCTCAGCACTTGGGGACTGAGGTAGAGTCACCCAGATCTCTGTAAGTTCAAAGCCAGCCTGATCTATACGCAGAGTTCCAGGACAGCCAAGATTGGGAGACTGAGGCAGGAAGAACAGAGCTTTTTAGGTCAGTCTGGGCTACTTAGTGAACTGGAGCCCTGCCTGTATGATACAATGAAGAACAGAGCTGCATGAGGTGGCTTTATGCTTATAGTCAAGAGGCTGAGGCAAGAGGACTGCCATGACTTCAACTGTCTGGGCTACAGCTGAGAAATCCAAATTTTTCCCACTTCATGGAATAAGAAATTGGTAATTAAAAGACACCCAAGAAAGAAGAGAGAGAGAGAGAGAGAGAGAGAGAGAGAGAGAGAGAGAGAGAGCGAGCTAGTTAGGTAAAGTTCACTTAAAATCATGAACAATGGCTCAGAGTAGACAGGACCTGAGTTAGCGTCCTAGCACACATATTGTGTGCTCACAACATGCAATAACTGCAGCTCCAGGGGCTCCCCTGCCCTCTTCTGGCTTCCATGGGCACCCAATACACAGAACACACTGCAATTCCCTTTTGGCTTTGGCCATAAATAGCCATCATTTTTTTAGGGAACACGAAAGCATACCAGCTTTCAGATTTCAACACACTTCAGCATTATACAAACCAATCTGCCAGGCTTCCTTTTTACTTTGTCTCCCCCATGCTCCCTCCCCATCCTCCACAGCCCAACTCAGAATGACTTACTGGTTTCATTTCCTTCATTGATAATCTCCAACTGGCGCTCAAGCTGCTCAAACTGCTCAAACAGAGTCCAGAAATTCACCATTGTAGTCTCCATCTTTCTGCCAAGAAATCAAATATATACTAAGGAAGCTGCTTTCTCCCCCTTACAAAAGATTCAACATCAATCTAGTAAATCCATCTCTCTCTCTCTCTCTTTCTCTCTCTCTCTCTCTCTCTCTCTCTCTCTCTCTCTCTCTCTGTCTCTGATTTAAGGTGTCTGCCTATTAAAGGCATGTGTCATCACCAGTTCGCTTGTTTATTTTTTAAGACAATGTCTTACTGTGTTGCCCAGGCTGCCCTTGAATCTCCAATCTCCTTGCCTCAGCCTTCCATATGCTGAGATTACAAGCAAATGCAGATCAAAGTTACAATAAAAGACTCACTTATGAAGCCAGGCTGTGGTGGCAAACGCCTTTAGATTTAGTCTTGAGATACAAAGGCAGGCAGATTTGAGTTTGGGGCCAGCCTGGTCTACAGAGTGAGTTCCAAGAGCCAGAGAAATCCTGTCTTGAACCAAAACCAAAGATTCACTTATAAACTAGAAAACCACTGGAAACCACTGAGGACACTTGCCTTCCCTGTCTACTTCTATGCAAGTCCCTTACTCTTCACAAAGATGCTGGTGCTAACTGCCTTCGGTAGGAATGAGCGTGTCAGTGGATTATAATAACACCACAAAATGTGCTTCTTCAAATCTAACTTAACATTCTTTTGTTACTTTAATCTTTCAGACTTTGAAAACCTATAATGTAACTTAAAATGTTTATTTTTACTTCACTTCTGGCTAATATCCTGTCACAACTGTCTCTTCAAAGGCAGGACATGGTCAGCACATTTCTCACCGATGGCACAGGTGACATCACACAGTGATTAAGTAGGGAAACTGCCAGCTCAGCAGCACAAGAATTATTTCTGTAGTGCGGGCTCTCTGTTGGACTGCATGCAGGGACTGTGTCTAATAAATTTATACTAAGTATAGGCAAAAGATTATGTTATACCACTCTGGCGTCAGAGAGACAATACACCACCTTCACAGTGACAAGGGCAAAGGAAAAACCATTTGTAGTGTGCTCTGTACAGCGAATTTCAGGCTTTGTGCTTCATTCCAAAGACCTGATAAATATTACATTAAAAACTCAGGCCTTCCAAGCAGCTCTGCACCAAACAGACTCCAATCAGAAATGGATTAGGAAAAAGTTCATTTAGTGGTCAACAAAGACATTTACTGAATATGACAAAAACTATCAGGAAAAAAATAGTCAAATTTCACTCAAAAATAAAATATTCTTAGAAACACATTAGAGGACTCTCATGCTTTTCTCACCCCCATACTCTGTCTAGGTCACCACTTTATCTAAAAATGGTTTCAGAGCTCTATTTTGAATTTTTAGTAATTTTGCAAATGTTTGTAAGACTGTACTGCAAGCTATGACACTAAGAAATGGAAAAAGGAAAAGAAACAAAAAATTAAACTCCACAAAGAACAAAGGAATGTGTGAGCATAAAAATATTTTGTATTAAACACTACAGAAATATTCATTTGTAGTTATGAAACAATGGCTATAATAACAAATAAAATGAAATAAATTCTACCAGTTCCAAGCTTGTCTGCAGTGTAACCTGAACAGGGGGGGACCATGTTCTTCAAATGACAACAGATCTGGGTCCAGGCAACTAACCATGGCGAGCTGCTAAGCAACCAAACTAAGCACTGCATCAGAGTGAGAGTGGTGTTAGGCCAGCAGGAAGACACTTGGAAGGAAGGCAGGCACAACGTCCACAGACTTAACAAACCCACAAGCAGGTGCTGCAGAGCAGAACACTCAGCATCGATTCACACGATCACCTCCTCTGGTGCCAGTAAACACCGAGCCTCCTAGCTAGCAGCTTGAACACGGGGTATTGATCTCTCTACCTCAACATCCTAAGTGAACCCTGCTCCACCTCAACATCGTAAATATGTCCTGCAGTTCAGAACAAGAAAACTTCTGCTAAGGGACTCAGACAAGCAGTTTCTGTGGCAACCATGAAAATGGGAGAAGGGGCTTTTCTTGTTTTTGAGATCTGGCCTGGAACCCAGAGATCTGCCTGTTTCTGGAATTAAAGGTGTACACCACCACAGCAGGCAAAACCGTATTTTCGAGCAGGCTACCACTGGTACTGTGTACTAAAAGCTCAGTACTAGAGATAAAGGCAGGATGGTCACAAGCTCCAGGCCGGGGTGGGTGGGGTGGGGTGGGTACAATGACAAGACCTCGTTTCAAAACAACCACCAAAAATGTGTCTTAAATGACAGTAAGACCTGACTCTCTCTGCTGTGCCCTCCACAATGCATGCTGAAGCTGAACTCCCTCTGAAGCAGAACTGAGATGTCAAGGGACTGGGGTGCCCTGGTGAAGGGGCCTAAAGGACTCGGTGGCCCTGTTGCTCTTCTGCCACAGGAGATCACAAAAAGGCGTCACCACAGAGACAAAGGAAATCCTGACCAAGCGTCTCCTGGCACTTTCATCTTGGACTTTCTAAACTTTAAAGAGAGAGCTCCACCCATGATGTACTTGCTGCAGTACATGAGGACCCAAGTCTGATCCTCAGCACCCAAGGCTCAGAGGATAGGGACCCTGCTGCACAAGCCTAACAACGCCAGTTCAGTCCCACAGTCAAATACGAGGATCAACACCTGCATGCCGTGCACGTGCACAACGCTACCACACACAGAATGAAAAAGAAAAACAGACTCTTAAGCTGAGGAGGTGATGTATACTTATGATCTTAGCCCTGGGGAAGCAACAGAAGGATCCTTAGAGCACATGCCCAGGTCTCAGTGAGACTCCATCTCAAAAGGCAAGACACTGGGCAGGTGTGGTGACACATGACTTCCCCTCTGTCATTTAATCCCAACACTGGGAAGGCAGAGGCAGTCAGGTCTCTGTGAGTTAAAGCCAGCCTGGATACACGTAGTAAGACCTTATCTCAAACAAGGCAAAAAGCCTACGGTGGACAGCTTCCCAAGGAACACCACTGGATGCTGACCTGGTATCTGTGTACACACACAAAATAAATGTCTGTTCTTCATACATAAACTACCCAGTTTAAGGTATTCTTTACAGCAGCAGAAATAAAAACAGAATCCCCACATTCCCTCAGCTTCTTTAGCTCACTATCACTCTGCTCTCTGCTTACTCAGGGTTGGTTTACTGTGGTTCTGTGGTTTGGTTTTGAGGAAAGGGCTGTTTTAAGACAGTCCAGGCTGGCTTTGAACCCAGAGCACTCCTACATCAGTCTCCCAACTGCTGATATTATAAGGCATGAACCACTCTGCACAGCTAAAGAAAGCAACAGTCTCTCGAAAACAAACCTGATTCCAAAACCACAGATTTACACGATACACTGCACCACAGGAGCTGTCACACAGTCTCACACAGGTCTCCGTGATGTCTGTGTACTAGGAGATGGTTATTCTAAATCCTAATGCTCTATTGTAAGCAGAGGCAATTCTTAGCTCTTATCAGTTCCTCAAGTTTGCCAGCAGTCCAGGTATCCTTCCTAGTGCCAAACATTACCTAAATTAATCCCTCAAATTCTCTGAATTCATCCAACTACTCTACTCAGCCACTACCCAAGCTCTGATAACTCATCACACCAATCCCTCTCTAGAGCTGTCTAACTAAAGTGCTCTAGTTCTCAAGGAACTTCTCTAAGACACCATTCTCCCTTCTGCATGTACATCAACTGTCCTGCTGACTTTCTCCTGCATGTACCTCAACTGTCCTGCTGACTTTCTCCCTTCTCCTGCATGTACATCAACTGTCCTGCTGACT
>JANHMN010000012.1:3851061-3892811 GCA_030674055.1 Rhabdomys pumilio | reverse complement strand
CTGACTTTCTCCCTTCTCCTGCATGTACATCAACTGTCCTGCTGACTCTCGGGTATTACTGTTGGTTCTTGAGACAGAGTCTCATTATGCAGCCTATGCTAGCCTGGAACTTACTCTATAGACCAGCCTGCCCTTTAACTCAAGATACAACTGCCTCTGTCTCCTGAGGGTAGGACTAAAGGTGTACGCTATCAGGCCTGGCTCTGACTCCCAATTTTTATCTCCCTTCTAATCATTCAGTTCCAAATTTCAGAAATATCTATGGTTTCTTCCTTTTTTGTGTTTTTTTCTCATATATGGGTCAGAGCCTCCTCATCCCACACAACTGTCACCACTCAGTCAGATTGACTTCCTGCCTGAACTGTCCTTCCTGCCTCCAACATCCCCCAGTCAATCCCCCACAGTCTTATCAGTTGCTATTCAGACACACGGGTTTAACTTTACTAAATTTGAGGACAGAAATCTTGCATTTGCAGCTATGGTGTTAAAATACACAAGCACACAGTATTTAACGTGGTGCCTAGACACGAAATAGACACACACAATAAATACTTCTGTCACGCCACCTCAGCATCATTATGAATAGAGGCTGGCCAGTGAAGCCTAGGACCCTATCCATGCAGATAGATTTACTTTTGGTCAGAAACTTCTGAGACCATTACAGAGTAGAAAGGACACTACCTGCCTCACAAGAGAACGCAAATGTAGGTGAAAATGTTATAATGTAAACAGGAGTGGGTCTCGGTGTGGTTCCAGGTCTGATAGCTGTTAATTAGATTCTGGAAGACTGATTCACAACTCTAGTAATTTCCTCTAAGTTGTCTAGACTGTCTCCACATGAGGCTCCACTAAACTCAGAAGCACAGACTATCTTTTAAAATACTACTACATAATATCTAATATATGCCTTTGCTGTGAACTGAGTAGTAAACTTGACAGTTCACATTTTTCCTCATGTGAATCTAATTAACTAAGCTGCCATTTCACAGACAACTTAAAGGCTCAGAAACTGAAATGACTAAACACTGAGTGCCCAGTGACACCAGGTGTCTGTTTTCTTTCCACCCTAACACACTAAAATGTTAAAAGCACTGCAGTATATGCTGCAGATTTTCTCAGACACCTGCGAATCCTAACAGTCACATAAAGCACGGCCACGTGTGCGTACAGAGGTCAGCTAGGACCCAGACCAAAGACTGCGGACTTCTGACTGTCAGACAAGCTGCTCTTGATGAAGCTCTTGCTTCTGAGGAAAGCTGGTTTTCCCTCCTTTATATATGTTTGCTTAGGAGAATCAAAACTTGGTTTAGTAAAATATACTCCTCTTTATATGCCGGGGCTCATATAGTCTTACTAACATCTACAGAAGTGACTCTCAGGAATTATTTATGGATGACAAACCCACCCCTCTGCATCACTACTGATTCTCAAATCGTCCTGTGGGGAGGTAAAACTCACTCAGCCTTTTCAGTGTCGGTTAGAATGGTTTTAATTTTCCTGCTGGGCCACATTTTCATCCCCCTCCCCTTTATTATTTAGCAGCCCGGCTAGGAGATGTGATGTGAGAGGAAACAGAAGCCGACATGCTGCAAAGCACTGCTCTCAGCTGTGTGCAGTTGTCACTTGCCAAGCAGAGGCTGCTGCCTCTGGACAACACTGTAAAGCCCCTGTGAGCACGGGGTCTGTTTATAGATCACTTTAAACAAAAGGTGCCCAAAGTCTCAGCTGCTATTGATGGGGAGCCCCAGAGGTGGAGGAGTCACTGTGTTACATTCCCCATCTGTGAGTGTTCCTAAGGGAGCAATTTGGCAACACCGGGAGAACGACTCTCAGCTTGCTATGATTGCTTTGAGCCCCAATTTAATTTCAATCACCCAGGAAAGAGACAGACAGTCCTTCAAAACAACAGACTATTACAGATCTTACTGCAGGGTAACCTGGGAAAAGCATCTATACTCGTTCTACAAACAACATTATTAAGAAAACTATATATCAGGTTTTTTAGCTACATCAAGAGTGCTACATCACATAAGACAAAGCAATGACAGATTGCTTGATTTTTTTTCTAGCAAAGTATTCTAATAAAAAACATTATTATACACATTGCTGTTCTGGAGATTCCCAAGACATTAACAGTATACGTTTCCTGCAGCCACAGACAAATACTCCCAAAGACAAGCTCAGACTAAGGTGCTTCCATTCAAAAGCACTTGAGAACAATTCATTTCCCTAAATGTTTGGCTTCTGCTCTGTATCAGAGGCTCCATCCAACTGACAGAAGAAATTCCACTGTGAGCCCAAACGTTACTATGAGCAAATCAATTGCAGAAAGAGTAAACAGAATGTACCCAGCTCACCATGAGGGAAAACTGTGTGTGATGGGTAAGTTCAGCACACCGCTGCTGTTTCCTGCGAGGCCTACCCAAAGTCTGTCTTAGCAATCACTGAGGCTTTTTCCTAATGACTGCAACTCAGGCAGACATAAAACACTGTCTCACAATGTGAACACATGTTGCGGGTTGGAGAAAAGAACAACCTTTAAACCGTGCAACACAAACCTCACGGCCCTCAACCACCCTTTCCCATCACTCTCCATCAGAGCTCCACAGCAGGGCACAGTGTTGAGTGTTAGCATCTTGTGTCCACTAAGCAAGCACTAAAGAGTTGGTGGGCTACCACTGGTCTAGTCACTCTCCTTGGATTCAGGTTTTCAGTTTCCCTCCGCGGCAGTGGCTAGCATGAGTGGTCCCCGTCTCATCCAGTCCCTATCTCCCCCACCCCTGGGAACTTACTTCTCAGTGAAGTGTCTACCAAACACACTATTTTAAATTCAGCCTTTTCCGTAACTCCTGGATTATTCTGCTCAGTCTCCACCTAATATGTTTACTTAGTTTACTGTGTGGAAAGCAAGGACTCTGCAGAGCCACTGGTATCTAGAGCAGTGCCTAGTGCTCGGTAGGTGACCTGACACTCATGAACGAACCTCCTCATGGCCGGTTTTCTTCCTCAGGTTCAAGGTGAGTCCTTGCAACAGGTTTTTTACTAACGTAGCATAGTATAAAAGCTTTATTGTGAGCCAGGCAGTGGTGGTGCACGCCTTTAATCCCAGCACTTGGGAGTCAGAGGCAGGCAGATTTCTGAGTTTGAGGCCAGCCTGGTCTACAGAGTGAGTTCCAGGACAGCCAGGGCTACACAGAGAAACCCTGTCTCGAAAACAAAACAAAACAAACAAAAAAAAACCTAAAAGAAAAAAAAAACAAGAAACAAAACAAAACAAAAAAAACCTTATTGGGGGGTGAGGGGAGGTTTGCTGGCGATATGGCTCAGCAGTTAAGGACACTGGCTGCTGTTTCAGAGGACCAGACTTCAATTCCCAGCACCCACATGGCAGCTCACAACTCCATTCCCAGGGGATCTGACACTCTCACACAGATATACCTGCAGTCAAATTACCAAATGTTCATAAAATAAAAATAAATTATATATAAAAGAACCTGCCACATGCCCCCACATAAGGAGATAAGGAGATATATATATATATATATATTATGGATTTTGCTAAATATTGGCAGAGATTTTCTAAAACTGTAATAACTGACCATGGTGGCATGTACCTCTTTAAGCCCAGCTACTTGGTAGCTGAGGCAGGGGAATCCTGATTGGAAGCCAGCCAAGATAATATAGGAAGACTATATTGAATTGAAATTTTTGTCAGCTGAAATTCCCATGGGAAAAAGCCAATGTTAAGAATTCTATAAAGCTATCTCAAAAAAACAAACAGAACCAAAAAACTATAAGGCTAAGATTAGAGCTTGTGTATTCATGGAGAGTTAGAATGTTTCAGATCTGCAGCCAAATTATCTGAGTGATCTTTAGCGCCACTAACACACCAGCTACCTCCTTATTATGACTATCAGATGAAATTTTGCCCTGAATTAATTACCTTTCCCCCAGGGAATGGTGGCACACACCTTGAATCTCAGTGTTTGAGAGACATAGAGAAAGGCAGATCTCTGAGTTCCAGGACAGACAGGGCTGTTACACAGAAAAACCCTGTCTCAGAATAGAAAAAAACAGGAACAAACAAACAAACAAACAAAACTACCTTTCATCAACCCAGAAGCTAAGCTGGCCAGCAGACAGCACTGAATCTAACACAGCACAAAGGGTCCCTCCCCATCTTTCCTGTACCCCAGCAGCTTGACATGCAGCCTCATCAGTCAACAGTTTTTAAGGGTTAGTAGAAGACAGTCTTACTTGAATTTACATGTACAGTTGTGCTGGCCTGTAGCTTAGCTGATACCATGTCTGCCTAGCTAAGGTTTCTGTCCTCAACACAGCAAATACTAACAAAGGATCACATGTGTAATCTACAAACTATCCTGTAATGTCTGTAATCCCAGCACTCCAGGGACAGGAGGATTACAAATTCAAGGTTACCCTTGGTTACAAGAAAGGCCAGCCTGGGCTACATAAGACACTGTCACACATACACAGAGTCCAGTTTATTTAAGACTGATAGAACTTTAAAAGATAAACAGTGGCCGGGCGATGGTGGCACACGCCTTTAATCCCAGCACTTGGGAGGCAGAGGCAGGCGGATTTCTGAGTTCGAGGCCAGCCTGGTCTACAGAGTGAGTTCCAGGACAGCCAGGGCTACACAGAGAAACCCTGTCTCGAAAAGCCAAAAAAAAAAAAAAAAGATAAACAGTGACTCCAATGACCCTCCGATACACTATTGGGAGTGCTGCAGCCAGTCTCTCCCTCTTTTTCTTTCTTCTTGAGGAACAAAACAAAGTTCTCATCCCTAGGGAAATGAGTGTTCCTTCCTGAGCCAAATATAAGTGATCCTGGCTCGTGAACGTGAATCCAGGTTACCTAAATACGATGTTGTGATATAATCATCCTAAGTTTTATAGTTAAGAACAAACAGTCATAAATCAAGGGACGCTAAAACACCTTGGTGGGAGCTTCAGGAGGGTTTCTGATGCTTGCCAGGTTACAGTCTAAGCTTTACTGTTGGTGGAAGCTGTTAATATAAATTAATACATCCCAAAGGGCTTCACATGCTAATCACAGAACGGTAGGTAGGTCAGTGACAGAGTTGGGCAATAAATTATTAAAAGGGGGGGAGGGCTGAAAAATCACCCTAGATAGGCTCCGAGTTTGCCACATTCCCACTCTCCACAACTAGGGATGTTCTAATTAGCCTTGCGGGAGACAGCCAGGTTCTTCTAACACCTGACTTCTCCCTCCGAAGAGACTGTTCCTCGGAAAAGGGCAAGAGGGGGCTCTCTCCCGGCCACTCCCACGCCAAGACCACCTTGAGGGAACCACACCCGCACCGGTCGGGCCACGCCTCAAAAGGACGCCCCCGACCTGGCACGCAGCGCCGCGCCGAGCAGCCCCCTCCCGCCGCCTCTCCCTCCTCCCGCCGCCCGCTCGCGGCCTCGACTGGCTTACCGAGGCTCCTGGCCCCGCGCACACGCAACCCCGTTCGGCCCGCGGCGCTCACTCTCCGGCCGCCGCGCCCCAGGAGGGCTGCTGTCCACCAGCTGCGTGCCTCACTAACGGCAGTGTGAAACCGCGCCGCCAGATCCGGTTCAAAATCGCGCCCCAGCCAATCACAGAAGAGAGCACACTCTCGACGACGCATGTGTCAGGGCCAGGGGGCGGGCGCAAAACGGAATGAGCATGCGCGTCGCAAAAGACGCCGAAAGGCGGCCATTTTGACTAAGGGCAGACTTTTGCTGGGTTAGTGGGTGTTTTGTGGCCCGTGTAGGACTCCCGCTCCAGGCTCCGGCTCGGCTCCCTTTCTTGCAATTATTCTAATGACCTGTTGACTAATTGCATAGTATTCTTGCCTCGCTGTTTCCCCAGGCAGGCAAATAGGACTCTTGGAAACTAATAACTGAATAGTTTCGGGTCTCACTGTAGAAGAGGAAGAATTCCAGGAGACAGAGCAGCAATCATTTTAACTATATTTACTGAGCTATAATTATCCCTCCATTCATTCAAGCATTCATTCAGACTTCTATTTGATGCACAGTGAGTATGCCAACTTCATAGCAAGCACTCTGCTAGGAATCAGAGGGAAAAAATACAGATCATGTGGTCTTTGCTTTCCAGTAGCTATGAATGGGAAAGACAGCTCAAGAAAACAAACAGAAATGCAAAATGAAGTGTTACAATTCCATTTAATAAATGGCACTTAAAATTTGACGTTGTATTGGTACAGAGGCTTTGAAATTTTTAAAGATCTGGACCCAACATCAGAAATTAACTTTATATACAACAATGTGAACTATTCAGCTTAATCTACTAGTGACTCCCTGTGTTTCTGGGTTTTTTGTTTGTTTGTTTGTTTTGTTTTTTGTTTTTGTTAATTCTCTGTGTTGGAGTCCCTTTCTTCCTGAATTTACTAATTATTGAGTGTGGCTACCACCAACTATACAGAATACTGGCTAGCTAGAGCTTACTAGAGACAGTGAGCCAGGCACATGCCTTTAATCCCTGCGAGGCAGAGGCAGACAGATTTCTGTAAATTCAAGGCCAGCCTGGTCTGCCTCCTAGTCTAACCACCAAGGAAACTGTGCCCTTCCTTGAGCAACAACTGCGGTATTTAAGGCAGTTTTGTGTGGGCGTGGTGGCACACACCCATAACCCCAGCACTTAGGGAGTGGAGGCTGAGAGACCAAGCCCAGCCGCTAAGCAGTCTCATCGTGGCTATTCCTTGCCGAAAACCATTAATAACTTCACGTCACCTCTCCTCCTTTAAAAAAAAGACCAGGGTTCTTAATGGCTCTCCTACCTTCCTAAAGCTAAGCTTCCCTGCTCCCTAGGCTGCCCTTCCCGACTCCCTCCTGCTCACAGTCCGGAAGTGCACTAAGCTACTCCTAGCATCCAGAGCTTTGCCCTTGCTGTTCCACCTGCCCCAAACACTCTTCCAGCACTTCCCCAACTTCCTTTGACTAAGTCCTATCTGTCCTTTGGGCAGCTTGAATTTTTTTTAACTGCTTTCTTCAAAGGAGTCTTTTGCTATAAGCACTAGCTCCCTTCCCCCGCACCTCCCACCCCCACCCCCACCCCCCACCCCCGTGAGTTACCTCATCTTTTTATGATTCTTCTAGCTACTTTTGTATGGCCTTCTGCGTGCTAACTGTGCTTTGGCTCAGTCATCTATAAGTGGAAATAATGTCTGTCTCTTGGGGTCTTGCAGAGGAATACTCACAGGTCCTTGTAAAACTAAGCACATGTCCCAGTACAAAGTAAGTGCTCAGTAAATGTCTCTTGCCTTGCTGGCCACACCATCAGCTTCGGAAAAACCGCAGGACTCCTTTGATTTACTGCTACATTTGGCATGGTAGGCAGCCCCAATAAAAGTGAGGGTGAGTTGAGCTCTACCGGATGGTGGCAGTATTCCACCCCACCACCCAATCTACATGTTCCAAAAGATGCTGGGGAATGTGGAGCTGGAATGGGATGGAGACACTGTCCTCCTCCACCTCCACCTGAACCCAGGAGCCAAGCACTATCTTACCCAGCCCTTTTTGCCTGCTGTACCAGACTGCTGTGAGAAAAAAAAAATGCTGTGTGCTTTCGTGTGCGTGTTTGCAGGGGTAGAGGTGTTAAAATCCATCCGTCTCCAAACTGAGGTTTGTGCATACGGAGTATGCTGGGCTCCACTAGAATCCGGAAAAGCAAAAGCTCCGGTTCCAGGAAGCCTAGGGTTCGATCCTAGCTCTGCCACTTACGGGAGGCGCTGGCTTTTAACTTGGTTCTTCGGTGTCAGGCCTCTGGAGACCAGTGGTTTTGCGTGCCCGGATGCAGGTGGAGGTTGGCTAAGTCTGTGTAAAAGGGCTTCAGTGTGCCGGAATGCGCCGTCGTGGGGGCGAGCCATTCCCGTTGGAGCAGGAGCACTAGGACCCTTGCCTGCAGCCTCCCCGCCCGCCCCGAGAGCCTGAGATCCAAACAGAGGCGTTGTCACCCGACTCACCGGGCGGGCGCTTTTGTCTTTTCACCTCGCCTGCCCCACCCTGCTGTGTCTTCCAGTTCCTTCTCATCTGCTCTCAGCCCCTTTCTAGAAATACAAATTGGACCTCTTCCACTCAAGGGCCTCAGCACCACCATTTCCCCACCTCCGCTCCCCCCAGGCCAGCTGTGAGCTCTCCTGCCCAAGGAACGGGTTCACTTTGCACACATAGGGTGGCGAGGGTAGAGGCCTGGGGTCAAACAGCACCAAGCTGAGGACTCTGTTCTGGGCTGGCGAGATTGATGTCCGAAGCGTGGGCAGATTCTAACCCAGCAGGCAGAAACTGAAGCGAGCAGACATGTGGAGAGAAATGGGGAATCCGTGCAGCGTAACTGAGGTGCAAGGCCCTGGAAGTCTGGGGACAAGACTGGAAATGATTTTCACGAGTGATGTGAGACACCTTAATACCAGGTCAGACTAGTTAAGTGTACTTCCTGGGATTCCCTGATTAAATAATTGTGATGTTATCAATAAATGATAGAGGCTATTGGAGGGACTAGATCAAACTATTTACAAAACTCAGCACAGAGCTAGGCACACACTGTGCTCCAAGAATATTAGCTGGTGTTTTGTTTTGGTTTAACACAGTTTCACGTAATTCGGGTTGCCCTTGAACTTACCAGGAAGCCAAGAATGATTTACTCCACCCCATCTTATGCCTTGCTGGGCATGGACCCCAGGGGCCTCTGGCAAAGAAGCATTGTATGGAATGAGCCCCGGCTCCGGCTATCACTTATTACTTTGTATCTCCCTGCCTTCCTTCGTCTGATCAGACTCCAGAGACACAGAGTATCTCTAATTCCATCTCAGCTAGATAGAGTATCGAGAAAGATATGGCAGCCTTTAATCCGTGCACTGGGAGGCAAAGGCAGGTGAATCTCTGTGAGTTCCAGGCAAGCCTGATCCAGTTCCAGAATAGCCAGAACTACATAACAGAAGACATGGTACAAGGAGGTAGGAGAGGGGCAGATCTGAGAGGAAAGAAAGAAGGAAGGATGGGAAATAGAAAGCTGTGAAACAAGGAAGGGAAGCCTTTCTGCAGGTAAATAACAAGCTTGCCTGGCAATAGGAGGCAGCAGCTTATAGCCAGAGGGACCCACCCCTCCCTGCTCTCTGCCGGACTCTACAGGTTCTGATCTAGCCCAGCCAGTCCATCGAGGGTTTCTTTTGGAAGGGACAGAGGACTTCAAAGAGAGAATTTGGTGTGTATCCATTTATACATATCCCACCCCACAGAAGCTGAGGCCCTACCTATTCCAGTGAACTAACAGAATGCAAAAAGCAATCCATTTCAACCTAAAGATCCATAAAGAGATGGACAGACGCTACACTTTCCTGAGCAAACAGACATACATGCACACACACAAGCTCAGGATTAATTGTAGCAGAACAGATGGAAACTCTAGACCTGTCCGCAACCACTCCATCTCCAGTTTCTCAACATAGCCTGTGACTTGGTCTGCCCCTCTCTGCTCTTGAGTTGCTACCACACCTCTGTCTATGGCCACATCTTGCCCACCTGCTCTTGCTGTCTCATATACCACCAGCACCCCACTTCTGCTTCCTCTGAGCTACAAGTGTCTTCCCCACAATCATTCTGACCAGCCCCCACACCTTGGGGTTTGTTACTGTTTGTTTGGTTTGGTTTGGGTTTTTTTTGTTTTGTTTTGTTTTGTTTTTGTTTGTTTGCTTGTTTGTTTTTGAGACAGGGTCTTGGGCAGTGGTGGCTCACGCCTTTAATCCCAGCACTTGGGAGGCATAGGCAGTCGGATCTCTGAGTTCGAGTTCGAGGCCAGCCTGGTCTACAGAGTGAGACAGGGTCTTACTGTGTATTCCTGGACGAACTGGAACTTACTCTGCAGACCCTGCAGGCCTGGAACTTAAATAGATCCACTTGCCTCTGCCTCCCAAGTGCTAGGATTAAAGGTGTGCACCACCACACCCAGCCCAGCACCCTGTTACCTCTCTCCACCCCTTATCAGGGCTTCAGATACCATCTTTATCTCCCAGGCTATCTGCTCTCAAGACTGTTTGTCTCATCCTCTCACACATCTGACCCTCACAGAATGCCTCACTGTGTTTTGCCAGCTATGGGCTTCTCAGCAGAGACCAGGAGAGACAGACAAAGGAGAGACAG
Organism: Rhabdomys pumilio; assembly: GCA_030674055.1. Taxonomy (NCBI): domain Eukaryota; kingdom Metazoa; phylum Chordata; class Mammalia; order Rodentia; family Muridae; genus Rhabdomys; species Rhabdomys pumilio. The sequence goes on along the minus strand of JANHMN010000012.1, from coordinate 3,882,642 downwards.
ACAAAGGACAGACAAATACACGTATTTGGCCAGCTTCCCTGGCAGCAAAGGGCAGTGGCACAGACAGGCCTGCAAGAATACCATCCCTTAAACACACTTAAACACACTTAAACACACACACACACACACACACACACACACACACACACACACACGATGCGATGTGATGCAGAAGTCCGTGGCCCTGCAGTCTCATGCTTCGCTTCCTCACTCCCTACCATGAATCCACAGGGAGACCCTTAGGTTGAGGGACAGGCTTTCCCTAGGGGCCCCCACCCCTCACATGTCTAGGAACTTTGAGATGGAGGAGGATATATCAAGTCTGGAGTCGCTGCAGCTACCCCACTGGCAGCCTAACCCTCCCCCACTTTCCCACCTCTTTCTGTCTGTTCCTTCCTCCACCCCTCCCACCTCTGTGAAGCCTTCAAGGCTGGGAGGGAGGTCAGAATGGAGCCCATCCTGGCAAAATGAGAAAAGATTACAGCAATACATTTACTGTCAATGGCAATAAGGCTGCCTGAGCAGGGGAGGAGGAATATTTGATTCCAGGCTCTCCAGGGGTCTTGCTAGAACACTGGCAGCCTGCAGCCTCAGGCCTGGGCCTGACAGTGTGAAGGGCTGGTCCCAGCCAGCTGGGGACCCCGGGGTCCCAATTCTTTTATCTGCACATCGACCCCGTTCTCTGCAGTTACCCGCAGGGTTCCAGCTCCCTCCTCCTGCCCGCCGCCCCTCCTTTCTTCTCTCCTTTGCCAAACTTGTTTCCCCAAAGCAGTTTTTCTACCTGGTACAGGGTGATGAAGCAGAAAGAACACAGCTCTAGGGGATGGAGGGGAAGCTGGGATTCCAACCTCCAGTTGTCTCTCAGCCCAGGACAGTACTGAGCCTCTTTAAGCCATGGGACCATGTAAGTAGAAGAAACATAGACAACATTTGTCATCCAGAGACCTGGAGTCAGCAAAGCTGCTTGCTGCCTCCACCTTCATCCTCATCTTTCATTGGTTCATCTGTAAAATGGGACTAAAGAAAATAAGGATCTGGGGCTGGAGAGATGGCTCAGTGGTTAAGGACACTGGCTGCTCTTCCAGAGGTCCTGAGTTTAATTCCCAGCAACCACATGGTAGCTCACAACCATCTGTAATGGGATCCAATGACCTCTTCTGGTGTGTGTACTCATTCATCGCTCGAGTGTGTGTGTGTGTGTGTGTGTGTGTGTGTGTGTGTGTGTGTACATATATATAGAGAGAAATAAAATCAAAAAAGGAAAAAGAAAAGAAGGATCTGGGTGAGCTTGGGTGGACCGCCGATTCTCGCCTAGTCTCCTATAGTGACATAGTCTCTGAGGAAAGGATACTGAAACTTGGCCTTTTCTCTGTCAAACAGTCCTATGCTGAGAGGAGTGCCTGTCACAGATCCCGAAAGACATTCCAGAGAAAGAGGGATCTGGTCACCTATGTCTGTTTCCTTCTGGAGTCCACAGAGGACTAACACCTTCTGGAGTCATCCTGATTCATCTGGAATGAGACAACGTCCACCCAGCCTCCAGCCTCCAGCCTCCAGCCTCCAGCCTCCATCGACAGAGGAAGTGCTGGGCTTAGGGAACAGGATCAGGGTCTTTTTTTCTCTTTTTTTTTTTTTTTTTTTTTTTTTTTTTTTTTTTTTTTTGGGTTTTCGAGACAGGGTTTCTCTGTGTAGCCCTGGCTGTCCTGGAACTCACTCTGTAGACCAGGCTGGCCTCTAACTCAGAAGTCCACCTGCCTCTGCCTCCCAAGTGCTGGGATTAAAGGCATGTGCCACCACTGCCCGGCTTTCCTTCAGTTTTTAAAAGAAGATTTATTTTATGTTATGTATTGAAGTGTTTTGCTTGCATGTGTGATTATGCATATTATGCATGTATGCAGTGCACGAAGAAGCCAAGAGGGAATCTGAGAATCTGGAACTGAAGTTACAGAAGGTTATATATAAGCTGTCCTGTGGGTCCTGGGTACCGAAACCAAGTCATCTACAAGGGCAGCAGTTCTCCTAACCACTGAGCTGAACTATCTCTCCAGCACCAAAGATCAGGATTTTTGTTTGTTTGTGTTTTCAAGACAGAGTTTCTTTGTGTAGCCCTGGCTGTCCTGATACTCACTCTGTAGACCAAACTGGCCTCAGACTCAAAGAGATCCACCTGCCTCTGCCTCCCTGAGTGCTGGGATTAAAGGTGTGCCCCCTTCAGCCAAGATCAGAATTGCTTATCAGGCTACCCATGAGTACCATGAAAAATTTAGAATTTCTCATACAATATCCAGACTGCACAACAGCCCCCGAGGAGGTTAAATTGATATTGATGCTAACCCTATGTGGGTCCATTGTTACCAGCTGGAAGAACCTAAGGCAGGATGGCCTGATCCTATCACTCAGAGGCCTCCACTGAGTGACTGGGCCTCTGTACAAGCCTGTCCTCCATGACTGAGCTGGAAAACAGCCGATTTTTGCCGCCCACATCCTAATCCCTTGCAGGAGGCTGAACTCAAGGCTTCATGCATACTAGACAACTCCACCACTGATCCACACCTTTGGCTCTCATCCCCATAAAAGAGCTGGCTCTCATGAACAGCACAGGGGGCTTTGGAAAGCCCAGAGTCTTGCACAGTTTATAAAGTGCTGTGTCTTCACAACTGCTTTGCACCCCAGCCTCATTCCTCATGCCTCCCTTGCATGCCCTTCCCCTCCATCCAGTTCTCCCCTGAAGCATCAAGGGGACTAGTGCCTTCCCCTCCCCTTCTCCTGTGGTGGTCTCATTGATTCTCTGAGAACTGAGTAAAAGCCTTCAAGCAGCCTTCATGGAGGTCCTGGCAACTTAACATAAGCTAAAGTCATCTGAGAGGACAGAACCTCAACTAAGAAAAATACACCTCCATAAGATTAGACTGCAGGCAAGCCTGTCAGGAATTTTCTTAATTAGTGATTGATGGGGGAGGGCCCAGCCCATATGGGTGGTGCCAGCCTGAGGCTGTAAGTTATATAAAATATATAGAACCCTGGTGCTGGGTGCTATAAGAAAGCAGGCTGAGCAAACTGTGAGGAGCAAGTCAGTGAGCAGTGCCCCTCCATTACCTCTGCATCAGCTTCCGCCTCCAGATTCCTTTCCTGTTTTCAGTTCCTGTCCTGACTTCCTTTGATTAAATAGCGATATGGAAGTGTAAGCCAAACAAACCCCTTCCTCTCCCAAAAACCCTTGCTTTTTTTTTCATGGTGTTTTGTCACAGCAATAGAAACCCCAACTAAGACACACCCTGATCTAGAGGCAATAAGTATGTTTTTTTCTTGATATACCCTCTATGTTTTAGGAAGGCGTCCTGACTCCTCAATTACAGTCCCCAACTGACAGCTGAATACAACTCCCACCTCTGCCATCCTGGGGCTTGAGGAGGGCCTGGCACCTACTGGGAACTAGAAGGCTTTTGCAGCTGGTAGTGAGGGGTTTTGTGATATCAAGTGACATGGATTTGAAGGTGGTAACAGTGCTGGATATCTATCACTGCATAAGAGATTCCACTCAGAACCCAGCTGCTCAAGACAAGACACATTCACCATCTCGGTTTCCACAGGCCAGGTCTTGGGATGGCCTAAGTTGATGATGTCTCTGGCTCATGTCTCTCACAGGTCAGCTTTGAAGGTGACAACAAGGGCCACAGTTTCATCTGTTACTGCCTGCACTGGGTGATTGTCTGCACCCAACTCACGAACACAATTACTGACGGTATTTGGTTCCTCTTAGCCTTTGGGACCATGCTAGGGGAAGGCCTGGGGCTGCCCTCCATGGGAGCCCCTCCAGGACCACTGCTGTCATGGCAGCTGTTTCTCCTCAATGCAAGCAAAAGCGCTACCAAAAGGGAAGCCTTGTTGGTTTGGGAGACTAGTCTGTTCATCTACCCATCTGTTTGAGACAGCCTGGGCTAGCTTCAGATTCTCTATGTAGCTGAAGCTGGCTTTGAACTCCTGACCTTTCTGCCTCCACTTCTATAGTGTGCTATTACAAGCATGCACTACCACACTCAGTATGGTTTAATCTTAAAGTAGAGATGTTGGCTAAGTGGCCAAAGAAAGGGCTTGACACCAAGCCTGATGACCTGAGTTCAAGCCCTAGAATCTATGAAAGCATAGGAGAACTAATTCCTGAGAGTAGTCGTCTGACCACACACACACACACACACACACACACACACACACTATATATATATATATATATATATATATATATATACACACACACACACACACACACACACATGCGCGCGCACATACATTATATATATATATATATATACACACATACACACACATAACACACATACACACACATACACACACATATATATGTAAAAGTACTTTAAGTAAAAATGAGTTGTTAATTACAACCCATACCCAAAGGGACAGGATTGCAGTGGGGTCATTGGGAGCCATGTTAGAGGATGTCTACCATCGTGGTAATTTCGATGACCATGACCCAAAGGAAAGTGGAGCTAATGGTATTGATTGTACAGGGATGGCAGGCTATCTGGTAGTGAAAGTGCTGGTGTCCATATTATGGTTGAAAAAATGCTTCCTCCAAACTGGATCTGAGCGGGGCTTTACTATCCTCCAGCCCATGTGACTTCACAGTCTGTTCCATCCCAAGAGGCCATCTAATCTATTACTCCTCCTGCCAACCGCCCCTACCTTAGGCTTCAAGTCTCCTTTAGGCAATTAATGAGCTAAGTAACAACCAAATGGAGAGCAATTACCGCCAGCAGACAGAGGGGGAGGGTAACATGGCCAGAGGCCCAGGACAGACAGAGGGATGCTGCACTTAAGACCTGTTTGTGGCTCCTTTCAGCTCCATGGTTACCTCCCTACCCTACACGGAACCCTCGCACCCTTTACCTCCGGCAACCATATCCCTGTGGACATACCTTACTCCACCATCATATTCCCTTCCTCCATCTTCCCATAGGCTTTAACCCTGAGTTAAACCATGGCTCCTCAGGGGAGCCATGGGCTGGGCCTCTAATCCCTTCCCACTTCTATCTCCTGTTACTTTAAACTCCCCAATACCACCCTGTTCCTGGATAAGCCCATGAGTGGGCTCGTCTTTGCCAAAGCCTCACCACTAAATCCATCCACGACTACCACCCCAATGCCAGCATTTTAAAACTCAACAAACAGGGCTGGAGAAATGGCTCAGTGGTTAAGAGCACTGACTGAGGAGCTCTTACAGAGGTCCTGAGTTCAATACCCAGCGACCACATGATGGCTCACAACCATCTGCAATGGGGTCTGATGCCCTCTTCTTGTGTGTCTGAAGAGAGCAATGGTTAATATACAAAATTAGAACTCAACAAACAAGCAAACAAAAAACTCTCCTCACATAGGAGCAGGTGATGGAGTCTTTGTGCAGTAAGGTCTCCACATTGAGTGACAGGTAAAAGATGTCAGATTGGGGGAGGAGCCTATGGCTCCAAACATGTGACTTCTGCTCTCAATCCTTAGCATGTGTCTGGCTTGGTTTGTTTTTTCCAGTAATGAGGGTTAAACCTAGGATGCTTGACATGCAAGCAAGTGCTCCATCACTGAGCAAGGGTCCAGCACTTGGTTCTCTGAGACAGGGTATTGCAGTATAACCCAGGCAGGTTTTGAATTCCCTTCATATCCCAGGCTAACCTTAAACATGTGATCCTCCTGCTTCCACATTCCAAATCCTGGTATCGCAAGCATTCGGCACCACGCCTGGGTAAGTTCCTGCTGGTCCTAAGCTCTTGCAATGCCACCTCTCAGAATCTCAGGAAAGGCTGGAGATTGAGCAGGAGGCGCAGGCTGTGCCAGAAGACTGAGGGCCATATGGCACAGTTTCTTCTGTTCACCAAGAAGAGTCAACAATGGGCTGGAGAGATGGCTCAGCGGTTAAGAGCACTGTCTGCTCTTCCAGAGGTCGAGTTCAATTCCCAGCAACCACATGGTGGCTCACAACCATCTGTAATGGGATCTGGTGCCTTCTTGTGGTGCGTCTAAAGAGAACAATGGTGGTGTACTCATATACATAAAATAAATAATCATTTTTTTTTTTTTGAGACAGGCTTTCTCTGTGTAGCACTGTCTGTCCTGGAACTCACTCTGTAGACCAGGCTGACCTCGGAACTCAGAAATCTGCCTGCCTCTGCCTCCCAAGTGCTGGGTTTAAAGGCATGCACCACCACCGCCTGGCAATAATAAACCTTAAAAAAAAAAAAAAAGAGTCACAGAGGGACCCTTAGTCCTGTGCATCCTAGGAATCAAAAGCCATCCTAACCTTTCCATCTTGCATCATTTTGGGTCCCAAGTGCATGACTTTAGTCCCCAGCTGCTCTACAGTCTGCATCAAAACATCCTATGGACCCTATCCCTCTTTTATTTCCCTGTCTCTTCATATCCATATTGCCCCACGTAGTTCAGGCTGGACCATTTCTCCTGGCCTTCATAACACAGCACTGTTTCCTGTCCCCACCCCCTTGGTCTCTATGACCCCTTCTGGTTCATCTTCATCTCTCCAGCCAACCAGTGCCACTTGTCCTTCAGCCCCCTTCGCCTCACCTGTCTTCTTTCACCACATTTGTAAAAAAAAAAAAAAAAAAAAAAACCTTGTGTGATTTTGTTCTCAGCCATTTCATAATCGTAACTTAGTAACAAAGAGAGAGAGAGAAGGAAAGAAAAGATTTAGTGGTGCTTGTGAGGAACAAAAGGCTTCACCTGTTCTTCGTGAGGCAAATATTATCCTCCAGTTGCCAGAAGTCAATTTTGTCTTCTGGACTTTCTAAAAACTGTCTAAAAAAAAAAAAAAAACCGTTCTCTCCCTTTTTTATTTCCATCGCCTCTGCCCTAATTTAAGCCCTTAATACCTCATCTTAGAAACCTGCTTGGCGCCCTGGCTGACAATGCTGGAGGTCTTAGCAGCTGATGAGAAGGAAAGGCAGAAGTCCCAGTTAACCAATTGACCAAGGGCTTTCAGCTTAACCAGACCAGGCCCCGTTCAGAACAGCGCTATTCCGTGGGCTGCGCTGTAAAGATAAGGCCTCAGGACCAGAAGCATTTGGGGGGGAAGATTAGGGTTATACACAAAAATATCAAAGCCTGTGATTGGCCTGACTGGAAAGAGAATAGTTCCTGATGAGGTAGGGGAAGGGGTGCCTAATGAATCCCAGAATTCCTCAGAGGTCCCCCACCCTCGGGGTTTGTGCACCCACTAAACTCCCTTCTACCTAATCTCCTCCAATAGTCAGCCTGCCGGAGAAGGTAAGTTTAAGACAGGAAAATCCTAGGTGGTGGTGGTGGGGAGAAGCAAAACAAAACAGTAGGAACAAAGAGAATGGCGGCAGAAATACCACACAAAGGCATTTAAGTGCTCGATGCTGGTTTTGTAATGGATGTTTTGTCTGCTTTTAATGATGTTTAAGGCTTCCGAGGAAAACTGATGGATTTATGAAGAGCTTGATTTCATTCGCAATCAATGTTTAAATATTTAGAGAAAAGAAATTTGCTAATTGCACAAGTTTTTTGGTCTATTGGTTGTGTAAGTAGTATGAGACTATTTAGAGGAATGCTAATTGTCGAATAAAGATAAATACATTGAACATCAAAATACAAAAATATCTTTCTTTCCCATGCCTGAAAGTGCATGAGTCATTAAATAATTTATTGCCTCGATTTCTGTATCTTCCATCAATTCACATTCACCTCTGAGGCTTTCTCATCTATGTACAGGGAGATAACATCGATTCTCAGCCTTTTGGCTAAGGTTGAGTGTAAAATGTCTAGGGTTTAGTGAGATCGTCTCCTCCATAACACTTAGAAATGCCCAGCACACAAATGTTCAGGATTGTTGACTGTCTTTACCTTCCCACGGGTACCATTTTGACCATGCCACTCCCTGCTCACAACCCCTCAATTGACACCCTGCACCCCAAGGCTGATCTAACTTCCTCTACTTGACCTCAGCCATTGACCCATTAAACAGATGAAACTACTATGTCTTCACCCTGACATCTCCTGTCATCATTTTTTTTTCAGACTAAAATGCCTTGCCTCGATCTCTCGCCATTATTACCAATTCAGACTAATAATTAAAGTGCATCTCAAACACCACATTCTAGAATGCTTTCCTGGTTCTCACCCAACTCTCCTCCCCCACCCCCCCCGTGGTTTTTTCCTAGCATCACATTCTTTCTTTCAATGAATCAGCTACCCAGCAGGTGTCAGTCTTCTCTCCTGGGTGGTTAGCACCTTGAAGGCTGGACTCACTTCTGACTGTGGGAAGCTCGGAGCTGCTTGCCCACGCCCCTACATGAAGAGTGCTCAGCGAACAGGTGCTGGGTTCCTCTAGCTCTGGGTAGTCATGTCTCATAAACAGTTGTAACAGAAACCTTCGTTGTCCTATGCAGACCATGGAAACCCCCAAAATGAAAGAAGCCAGAAGTGGGCACGTGCCAGGACCCACAGGGCAGATGGCAAGGAGCTGGCAGAACCAGATGCTAAGAGCGTGTGGCGCTGTGTCTGCTCAGACCACCAACATTCCCCAGTCAGTCAATGTTTTTTAGACTCTTAAGTTTCTTTAGACTGATGTTAGGCAAGGCAGAAATCAGGATTGCTGTTAGCTTCCAAAGAGGTGTATGCCCATGTGCCCCGAAGCTCTAGGTGTCACATACGTGTGCCCACGCGTGTTCCACGTGGGCAGAGAGTTCCAGCTCGCCACAAGGCAGCCTTATCCGTGACGAGGCTGAGAGGGCCACCCTACACCCTGTTTCCAAACAGCTCCCCTTTCTGCGCCAGCGCTGCTGCCTCTGCCGTCTGTTTGCCCCTCGCCTCCTCCTCCCTCTGTTGGGGCTGCCGCCGATGATGAAATTTGGCTTGCAACACCCTCTTCCTCCGGTTCCTGCAGGCCTGGGAGAGGATTAAGCCGCTGGAGTCTGAAATCGGAAAGATCCCAGCTTCTGCTCCCCAGCACCTCCCCTCGCCCTCTCCCCCTCCCCGCCCATGCAAAACCAGAAAATTAATCTCCCCTTCTGCCTGTGATATGGAGGGCTGCATTACAAGCTGGGCGTCGAGATAAAGCAGAGAGCCGAGGGACGCCAGCCCAGCACTGGGGCCCCCGGGTGGGGCCGGCCGGGGAGATAAGGGCCTCCCAGCCCTATGAATTATTCACCGCCTCTGCCTCCTCCGGCTCGCTGGCCGCCCTGGGCGCTGAGATTGCGCCTTCTACAGGCGCCGGTTAGGGTGGGAGGGGGCCCGCTGGAAAGGGCAGTGGACTGGAGAAGTCCTGCTAGGTGGTGAAGGATTGTGCTTGGCTTGGAACAGCTCCGAGACCCCAGCGCCCTAAGGACTAACTGATGGAAGGAAAGGAAAACGTGCACACGCCCGCGCACACACATATACACACGCGCGCGCACACATATACGCCGACATACACACACCCTGCCTAACCCAGCCAGGACTCCCGGAGAATGCTCTTCATTTATGCAATTCCTTAAATGCTGTTTCGTCAGCTGCACCGAGCAGGTTCACTCCAGGTCTCTGCATCCCACAGCCAGAAATGCAGTCTCTCCCCCAGGGGATACCCTGGATACTGTGCCCCCTGCTGCAGGCCAGCAAGTGAAGTGAGCATGCATGCCTAGGCCCACCTCATCCAGAGTACTCTCTTTTCTGTAAATCAAGGCAACTCCTGCTTACTCTGGGACACCCCATGTGAAGCAGGCACTAGCGGACCCGTTCCCAAGCAGCTGTAGTACCCAATGTAGAGAAGGCCAGGCAGACGGTAACAGTTACAGGGGGGACCTGGAACTCAGGTAAAAAAATAAACCAGGGAGGTTTCTGGGAGTAAGAAAAGCCCCTGGCACCAAGGACCTTCTGTTTCCCTTCAGCTCTCACCCCTCGAAGACCCAGACTTTCCAGTCTGGGAAAGGACACAGGGATCGCTGCCCTGTCTCAACGACTTCAGCTCTCCTCACCTACCAGGTCCCTCTCCACTCATCTGCCCTTTTAATCTCCACCTTGCCCCCTCCTCCTTAATGATCTTTCCCTTGAAAAGCTGTGATGTCAGAAAATGACATGTTGACACATAAGTCAGAATGTGTGGTAAGGAAGAGGTGGCCATCTTCCAGCCCCTACCCCAGTTTGGAGGGAGGGAGGGAGGGAGGGGGGAAGAAAGGTTCAAGCTGTGCCTGCACTAACAGGGGCAACAGCACGGGGCAAATCACTGCCACCTCCCATATCCCACTTGCTTCATGCACTGGCACAAATAAAAGCCCTTGAGCGGACCAGAGATCCAGGAGTCAGAAAGGCCTGAGGAGGATGCTCCAGGACTGCAGCGGCAGACACTGGACCCTGGCAGACAACCATGAAGCTACTGACTCCTGTGGCCGATATGAGCCCATTCATCAGATCCAAATTCAAGCAGGACAGGAACCGGTAAGGTGGAAGAGGAGAGGAGAGGAGCATGGGAGGAGGAAGAGTGGGCCTTGACAACAAAGAAGGCGGTGGCTCTGATGAGCAGAGGAGAGGAATGTGGTCGGAAGTGAGCAGATCGTGAGTTAGAAAGGGTGAAGGTGGCAGAGAAGCATCGGAAGCGGACAATAGGAGCATCTGGACCATAAGACCCAGCCGACAGGGGAAGAAGGGACGGTCATGGGTGGGGGCACAGAGGGTGAAGGAGTTGCAGGGATAGGTCCCTAGCCCCTTCCCTGCTGCCTGCTAATTAACTTCTTAATCGCCTCTGCATTTGCTGAGCTGGCAAAGGAAGTGGATGTAGACAGATTGGGGCGTGCGTGATTTCACGCACGGGGGAGCGAGAAGAGCTGCCTCAGAGTCCCGGGGGGCCTCGCCCCCCCTTGCCCTCCCCTCCTCCCCACCCATCTCTGAAAGGCTGGAGGGTGCTTCTATACATACAGCAGATGGGGCCATATGCAAGGAAAGTGTCCATGGGGAATCTGCCCCCATCAGCCTTACAAGGATGGTGCTTGGTACTACTGTTAGCCAGGCACTCTGTCCTATCAGCCTAGGCATTAGCTGCATTTTATAGTTTATGGAGAAAAGCGGACCCAGGTAGACTAAATTTCTTGTCCAGGACCACACAGCACTGGTGTTGCAGATGCATCTAGGACTGAGGTCAGCAAGATGTCAAAACCTGGGTGGATAGGCCCAGAGAAGCAGACAGGAGCCGAAGGACCTTAACCACAGCCCCTGGCTCCCTCAAACATCTTCTAACCAAGGCCTTGGCACCACCAACTTCCTGCTGTACAAGACCTATCAGGATAACTACCTCTCTGCAGCACCCCCAAACCCACCCACCCCCGTGCCTTTCACAGGTGACCTTTGTTCTAGAATCAGTCATCAACAAACTCTGCTTTGATGCTGAGAGATCTTGAGGCAAGGACTGTTCTTGTTCACCGTATCCCAGGTGTGGCACAGGGGAAGCTGCAGGAGATGTTTGCTGCAGTGTAGTGCCAGGAGAGAGTGGCACCTGTTCAGGGCTGTATCTCCCCTCAGTCAACTGCAAACGACAGACTGAGGAATTTAGGTTAGGTGTGAAAACTGAGCTCCAGAGGCTAGGGCTTGTTGTATGTATATGAAGTCTTGATTCAGACGTACTGGTTCTGAGGAGACGTAGAGGTCTTAAGAAGCTAGCGTGGAGCTGAAGAACGGCCCAACAGCTCAAAGCCTTGACTGCTCTGCAGAGGATTCAGCTTCAGTTCTCAGCACCCTCGTATTGACTTATAACTATACACTATTCCAGTTCAGGAGATCTAGCGCCCCCTTCTGGCTTCCACAGGCACCAAGCACTCACGTGATACACAGACATACATGCAAGCAAAAACAACCATATACATAAAAGAAATAATAATTTAAAAAAGAAAAAGTTTGGCTATCCAGCCAGGCATGGTGGCTTCTATCTCTAATCCCAGCACTCAGGAGGCAGAGGCAAGCAGATCTCTTTGAGTTTGAGACCTGCATGGTCTACCCAGTAAGTTCTAGACCAACCAGGGTGCCACATTGAGATTGTCTCAAAACAAAACGTTTGGAGATCTGAGCTCCACCCACTGAGTGTGAGGTTTACTTGATCTAAATTAACCCCTTTTGGGTCCATTTGAAAGACTTACCCAACTCTCCGAATTAGGAACTATCATCTTGAAGTCTGTCCTGATATGGCTGGCTAGTCCAGTGTTTTTTTTTAAGTTCCAGATCTAAATCAGAATGCCAGTAATATTTGTTATTGAGGATTTACTAACACAGATCAATGTAGCATGCATTTCCATCAGTAATTCACATAATCCTTGAAAAACAAGGTGAAATAAATACAGCCTTCATCATACAGACGAGAACGGTGGTGGTATTGAGTGGTGGGATCTGGTCTTGGTCTTGGAGCCCAGATACCTGATTCATGCCTTTTATCTTCCTCCAGACTCCTCCTGTGGCTGTTCATTGGCCTCAATCAGTCCTCGCCTGCCTCCACCTCAACTCATCACCTTCCCTCCACCCCCGCTGCTCCCTGCTCCCTCGGTAACATCCCAGGTGATTGAAGCAATTTGCAGCCATTAGAAGAGGCTCCACATGTCGCTCAGCTTGTGAGGGTTGCAAAGTGGAGGAATTACAGATGTTCCAAGATGGTCCTCCCCTCCCCCGAGGACACTGGAGAGCCTGGAACCAGACTACACCCAGGGCTAGAATCATCACTTAAACCCAGTTTGCGACCCTCTTAGGGTAATTCCTAGCCTCACATGCCGCCTCCCCCATCGCCCTTTGAGTGGAGTTTATGTATCTGGGAGAGTGCTGTCACCTAGTGGCTGTCCAGGGCCATGGCAGTCCACGAGCACCGCTTCTGCCGCTGGACAGCTCCCCAGCCTGAATGCTAGATTCTATCTTTATTTTGGCAGCTTGGCGCTCTGGGTAATGCCGAATGGACCGCAATCCCTCCCCAGCCCTAAGCTCCTATCTCTGGAGATAGGGAATCTCCAGATTTCTTCACTGGCTTCCAGGGTACCTCTTACTCCCAACCCCTCACAAATTCTCATCCGTTTCTTCCCTCTATGTCAGGTTTGTTCCTCTAACTCGAACCCAGAACCGTGTCCCTGAGACCTGCTTCTCACCTTCCTTCTCTGAGCTTCATCAGCGTGTAAGTGGAGCAAAGGGGCTGTACAGATAGAATTCTGGTCTCGCATCACACCACACACACACACACACACACACACACACCATCATCTGACACCATCAGACCTCAACAGCCTCTGTGTTAAGAGCCCCTAATGAGCACCAGCAAATTAACAACTTCCCCTTGATTGCTCCTACTCTGCTAATTGGATAGGGAGGGCACCCCCAAGGCCTCGGAGAAGGAAGGAGGGAGGGAAGGAGAGAGGTGACAGCTACAGGAGCGGGGCCCCAGGTTTCAAGGCCCAGATTTCTAGTCCATCCCAGAACACACTTCTCCATGCTGCCTTTCTTCATTCTGTACCTTTTTATTCCATTTCCCCTTCCCTGCTTCTGACCCATCCGCCCTCACTTCAGGCTGTGCCTCTTTTCTTCTCTCTGTTCCTCTCTGCTTTACAGACCTGCCCGTGAAGCACCCCCACACAGGCTGCTTAAGAAATCCACTGGTATACATACAGAGTCTGGGTGGCCACGAGTGTTTTACATATGTGCATGCATGTGAGTCGCATGAAGGTGGGAAGCAGGAATAAGGGCGGACGAGTGAGTGTGTACAAACAGGTAAGCGCTCACGTGGGTGGGGGTCAGGCTTCGGGGATGTGTAGGTGTGTGTGATGTATGGCTCTGTGGCAGGGTAAGACTCTGGTCTGAATGTGTCTGTATCTCCACACAGTGCTTGAATCAGTTAAGTGTGACTGTGACTCGGAGTGTGTGTGTGTGTGTGTGTGTGTGTGTGTACACACGTGTGCATGTGCCACCAGAGGAAGCAGCAGCAGCAGCAAGAGGCAAGAGCTTCGATCCGAAGGAGACAACGTGGGGAGGGGGACGCTGGGGGCAGACACCCTCCTTCCTGCGCGCACACGTGCGCGTGCACACACACCATAGACACACACACGCACACGCGCGCGCACACACACACACACACACACACACACACACACACACACACAAGCCACAGGGCCTCGCAAGCAGGGAGCCGGCTCCAGAATCCGAGCGAGGCAGCTTTGCTGAGAGCGGCGGGAGAAGGCGAGCCAGCGGGGGGAGCCCTCGGTTCCGCTCCCGGGCCGGGGGCCCCCCGTGCACACCGGCCCAGAGACACCCTCGCAGACACTCGTAGGCGCGCACGCGCACCCTTTCCCCTCCTCCTCCCCTCCCGCCGCCTCCCGGCCGGACGATGGATCCCTGCAGATCCCGGGGCTGAGAGCACCGCGCAGCGCCAGCGCGCCGAGCCCGGGGCGGACCGAACGGAGCGAGCAAGCGCGCGCGGGCGGTGGACCGAGCTGAGCCGAGCCGGCCGGGCGGGCCGCTCCCTGCAGGGCTCTACGCGGGTGCCGCGGCGGCCGGCGGCTCGGGCTCCGGGCCATGAGCCCCTCCGCGGCGCGGCGCTGAGCCCACGGACGGCCTCGTGCCCCAGGACCTGCAGCGGCGGCCGGCTTTCCCCAACCCCCTCAGGTGGGCTTCCGACCCCGCCACCTTGGGCTCCGGGCTCCCCGGCTCCCCGAAACCGAGACTCTTCTCCCCTGTAGCTTTCTCCAGCTTCTCCGGAGGCTCGGCGGATGGGGAGGGGGCGGGGGGCCGAGCCGGGAATCTGACTGCGACGAGAAGCTGGACTGGGGGGGTGCGTTCGAGGCGGGGACAACTGGCAGTCATAGGGAACCGCGCCCCCCCCCTTCATACATCCACCTCAGGCAGCCTACCATCCCCTCCCAAACACACACACACACACACACACACACACACACACTCACTCACACACACAGCCTGCGCCTGTGCCTGTTTGAGAACTGGAGACACAGAAGGTGAGGATTCAGGCAGGGCCCCTCCCCAGATGTGCCCACCCCTCAGGCGAGGTGGCCCTGGTTTAGCTCCTGAGGTGACTGCCTGTTCTTGGGGATACCCTTGATCAAGAGGAGAGCTCCTGACCCCTGGTTCAGCCTATTATGGGGAGTTTGATCTTGGCTGGGGTAGACATTCCTGTCCCAGAGTGACCTCACATCTGGAGGGAACTCCCATGCCTGCCTGTGGGTGCATCGGGACTTCCCTCATTCACTCTAGTGGCTGTATCTGGGGTCTCCCATAGTCTGGGAAGCTTGCAGACCATTCTCTCGACCCGAGCTGACACACCGAGCCTCTATGTTTGAACGACTATCATCTTGGATGGTCCCTCGGCCAAGCCACCTTTGGAACCTGCATGTCAGGGAAGTCTTCCCTTGGATAAGCAGTGACCTCCGGATAAGCATTTTGGATGGACATAATTGGAGGGTCCCTATATGTGCCTTCATCTCAGGACAATGACAGAGTCTTGTCTCCTCTTCCCTTCCTCCAGGATCCCCTTGGCAAGGATGGAACTGAAGACCGAGGAGGAGGAGGTGGGTGGTGTCCAGCCGGTGAGCATCCAGGCTTTCGCCAGCAGCTCCACACTGCATGGTCTTGCCCACATCTTCTCCTATGAGCGGCTGTCTCTGAAGCGGGCACTGTGGGCCCTGTGCTTCCTGGGTTCGCTGGCCGTCCTGCTGTGTGTGTGCACCGAGCGTGTACAATACTACTTCTGCTACCACCACGTCACCAAGCTTGACGAGGTGGCTGCCTCCCAGCTCACCTTCCCCGCGGTCACGCTGTGCAACCTCAATGAGTTTCGCTTTAGTCAAGTCTCCAAGAATGACCTGTACCATGCTGGGGAGCTGCTGGCCCTGCTCAACAACAGGTGGGCAGCTCCCATCCACCCCTCTGCATGGCTTGTGGAGTAGCAACCTCGTTAGCCCACCAAAAGTCAAACAGCTCTGCCCCCTAGCATCCCCTTAAACCTGCCCTCACGGCGGAGGAACTGAGATAGCGCCGGGTACCAGTAACCTACACACAATCTCTGATTCCAGCTTAGGTCAAAACAGCTCTATCCCCACCCAGCCTGAGCTAGGAGATACTGGCTCTTTCCCAGAGAGCATCACCTACCTCCTGGTACTGTATCCTCCTTGCCTCACTTAGAGGATGGGATGGACCACCTTTAAAGGGAGAGACTGTACCATCCATAGCTCCTGTCCTACAGATCTTTGTCTTCTTGTACTCCATGTGTCAGGCTGTCCTGACATACCCAGCTCTTTTTCTCTACCTATCTATGCCCAGACCTGATCCTCCAGGGGCTCTGAGTGCTGCCCCCACCCCACCCCAAGTAGGGCATGAGTACTAGTAAACATGATCCATGTGCCACTCACCCCTGGGCTCCAGGTATGAGATACCGGACACACAGATGGCTGACGAAAAGCAGCTAGAGATATTGCAGGACAAGGCCAACTTCCGTAGCTTCAAGCCTAAGCCCTTCAACATGCGTGAGTTCTACGACAGAGCAGGGCACGACATTCGAGACATGCTGCTCTCCTGCCACTTCCGAGGGGAGGCCTGCAGCGCAGAAGACTTCAAAGTGGTGAGTGAGTCCCCAGTATGAGGCCTGTCACCCTGGTCTCTAGAAGGGGAGAAGCACATTTTGTGTTTGCTGTCCTGGGAGAGGAAGCCCGGTGTTCTGGGGTTTGCTTCTGGCAGACGGGGACTTTCTTCAGCACGTGGTACTGACCAGCGTGAAGACTTGAGCCTCAGCTTTGTATCCGTGATGGCAGGGAAGAAAGGCCGTGGTATAGACTATACAAACCATCCTAGATGCAATACAATCACATACACGTGGACACACTTTACCCCGGGTGGCCCTAACTCCTCCAAACTTGCATTCTGGGCCACAGAGGTCCGAGTCAGCAGTGGTAGGCACGCTACAGCCTTGTTACCCAAAAGCAGGCCTGCAAACTGTTGTCTGGGAGCTTGGAAGAAATGAATGGCTTCGCCACCACACATTCCTAACCCAACGGAAGCTGAGTCTGTGTCTGTCAGATAAGATCCTTCTCAGCTGATAGGTCTGCTTGTCAGAAAGCTTGTGAGGCACAGGGAGTCAGGAAGCTTCCTCAGGAACAGCCGCATGGGTCATTATCTCCACAGCACCCTCACCACAGAAGGCAGGCAGGCATGCACACATGCACGCACATTCACACTCACAAGGGCTGGATGGGTTTCCCCTTGTCATAGTCACACCCAGAGCCAGAGACTCTAGGTGCACTACAGTCACAGCTGAAGTGAGGCTCCCTTTCCTTCTGAAGATGGAGATCCCTTCCCTGCCGTTGTTCATATCACACCCTATCAATACAGTGCCCTCCAGCTCACACCACAGGTTCTGGGGAACAGATTTTGGCAACCAATATACTAGGTGTTCTTGGGAAAAAAAATCACAGAGATTCCTCAGGGCTAAAAATCACTCATAGCTGGCTGCGGGGTACACACACATAGCTGGGTGTGGGGTACACACACATAGCTTGCTGTGGGGTACACACAGCTGGCTTCGGGGTACACACACATAGCTGGGTGTGGGGTACACACACACAGCTGGCTGCCAAGTACACATGCATAGCTGGCTGTGGGGTACACAACTACAATCCCAGACCTAGGAAGGCTGAGCCTAATGGGAACTTTATAACCATATAGCTAGACCTTGTCTCAAACAAACCAAAACTATACCCAGACGTGTTGACACATTGGCCCAGCCAGGAATCTGAGGCAGGATGAGCAGTTGAGCCCGGGAGTTTGAGACCAGACTAGGCAACAGAATAAGATTCTTGCCGAGCAGTGGTGGCGCACGCCTTTAATCCCAGCACTTAGGAAGCAGAGGCAGGCGGATTTCTGTGTTCGAGGCCAGCCTGGTCTACAGAGTGAGTTCTAGGACAGCCAGGACTACACAGAGAAACCCTGTCTCGAAAAAAAAAAAAGAATAAGATTCTTTCCAAAATTAAACAAATAAACAAATTCCTGGATACAGTAGCACAGGCCTGTCTGTAATCCTAGCACTCAGGAAACTGAGGCAAGAGAATTTTAAGTTCAAGGCACACGTCTTGGGCTATAGGGAGTACTTATCTCAAAGTTCAAAAAAGAAACACACACACACAGAGTGGGAGAGGGAGCAAGGAAAACCCTAAGGATCTAGAGTCTAGAGTCTCTCAATCCCTTTGCTACATAACCACATTATTTTACAAATGCATAGACAGACACGAAGCAGCAGAATAATAATTTGCCTTAGCTCACTAGCTTGCTGGTTAATGACAGATCCAAGATTAGAACCCATGTCTCCTAAGGCACCAATGCACTGTACTCTTCTCACCGGTATTGCTAACTCTGAAGCTCCCATATCATTTCCACTGTGAGACTGCTCCCCAGAAACCCCTTTCCTCCCGCCTCTTCCCAATTCTCCCGCTCTCAGTACCTCTCTTGCCTCCCTGACCATTTTCTCTTCAGCTTGCTTCCTTTTCGCCTTAGGCAGCAGGAACCCACTTGTTTATGTAGAGAGGTTAGAGCCCTGGACATGTTTAACATTTCCTACCAAGGTTACACAAGGCTTCCCAATCGCTTTAAGCTCTGCCTTGCAGACCCATTTTGTGGCCTTTGTCAATGACAACAAAGGTTACAGGACCATGCTCCTAGCCACTACCCTGATGCATGCACTTCTTCTTTTACTTCTGCACAACAGGAAAGTCCTAGATTCTAGGACTTTGAACCCTGAGGGCTCCCAGGCTCACAAACTGTGTTACTGTAGGTGAAGATAGAAAAGAGAGAGAGAGACAGAGAAAGAGACACAGAGAAACAGAGAGAGAGAGAGAGAGAGACAGAGACAGAGACAGAGACAGAGACAGAGACAGAGAAACAGAGACAGAGAGAAGAACCGCCCCTGTCTCAGCATACCGAATATACAACCAGAAGGGAGTGTCTGGAGAAGAGGAACCTGCTGGCTTAGCTGGTTTGTAGTGTTGGATGCAGCTGGGAAGAGCACGGCTCAAAACAGGGAGGTGCTAAGATATAAAATATGCATGTAGTAAGTTTAGTTGGGGGCTGGTAAGATGGCTCAGTGGGTAGAGGTACTTTCCAGCAAGTCTGATGACCTGAGTTCAACTCCACATGGAAGGGAACCACCTCCCACAAACTGTCCTCTCACCTCTGAATGAGTGCTGTGATGCTTGTTTGCTTGCCTGTGTGTGCACTCGCGTGCACGGGTGTGCACGTGCGCGCGCGCACACACACACACACACACACACACACAGAAGTAGTGAAATATCATTGGCCTCTACTGTTTGAGGGAGAATTCTAAGCTATCAGACGGAGATGTGTTAGGTTTGCAGAGTTCTAGAGAAATCTAGGTCCTTTTTAAAAGGACCAGAGTTTGTTATTTTAATGTGTATTTTATGTGTATTTAATGTGTATTTTCACATGCTTTCACATATATGTATGAACATGAATATGTGAGCACCCTCAGAAGCTAGGAGAAGGGCACTGAAGTTACTCGGGATCTGAAGTTACCGGCAGTGGTAGGCATCTGATGTGAGTGTTGGCCCCTCTGAAAGAGGAGCAGCGAGTACTCTTAACCACTGAGCCCTCTCTCCAGCCCCAGTGTGAGTTCTCACTCAGAGGACAGACACAAAGACCAGCATTCTGAAGACCCAACTGTGGCATTTCTTGGTTCTGTATTGTCAGGAAAGACAGGGGTTGTTCTGTTTCTAATGTCAAATGCCTGACCCTGAATCCGTCTGGATCCAAACTCTTCAGCCTTTGCCCACTGCCAGGCTCCTTCCTTGTCATGAGCACTGCCATATCTGCCTGTAGGGATCTTCCAGTGACAGCTTGCCAGTGCAGAAGCCTGGCTGGCATTCTCCTTAGGCACTCCAGTCCTAAGGTGCTCACATTCGGTTCCTCAGTTCCTCTCCTCTCCTCTCCTCTCCTCTCCTCTCCTCTCCTCTCCTCTCCTCTCCTCTCCTCTCCTCTCCTCTCCTCCTCTCCTAAGTCTCATAATTAACATCTGTCTTTCAGCCTTATCATTCTCTGCTATGCCTGGAGTATGTGTCAGGGGTCTGGATCTAGACTCTGAGCCAATGTAGCACTAAGAAAAAGCATTTGTCCTCAGGGTCAGAGCCAAGAAGAGACTATACTGATATCCCTCAATAGCAAAGTGACTTTTTTTTTTTTTTGAGATTTGGGGGGAGGGAGGTGTCTTACTTTCTAGCCCAGGCTGGCTTCAAATTCCTTAGCCTCCCGAATGCTTGGGATTACAAGTGTGTGTGTCACAGCAGTCTGCGCAGTCTGTGGAACAGGGAGTCTTACTTGAGGGCCAAGCCTTTGCTCTGTGTTTGTGGACACTGTGTAAATGGGCATATGTGGACCTCTTTGTGTGTTTTCCAAAGGCAGACTTCATGTAAACAGCAACTGCTCTGTTCATGAGGACTGTTCAGGAAGGCATACAGCACAAGGCTACTCCAGTGCTCAAAGAGCCCAGCTCCCTTGATAAGCCTTTCCCTCCCCGAGAACCCAGCTCCAGCACAGGGGAGTGGATTGCTGGTCAGAATGTGGGGCCTGGGAGGATAGGGGGGAATGCAGGGCCTGAACCGAGTTGGGAGAAATTATTTTGAAAATCATTTGGGATTGAGAAAGTCGGGAAGCAGTAGGGGATATCCCTGGGCAATCCAGTTGGGTAGATATCAGTAGCTCCCTCCTGAGCAGCCAAGAAAGCAGGGAAGGCCCAAGACAAGGCCTCTTCTTTCCTGGCCATCTCCCTTCCTTCCCAGTGGGGTGCTTGGTTGCCAGAGCAACAAAGTCTGAAGCTCATCTCTCCTTCCCCACCTTAAGGGCAGCCAGGCCAAGGCAGGGCAGGGGTTCCGTGGTGGGGGATATGGGGGACCGGGTGGGGGTGCGCAGCTGCTGCTTGTTTCTGGGTGGGGGCTGGGGAGTGAGCAGAGTCACAGCTGGTGGCAGCCTCCAGCTGCACCTTATCCATCCCTGGCAGTGGGAGCGGGATGTGGCTGGAATGCTGAGCAGCGCCAACGGGAGGAGGGACGGGGCCTGCAGATGGTTGCCCAATCCGCCCAATGCCAGCCCCTCCAGCTAAGACTCGGAGCCTTTGCCTAGGGAGAAAGAAGCAGGGATTCATGTCTGGGCCTTGGAAGAGAAAGAAGAAACAGACAGTGGGTGTCCTAGAGGTAGGGGTGCGGTAGGAGCAGAGGTAGGGGTGCGCTAGGAGCGGAAGTAGGGGTGTGCTAGGAACGGTCATCTTAAGCAAGGCTGGACACCCGGAGCAGGAATCTGTAGAGTGCCCACAAGATTCCTCTAGACAATCCCCTAATGAAGGGGTGGAGTGAAGGAGGTAGGCCTAGAAGCAGATAGGTCCTCCTCAGGGTTCTAAAGGGAGATAAGAATATTCTGGAACACTGAGGGGAGGGAGGTGCTAATCTAAGAGGAAGTGAGATCCTGGGGCTCAGACTGGGAACAGAGAGGTCATCTAAGGTCACCAGAGGCCTAGATTCGTAGAGTGGTGGAACACTTGACTGGCGAGAGTGAAATACTAGGTCCTACAGCCAAAAGTAAAAAAAAAAAAAATTTTTTTTTTTTTTTTTTGAGACAGGGTTTCTCCGTATAGCTCTGGCTGTCCTGGAACTCACTCTGTAGACCAGGCTGGCCTCGAACTCAGAAATCCGCCTGCCTCTGCCTCCCAAGTGCTGGGATTAATGGCGTGCTCCACCACCGCCCGGCAGTAAAAAATTTTAAAATAAGTAAAAAATAAGTAATCAGAGCCCGGAACAGCAGCCAATTCTTGGACACCTCTAACTCTCTCACTGGACCCCACAGACGCTCAGAAGAAACGTCCTTAGGGGACCTGATCCAAGTGGATTCTTTTTTTTTTTTTTTTTTTTTAACATATGTGAGCACGCAGTCGCTGTCTTCAGACGCACCAGAAGAGGGCGCCAGATCCCATTACAGATGGTTGTGAGCCACCATGTGGTTACTGGGAATTGAACTCAGGACCTCTAGAAGAGCAGCCAGTGCTCTTAAGTGCTGAGCTATCTCTCCAGCCACCAAGTAGATTTATTCCCTTCAACTAGGGCGGGAGTTGTGAGAAGAGAGATAGGAAGCAATGCGGTCCTGATGACCACACCCAAGGGAGTGTGGACAGGGTAAACAAGCACACTTTAGAATAGTCTCCACTCCTCTAAGGAATTCAGACACGCCCCATCCTGCTCTCCTCCCTGGGAAGTGCCGGAGCTGAGGTGCATAGTCGGGGAGGAGCTAGGCAGAGTCAATCCGGAATCCAGAGACCCTGGGGGATGGTCTCTAGCTCTGCCTTCCCGTCCTTTCCTTGCATAGACTACAATCTTTGGGTAATTTAGCTCCTTCTCTTGCCCCTCCCCCACCCCCACCCTGGCTAGTCCTCCCAGACTGCTATCAGCTAAGAGGCTGCTCTAAGCTAATTGATCTCTCTGCTCTTGCCTAAAGTAATAGGGAATTGATGTAAGTAACTAAGTGCCTCTGGGGGCAGAGTCGGAAGTAAGGACTCTGAGGAGTGGATGTCTAGCTAATGCCCAGCAAGTGGACAGCTCCCTGGGTGATGTGTGCTACACCCCACTGTGTCCTGGAGGCAGAATGCCAACAGACATGGTTGGGGACGTTCTGTTATAGGCACAGGTCACTCCTGGGTGGCTTCAGCTATGTGGAGAGCAATGGTGATTATGGAGGGGGAGGGTTGGGAGCATGGTGAGGAGAACCAGACCCGGAGATTGGGAATGAGGACTCCGGAGGAAGAGGGTGACAAGTTTGAGATTCACTCCCCTCAGACAGCCACTTTCAAATGCCAGCTCCTGCCCTGGGGCTGAGGTGTGGCAGTGAAGGCCAGACCTCCCTCTTGCCCTTAGGGGACCTAGCAGGATCCACGCAGAATCCTTCCACCCAGCTCCTCAGCTGGCTACTCCAAACACCCCAGGGTCACAGTGTGCTCCCACCACCTCCAGGCACAGAGGACAGGTCTCCCGAGCCACATCTAATGTCCAGCCACAACATTCAGTTTTCTCTGAGTTGTGGCTGCCAAGGCTGCTACCTTCTGGCTGAGAACAGTCCAGTAAAGGACCCTTGGGTGGACAATCTGAAAGATGGGGCAGGGAAGGCCACAGCAAGAAAAGGTATACCTCTCCGGGCTGGAAGGGTAGGTGTGGGGCAGAGTTCCACCAGACTCCCTTTCTCAGTTTCTAGGCCCAGTTTCCTGTGAGGAGAGGGGTCGTGCTGAAGTGTTGTCAAGGGGCAGCCCCTGTTCCTGGAATAAAAAGCCTTTGAGGTACTTCAGCCAAGGGTGGGTCTGTATATAACAGGTGTGCTGAAGTGACTTAGCACGATAAGGACATTCTTTGTTTGGTTTGGTTTGGTTTGGTTTAGACAGGGTTTCTCTTTTTAGCCCTGGTTGTCCTGGAACTTGCTCTGTAGACCAGGCTGGCCACAAACTCAGGTATCTACCTGCCTCTGCCTCCTCAGTGCTGGGATTAAAGGATTGGGCTGCCATGCTTGGCCCTGAGGGATACTTTTAAGTGGTTGTGAAATTGTTGTATTCCTTTAAGAAGTTGTAAGAACTGCGGCTGCTGGCAGGAGATGTAACTCAGTGATGTGCTTGCCTGACAGTCAAAGAGTCCTGGAAGAGAGAGAGAGAGAGAGAGAGAGAGAACATGAAAGAGTTCCAGAGGGAAAGAGGCAGTCAGTTAAGATTTTTTTTAAAGAAATGTTTATTTTATGTATATGAGTACACTGTACTCAGACACACCAGAAGAGGGCATCAGATCCCATTACAGATGGTTGTGAGCCACCATGTGGTTGCTGGGAATTGAACTCAGGACCTCTGGAAGAGTAGTCAGTGCTCTTAATCGCTGAGCCATCTCTCCTGTCCCAGTTAAGATCTTTAAGATCCTATGAGTTCTAAGAAAGAAAACTTTCCCACCCTCACCATCTGTCAACTGACTGTCTTGGGGTTGGGGGGGGACCAGGGATGTTGGGCTTTGCTGTTCAGTGATGGGGCTGTGACGGCAGCTAATCCAGACTTCTCATGGTACCCACTGCATGTGTGCCCCTAGAGAGCACATGTACACCTCCATCCCCGTGTCTGGAGGAGAATTCGGACATAGAATGTAAAATAGATATGTGCGGATGTGCACGGGGCACACACAGCTGTGTGGGAGCTGGGAGAGAGCTTTTGGGTGGACATACTGGTTGTCGCATGAGGCGCCCATGGCAGCGAGTTTGAGATTATAGATCTCCTTTATCTGTGCTCACTTAAGCCTCACAATTGTGAGTCTGGAGGAAGCTTAATATCACCATTGGAAAGGCCAGACTGAGGGTCTCCACGTTATGTGATTTGCTTGAGGTCATGACAGTCTAAGGCTTTGTCTTTGGGTCTTCCAAGTCTAGGCTCTTCAGGCTTTGGCCGAGGGTTGTGTGTGACAGACAAAGCTGCTCTGGCCTCCCCAGTTGCTTGTGCTCTAAGGAGAAGCAATGTGGAGAGGTAGGAAGGGAAGGAAAGGGTGCAGAAGTTACCCCAGGAATCCAGCCCCTCAGGAGTGAGCTGAATGTCTAGATATCTGCTTTTGGTTATTCTATTTATTATTAGTGTTATGGGAGGGGCTTCGAAAGAGAGTTTCCATGAGTAGCTCTAACTGTCTGGAATTTGCTTTGTAGACCAGGCTGGCCTAGAATTCTCAGAGATCCATCTGCCTGTGCCTCCTAAGTGCTGAGATTAAAGGTGTGCACCACCATTCCATGACTTTATTTTGTTATTTTATTTTATTTTGTTTTATTTTATTTTATGGAAACTATGTAGACCAGGCTGGCCTGGAACTCACAGAGATACACCTGCCTCTGCCTCCCAAATGTTGGGACCGAAGGCATATGCTATTCATACCCACAACACCTCTGCTTTTTTTTATTGCACCATCTTTTCAATCCCCACAACTGGTCCCCTGACCCCCAAAGGAGGTAGCCTTAGGCAGCCTCACTGTAGCAAAGAAAGTCACACCCCAGGGCAGCACAGCATCGAGTCCATCCCCATTGCATTTGTGATCCAATCCTTAAGTTGGCCTGCTATCTGGGAAACACCCCTCTCCCTGTCATCCTGGCCAGCTGATGCCCTCCTCAGGAGCATGTGCAGGCTTCCCAGTTCTGTTGTTCCTAGCTCTTCACTTCAAACAAAATCTTCTCTTCCCCCACCCCGACCCCCACGTACCAACACCTGGAAGGGAACATTCATCTTATCTAAAATAGTCTTAGAGCACTCTGTCAGATTCCCTCTACCTTCTCTAAGAGCTTTATTCCACTGCTGCTACCGCTACAGGCCATCTCTACACCCCGAGTAGACACTGAAACACATTCAGTATGCTCCACACTTAAAATATACACCTGAGCCACGCACTGTGGCACACCTGTAGTAACCATCTACTTACGCAGCTGAGGTGATCAAGATGATCACTTGAGCCTTGGAGTTAGGAACCAGCCTGGATAACACAGTAAGACTCCCATCTCAAACAAAGAAACACGTAACTACAGTAATAACTACTGTTCACTGAGTACTTCCTATGTATCAGACCTTAGGCTGTGTGTATGGGTGTTTTACCTCCTCTATGTGTCTCTGCACCATATGCATGCAGTACCGGAGTTGGCCAGAAGAGGGCATTATATTCCCTGGAACGAAAGTTACTGATTGTGGTTAGCAGCCATGTGGTGTGTGCTGGGACTGAAACCCAGGACTCTGGAAGAGCACTGCTTGCCCACTGAGCCATCTCTCCAGCCCCCTCCACACTACTGGGATTCCCTCGGCGATGTGAATAAAAGTGGTGTGTACAACTCTCAATACACGTTTCCTCAACTCCAGCTTACCCAAGCTGCCTTCTCCCTGATCTGAATGGCTTTAATTAAAGACCAATGGTGACGCTCATGTTGTCAAATCCAGCAAACATGTCTTATTCTTGATCTTCAATAGCTTTCAAAACTGGTGAGCCAAGACATGTGTGGTGGCATAGGCCCTTAGACCAAGCCCCTCAGGAAACTGAGGCAAGAGGCTCCCAAGTTCCAGGCTTGCCTAGGCTACCCGATGAGATCATGCCTTAAAAAGCAAAGTGAAGTTTGAGAATGACCCCTCTAGGCTCATGTATTTGAATACTTGGTCCCTAGTTGTTAGAATTGTTTGGGAAGGACTAGGAAGCCTTGTTGGAAGAGGCGTGCCCCTGGGGGCAGGCTCTTACCAGTTAGGTCTCTCTGCCTCATGCCTGTATCTTGTAGATCAAGACATGAACACTCAACCCCTTCTCCAGTGCCATGCCTGCCTGCTGCCGCCATAATGGTCATGGACACTAACCTTCTAGAACCATGAGTCCCAAATTAAACACTATCTTTTATAAGTTGCCTTGGCCATGTTGTCTTATCACAGCAATAGAAAAATAACTAAGACAGAAGTTGGTACCAGAAATGGCCATTTCCTCTGTGATTTACCCATAGGGAGCTGCCAAAGGCTCCAAACACCATCCTTATCTAGTTTTGACACTTCAAGTACTATTGGGTTTGCTGGGTCATATGGTCCAAGTGGTAGAGCAGCCTGGATAGCAGCCTGGACCTATGGAAGACCCTTCTCCTGTTCTGGGCCCCACTCAGAGCTAACAGCTTTCTGAACCACATGGTGTATGGGTTGGAGTAACATACTCAAGCGAAGAATGTGCTGGTTCCTGACTCCAAAGCTGCCCACAAAGCATTGAAGCTTCTTTCTTGGTGGTGCGAGAGGCCAGGTGCAGTAACTTGCCCTTCACCTTAGAAGGAGTATCTCTGGATACCCCATACCACTGGACTCCTAGAAATTTCACTGAGGTAGAAGGCCCTTGAATTTTGGTTGGATTTATTTATCCAGCCTCTGGTGTGTATATGTGTCCTCAACAAGTCCAAAGTGGTTTCTGTGTCCTGCTCACTTGGTCCAACTAACATAATTAATAATTAATTTCCTTTTTATTGCCAAAATAAGACAACATGACCAGGCAGCTTAGCAAAGAAAGCATTCAATTTAGGGATCATGATTCCAGAGGGTTAGAGTTCATGACCATCAAAATGGAGTCCATGGTAGCAGACAAGCAGACATGGCACTAGGGAAGGAGCTAAGAGCTCACATCTTGATCCACAAACAGGAGGGAATGACAACTATTTGGGGGAATGACATGGACTTTTGAAACTTCAAAGCCTGCTATAAGTGACACATATCCTCCAACAAGACCACACCTCATAATTCTTCCCCAAAAGTTCTACCAACTAGGGACCAAGTATTTGAATACATGAGCCTTAGGGACCGTTTTTCATTCAAACCTCCACAGGGAAGGAGGGCTGGGGAGTAGCTAAGTTGGTAGAGGTTTGCCTAGTGTTTTCATGAAGCCTGGGGTCCTATCTCCAGCCCTGCATATCAGGTTATGGTGGCTTGTTCTATAATCTCAGTGCTTTGGAGGTAGAGGCAGGAATATCAGTAGTTCAAGTTCATCTTTCCCTACATAATTAGTTCAAAGTCAGCTGGGATACAAGTGACACCCTGTCTCAAGGTGTGGGGTTGGAAAGGTGGGAATACTGGCACATTCCCATAATCCCAGCTCCTGGGAGATAGAAACAGGAATTCAAAGACATCCTCAAGAGGATTAAAAAATCAATGTTATCCTCAACTACTTGGCAAGTTCAAAACTAGTCTGAGCTCCAAAAGATGCTGTCTTTAAAAACAACAACAATAAAACAAAACAGCCATAAGGTGGTGGCGCACGCCTTTAATCCCAGCACTTGGGAGGCAGAGGCAGGCGGATTTCTGAGTTCAAGGCCAGCCTGGTCTACAGAGTGAGTTCCAGGACAGCCAAGGCTATACAGAGAAACCCTGTCTCGAAAAACCAAAAAAAAAAAAAAAAAAAAAAAACCAAACAAACAAACAAACAAACAAAAACAAAAACAAAAAAACCTCTGAAACATAAAAGAAAACAACAAGATAAACAAACAAACCAACGACTGGGCCAAAGCTCCAGGCTAAAGAGCTTGTCTCCATGCAGAAGGCTCTGGCTTTGATCCCCAGAGTGCAACAAACAGCAACAAATTGCTTTCCCTAAATTGCTTTCCCTGTTTTCTGAACCGTTACATTTCCTAACTGTCGAGTCTTTAGCTTGTATGGCCAGCCACTTTGTTACTTTACCGGTTCAGTCTCTCTACTTGGCTAGTGTGTACTATCAGGGCCCAGCCCATGGTTTTATTCTCCTTATAAGTCATAGGAATATAATTTAAAGACATAGTTTGAAGAATTTTGCACTGGTCTACCTTACACTGTAATAGTACGTACTACTTTGAGTATATATTTTCATGGACACACAACATTTCCGACACTTCAGGTGGTTCCCTCAGGTAAGTACCACCCCACGGGAGTCTGCCGTTGCTTTAGCAGTAAGGGTAAGTTTCATTTCTCTTAAACATCCTGGAGTTGTACTTACCACCCCCACCCTTGCCGTCTCAGAGTGACCTACTTTTGCCCATGATCACCCGTGAGAGTCAGTCATGTTGCGATAGTTGTTTCTTTTTCAATGCTGTGTGCTATCTCATTATATTCATAGAATGCAACGTATTTAGATGTTCTACTATTGCTAGACATTTGGGTTGTCACCAGTTTGGGGCTGTTATAAATAGAGCAACTGTGAACATTCTTCTTCCTGGTTTATTGGTTGACACGTGTACTCATTCCTCTTGGATGTGGAGGTAGGAGCGGTGGTTAAGTCATAAGGTAGGATTCTATTTAGCTTCAGTGGATAATGCCAAATCAGGCCTCTTTTCCTTTCTATCTATTTTTTTACCTTTGTATTCTATTCCTGGGCAATCACACCTTCGCTCCGACTTTGAATGCCATCCTCCCGCTACCAGCGCTAGGTCTCGGGCCAGCTCTCTTGACATCAGCTCTGCCAATTTTCTGTTGGGGTCTTTTACTCAGGTGGCCTTGAAGCTTCTAAAAGCCATCAGGTGCAGAACCGAACGCATACCATCTTACTTCTCAATCCCTCTCCCTGAATGTCTGCTCTGGAGAGCACCCCACCAGTTACACAGGCCCACTCTGACACCCCATCTCCTTTACCTGCCTTGACAGACAGGTCCAAGGCCTGACGAGATCTGCAGTTTCATTCATAATCTCTCCTTCTTTCTCCCTCTCTTTCTTTCTGTTTTGTTTGTTTGTTTGTTTGTTTGAGATGAGGTCTCATGTAGCCCAGGTTAGCCTGAAACTCACTGTGGAGCCAAGGATGGCTTTGAACTGATCCTCTTGCCTCAGCCCCCCAAGTGCTGAAAAAAAAAAAAAAAAAATATATATATATATATATATATATATATATATATACATATATATATATATATATACATATATATATATATATATACACACCACAACTAGCCCAAGCCTTCCTTTGATTATTTCTGACCCTTCAACAGAGAGCATACATTACTATCAGATCAGGAATCTTACCAGGCCAGTTGACTTGGTTTCCCTTTCTTCCTTTCTAGCCACATCTGGATCTTTCCAGCCACATCTGGATCTGTTCTGGCCCTCAGTCTCCTGTTTGAAACACACATGGGGCAGGGGCAGGGGGATGACAAACAGGGAGAAATCAGGAGCCGCACACAGAAAGGCAGAAGCAGAGAGATTATTTCTACTGCATTCCAAACCTCGCTTCCTCAGGAAACCTCACTGATTCCTCAGTCTGTGTTAGGCTCCCCATCCTCTGCCCCAGGAGTATTCTCATAATGGTCCCCATAGTTTGATTTGTAAGTGTTTTAAATCACAAGGGCAGGATCCAGCCCACTCTCTGTTCCCTGCCATGTTACTGAGGGAGGTAGAAAGAAGGCATTTAGAGGTAGATGACCTCATTTTAATGACCATCTGTTTGTTTGTTTACTCACTTGCTTTTGAGCTATTTTTGAACTCTTTGCTCTGGCTGTCCTAGAACTCACTCTGTAGACCAGGCTGGCCTAGAACTCACAGAGATTTGCATGCCTCTGCCTTTAAAAGTATGCACTATCACACCCCATCTTAGACTTGCTCATTAGGAGACTTGAATTGCTTGTTGTTGTGGTGGTGTGTGTGTGTGTGTGTATGTGTGTGTGTTATGCATGAATGTATATAAGCACACTCACTCATGTATACCTGTGTAGAAGCCAGAGGTCAGTGCTCTCTCCCATCTCTAGAATGGGCTAGAATAAATCATTCTATTTTATTATATGTATTTGTATTTCACATGTATGTCTGTGTACCATGGAAGGGGATATAAAATCCCTAGGAATTGGAATTATAGACAGTTGTGAGCTGCCATGTGGGTGCTGGGAATTGAACCCAGGTCCTCTGGAGGAGCATCCAGGGCTCTTGCTTGCTGAGCCCCTTCATTTATCTTTTTGAGATAGACTCTCTCACTGAACCTGGAGCTCATGAATTAGCTAGAACCCAGCTAGCCATTGAGCTCCAGAGAAGCTACCTGTCTCCACCTCCCCAGTGCTGGGATTATAGACAGTTATCCAGTTTCTACATGGGTGCTGGGGATCCGAACTCAGATCCTCATGCATCAAGCATGTCACCTATTGAACCATCTCTTGGACTCTGTGGTTCAGTTCTTGCTTGTCAAATGATGCTGGAGTTCCTCATTGTGTGGGCTGTGCAGAGAGCTCATGAATTAGTTGAAAATCACCAAACCTTGCCCAGATGTGGAAGGAGGTGAAATTCAGAAGGGATGCAGAGAAAGTAAGAAGCCACTCAGTTGCCACACACAGTTGGGGAGAGTGCTGGACTTTGGGAAGGACTCAGAGAAGACATTCATCCTTGGTTGGAAAGCCCCAACTCATTACTCACTGACTAATTTTACTCTGTAAGGCAGAAATTTATAGAAGATGTCACCCAACCTCTGGTGTCCATAAAAGGACACATGGACAAGAGTGCACACACACATATACATATATACTGCTATGTAGCCCTGGCTGGCCTAGAACTTGTTATGTAGACCGGGCTGGTCTCAAACTCACAGATGTGCAAGCCCCAACCTCCAGAGTGCTGGGATTAAAGGTGTGTGTGGCCAGGCAGAGCTATTTGTTCATTTTGAAGCAGGGTCTCATGGTGGTCTCAAATTCTCTCTGTAGCTGAGATCACCTCCTGGTCCTCCGGCCTCTCCCTCTCAAGTACTGGGATTACAGGCAGGTGAGCAGAGGGAGTGAATCCAGGACCTCATTCAACTGAGCTCCGTCCTCCACCCAGGGCCCAGAATTGAGTGTAGGTCTGTGTTTGTGTGCACCTGACCATCCCTTCAGGGACCTCTATGTGTGTCCGCAGTGTGTATATGTGTGTGTGTGTGTGTGTGTGTGTGTGTGTGTGTGTGTGTGTGTCCCCACAGTCCGTGCATGTGTCCATGGCCCGGGTGTGTTCACAGTCTGTGCATGTGTGTCCACAGTATGTGTGTGTGCACAGTCTGCGTGTGTTCACAGTCTCTGTGTGTGTCC
>JANHMN010000012.1:3797259-3848438 GCA_030674055.1 Rhabdomys pumilio | reverse complement strand
TCCCTCCCTCCCTCCCTCCCTCCCTCCCTCCCTCCCTCCCTCCCTCCTCTTCCCTTTCCTAGGTCACCTTCTTGGCCCTAGAGACTTGGCTGCTGGTTCAGGTTGCTCAGTCAGAGGCCCTGGGTGACCAAAGCACACAGAGGGGCCAGGGTCCTGCGGGTAGGGACTGGTCCATGGAGAGCAGAGGGAGCCTCAGTACTGAGGCACACGGAATGCTAGGGTTGGGGGGAGCTTTCAGGTTGGTTCCCAACACTGTTCACGCGCCCCAGGACCTTCTGTCTCCACACTGGTCACAGTTCCCTCCACCCTCCTGAGGAAAGCCTCTCACATTCCCCTTCTAAACTGGTTTTGTTTTGTTTGTTTTTTGTTTTTTTTTTTTTAGGGGGGAGGGCAAGCCGTGGACTGTGGAGGGCATGGTAGTGTTCTGTCAGCAAGCTTTCAGCTTCAAAAGTCTCTCCCCCAGTGCTGGGAACTGGTCAGAAATGAGTCTGTGGTCAGTGAGAAACGTTTGCTAATGGAACCTGGGCTGCCCTACAAGCCACAGAAAATGGGGGGAAGGGAGGGAATGAGACCTAAGTGTGCTGTGTTTGCGGGAGAGATGTGGACCTGAAATAGAACTGTAGGTTAGGGGAGAATGGGAGTTAGAGACGAGCTGAACTGGGCTGCGGGCTGCGGGTGGAGGGAATGGCAAGGGGTAATGCAGGCTCAGGGAATGGCAAGGGGTAATGCAGGCTCAGGGAATGGCAAGGGGTAATGCAGGCTCAGGAAGTAACAAAGTAAGTTGGAGTGAGTGATGGGAAGGTAACTAAGTATCAAAGAAATAATAAGAGTGAACCGAGGCTAAGTAGGCTGGGAGATGGGGGCCCGGGTTGTCAATGAAACAACCAGAGTAACTACGGGTGGAGAGGAATTAGAGAGAGGCAAGCAGGGGCTCCAGGCTTGAAGAGCCCAGAACAAGAGCTAGATCAAGCGAGAATGAAGAGAGCCAGCAGAACTGGGGTGGGGACACCAAGGGACATGCTGGGGAGCTGTGGAGAATGAGAGTATGCATGTGTGTCCTAGAAGAGGGCAGCGACTGAGGTCATCCTGCCAGTGAGAGGAGTGGGCATCACCTCACCTGAAGAGAGGGTACAAAGAGCCCCAAACCCTCATCCTGCTGGAGCCAGTGTCAGGCAAAGTCTTCAGCTCTCCCCCTTCCTGGCAAGGCCCCCCCTCCTCAGCAGGCTCTCCATCAATTATTCATCAGCGGCACAGACCACGCCTCTCTAGCAGAGCAGTCTGGTCCTCCTCCTCATGCCCTGCCCCAGCTCAGCCACACTGCCACAAAGGCTCTGGTGAGGAAGGATAAACAGCTGGGCCTGTGGAGGCCTGGCTGAAGGGTTAGGTAGCTGGCCTTGCCGGACCACACCTGCAGTCCAACCTGCAGTCCAATCTCTGTCTCCCTCCGGCACCTTCTTCCTGTCTCCTGGAGAAGATGCCCATCCAGATCTTTTGCTCTGTGTCATTCTCCTCTGGAGAGGAGGCCCCAGGATCCATGGGAGATATCTGGGGTCTCCACCACCACCACCGGCAGCAGCAAGACAGCTCGGAATCGGAAGAAGAGGAAGAGAAGGAAAAGGAGGCAGGAACGGAGCTGGATGAGGGTGACTCACCTAGGGACTTGGTGACCTTTGCCAACAGCTGTACCCTCCATGGTGCCAACCATGTCTTTGTGGAAGGGGGGCCAGGGCCAAGGCAAGCCCTATGGGCCGTGGCCTTTGTCATAGCACTGGGTGCCTTCTTGTGCCAGGTAGGGGACCGAGTTGCTTATTACCTCAGCTACCCGCACGTGACTTTGCTAGATGAAGTGGCCACCACAGAGCTGGTCTTCCCAGCTGTCACCTTCTGTAACACCAATGCTGTGCGGTTGTCCCAGCTCAGTTACCCTGACTTGCTCTACCTGGCCCCCATGCTAGGGCTGGATGAAGGTGACGATCCTGGGGTGCCCCTCGCTCCACCTGGGCCAGAGGCTTTCTCCGGGGAGCCCTTTAATCTCCATCGTTTCTACAACCGCTCTTGCCACCGGCTGGAGGATATGCTGCTCTATTGTTCCTACTGTGGGGGCCCTTGTGGTCCCCACAACTTCTCAGTGGTGAGTGGGACCCATGCTTACCACAACACCCCAAGAGTATATGCCATGGCTCTCTTTCGGGCCATCAAATCAGCTCCTGAGGCTGGGGCTGGTAATTGCTGAACCCTACCTAACCTGGGCTAGAACTCACTTGGGATCCCAGAGTCTGCAGCTAGGTTAAGAGCCCTCCCCCCCCCAGATGCACAGCTTTCCCTAGTTGTGTCTTGAACTATGTTGCCACCAGTAATTAGCTGCTGTTCTGATGCCTGGAATATCCTCCAGCCTCATCTGCTCTTCTCCAGACCTCTCCATGGCCCCGAACCTTGTTCTAGCTATGAGGTCAACCTTTGACGTGCTGGGGGCTGCCTATGGCTGGCCAGTTGTTGACTATCATCCCTGGAGGGATAGTTGTGGGGAGGAGCCACCGTTTCTCTAGAAGTGCAGAATGGGGTCATAGGGGGAGAGGGCAGGCCCCCCTTCACCCCCACACCTTGTCAACAGCTCACAACAGGGACTTCATTACATCGTTACTTTGTTTCCTGTGCTCTTTCTCATGGGAGTCCAGCCCCTGTCAGCTGTCAGCTCCCCCCCTCTCTCTTTCTCTCTGTCTCTGTCTCTGTCTCTGTCTCTGTCTCTGTCTCTGTCTGTCTCTCTCTCTCTCTGTGTGTGTGTGTGCGAGAGAGAGAGAGAGAGAGAGAGAGAGAGAGAGAGAGAGAGATCTGTCAGTGAAGTTGGGAAACCTCTAAGTCACTGGAAAATATCACCTTTCCCCACTGGTCCCCCACTCAGAGGTGAAGAGGCTTTCTAGATACGAAGCCAGCTGCCATCCCACCATCTCCTCAGATTGGCTTATAGTCCGGTCTGGCTTGATGCCCCTCTAGCCCATGTAGATTTCAGATGCCTGGCCTTTCCCTTCCATACCCACCACTCTATGCCCTACCAGGTAGGAGTACATGGGTGTTACCCCAGTCCCTGAAGTGATTGTAAGCTGGTGTTTTGGCCACTGGACCTCAGTGAGGGCAGAAGCTACAGTATCTTCTAATGAGGAAAGTATCTCCCTTGAGGCCCTCTGAGCTCTACAAGCATCCAAACATCCTTGGTATTCAGTCCTGATTCCTGGGAGAAGAAGGGATATGCTGGAATAAGTTTGGTTCTTGGCGTGGCGACTGGGGCTGCTCTCAGGTTCTGCTGATAATGGAACAATAGTGGACACAAGAGGCTGAGAGAGGAAAGAGACTAAAAGGCTTAGCTTTGAGGGGCTTAGGTGTGGAGGAAGGTCTTGGAAGGATTTCTAACTCAGGGGTCAAATCCCAAAGCAAAGATCTAAAGATCTGTTTCAGAAAGCCTCGGAGGTTTAGCAGTTATAGGATCATAGTGACAGCGGTGCACATTAGGGTCCTAGCAAGAAAAAGATTGTCTCTTGATAGTTCAGTCGGAAAGACTTTAACAAAGGGGCCATTTGCAAAGCCATGTGCAGGATTAAGGAAGCCAGTAAGGGAGAGTAATGGCGCTAGCCTTAGTGGGGAATTGTTATCGGTCCTAGACTGAAGGAGCACAAAGGAAGTCTTCCGGCAAGAGTTACAATGTTACAATCATCAGGGGCTAAGCCACTGCGGTGTTAGACACAGAGGGATCAGCACTCCACTGTCTGTCTGCCTGTGTCCGATCCTTCCTGGTTCTCACTGCTTAAACCCCACCAGAAGCCCGTCTGGCTGACAGGACTCTCACACTCTCTACTCTGCCCTCCACCAGGTCTTCACACGGTATGGAAAGTGTTACACATTCAACTCTGGCCAAGATGGGCGGCCACGGCTGAAGACCATGAAAGGTGGGACTGGCAACGGCCTGGAGATCATGCTGGATATTCAGCAAGATGAATACTTGCCTGTGTGGGGAGAGACCGGTATGTTAGCCTGCTTAGGAACATCCTCTCTGGCCCCAGACTCAACTATGGCTCCACGGTGTGGTCCTAAGCCCAAACTCAGACTCGTCCCCTTCTCCCAAGATCTATCTTTGCCCCTATGTGACTTCCACACTCTCGATTCCCTGGCTCCTCCTTCCTGGTTTAGTTACTCTCCAAGGTAACCAGGCATCCTCTTCCATCAGTGGCCGCCACTCACTCTATAAATAACTCCTTCTCTTCTTGGACTGCCTGGCTGTCTGGTCTCAGGGGACTTGGGGGCAGAGAGATGGGGGGAAAAGAAAAAGAGATGAGGAGAGATGGAGAGGGGCAGAGACAGTGACAGTCCAGGAGAAATAATCTGAACCAGCAAGATACATTGCAGACCTCAGGTAAGAGAGATGTGTAGGATCCAAAAGTCACTGGAGCATCGTGGAGCTGCTAACACAGGAGGATGGAGGTGTGCTCAGACCCCATTGCCTCTACCAAGTCCCAGTGGAGACTGCTTATTACCAGGGAGGTGTGATGCCCCAGGTTTTGGAGATGATTAAGGACTCAGAAATGCTCCCAATTTCCATGCCTTCGTCTTTACAGATGAGACGTCCTTCGAAGCAGGCATCAAAGTGCAGATCCACAGCCAGGATGAACCTCCTTTCATCGACCAGCTGGGCTTTGGCGTGGCCCCAGGCTTCCAGACATTCGTGTCTTGCCAGGAGCAGAGGGTGAGGGGCTGCAGTGGGTGTTGGATAGTCGAGATGGAGTTCTGGGGACTGGGGAGATGGCTCAGTAGGTAAAGTGTTTACTATGCAAGCATGAGGATCTCAAGTGAGACCCCAACACCCATGTAAACCAGAGTGGTGCACAGCTGTAACCCCAATTCTGGGCTGAGGGGTGCAGAGATAGATGGATTCCTGAAGCTAGCAGGCCAGTGAGCTGCCCCAGATTCAGTAAGAGATCCTCCCTGGAAAACAGCAGAGAGAAATAGAGGAACAGATCCAACATGTACTTCTACTTCTGGACTGTGCATGGGACACAAACACACGCGCGCACACACACAGTTGACACATACACATCACACACACACATGCACACACACACTTGACACATACACATCACACACACACACTCACAGTGGTAGTGAGTGACCAAGAATGAGAAGAACACTCTGTAAACTCTAAGACCTTAGAGCTCCAGGGGTCAGACTCCTGAGTTCTGCATCTTGCCAGAGAAGTCCATTACGGGGAGTTGGGGAGAAGCCCCCACACGTCCCCAGCTCCCCGGCTGTCCCAGCAGCTCATCTACCTGCCCTCACCCTGGGGCACCTGCAATGCTGTTACCATGGACTCGGATTTCTTCGACTCCTACAGCATCACTGCCTGCCGGATCGACTGTGAGACCCGTTATCTGGTGGAAAACTGCAACTGCCGAATGGTACACATGCCAGGTCAGACCCCAAGATTCCAAGCACAGCCCTGGGCTATCTCAGGCTATACAACCTCTTGCCTGTGCCCTGTCTGTATTGTCCTTCCTAACCCTGGTCTTTGATCACTTCATTTCTTATGTTTCTGGCTCTTGTCTCTTGGCTCCTGCCTGTGTCTACAGGAAGTAGGGGAGGGTTTTTAAAGGGTGGGCTGGAGAGTAGATCACTTCTGGGGCTCCAGGGATGGCTCATCCTACTGTCCCATCTTCCAACTTCCTCCTTAGACAATGCTACACCATTCAATCTCCACCTGTCCTCCCGTCTTCTTTCCTTTGTAGGGGATGCCCCATACTGCACTCCAGAGCAGTACAAGGAGTGTGCAGATCCTGCCCTGGGTGAGCATCTCTGACCTGAGACAGTTAGGGGGAGGGAAGAAAATGCTGTCTGTCCCATGCACAGGGCACTGAGATCAAGGTTGAACTTGATTGGACAATGGCCGTGTGCTTTCCACCTGCATCTGCCTCTATATGCCGAGAACTGCACCTCAAAGGTCCCTGTGGAGAATTCATAAGAGTCTCTTGGGAGGGTCTTCACCCTCTTTCTGCCTCAGATGGTTGGTCTTTTAGATCCCTGAGGGAATAAGATTAAGTACAAGGGCAGGAAGGCTGGTGAGGATGAGCTAAGGATAGACCCCGGGTCAGGCAAATGAGAGAGGGTCCTAGGGTCTTTTGGCCAGGGTCAGTATGTCCATATTGGGAAGGCACCAGCAGAAGGACGCCACTCATCTAGTGCCTTTCACATGGGCACAGACTTCCTCGTGGAGAAAGACCAGGAATACTGCGTGTGTGAGATGCCCTGCAACCTGACCCGCTACGGCAAGGAGCTGTCCATGGTCAAGATCCCCAGCAAAGCCTCAGCCAAGTACCTGGCCAAGAAGTTCAACAAATCTGAACAGTACATAGGGTAAGGATTCTGCTACACGGGGCAGGGCCCTTGTACAAGGACTGTAGAGGGTACAGGTGGACTCTAATGAGGGTCTCTGGGGCACAATGAAGTCGAGATAAGTCACAGAAGGTCCTAGAGGCACCCGAAGAGTGTGGGTTGTGTGTGAGGAGATCAAGCTGGAATAAGTAACTTAGCGCTCTCCTCACTCCTTTTATCCTCTAACTCTGTCCTCATTGCTGTAACTGGGATCTCCTCCACTTGCCCGCATGCAAAGCATCTTCTCATGCATGCCATTTAATTTAATCCTCACAGTGCCCCTAGAAGGCAGGACTCTCATTAACATCTCAGGAGCCTCAGAGAGGCTCACAGCTAAGATCACCTATCTAGTAAGGGGCAGAGATAGGACTTGAACCTAGCTTTTTTTTTTTCTCTCTCTCTCTCTCCCCGCCCCTCTCCATGTGCAGGGAGAACATTCTGGTGCTGGACATTTTCTTTGAAGTCCTCAACTATGAGACCATTGAGCAGAAAAAGGCCTATGAGATCGCAGGGCTCTTGGGTGAGCTTGTGAATGACCAGCCTTCCCCTATACCTAGGATATGATATGGCTCCCTCCCATCCACAACTAGGTGCTCTCAGTCTGCCCCATCCCCGGGGGCCTTTTCCTGAGCCCTCTTGTGTGGCATGAAGCGGAGGAAAGGAACCGGTCTTCTCTTAGGATGAAGTGGAAAAGGCATCGGAGAAGGGTTTGAGGGATAGAAGCAGAAACGGCTCCGTATGTCCTTGAAAGTGGTCCAGATACTAAGAAAGTGTGTTTTGTAAAGAATTTATTTTTCTTGAATAAGAAACACTCGTTTTAGGAAGGAAAATACAGAAAAGGATAGAGAATAAAAATCCTGCCAGAGTCTGGTTTTCTGATCCTTCTGTATCAGGGCACCAATCTCTGCAAACGTGGCTGGCCTGCCCCAGTCCTATTAAGCCCAGAGCCCCTTGGTCTGAGCCCACTAACCTCTCCGACCTGACCCCTAGGTGACATCGGGGGCCAGATGGGGTTGTTTATTGGGGCCAGCATCCTCACAGTACTGGAACTCTTTGACTATGCCTACGAGGTAAGGAAGTAAGGGGGCAGGGCTGGGCGGGGCCACCCCATTGGGGATTCCGGTCCACCCACCATGCCCTAAACCTCTCCCAGGTCATTAAGCACCGGCTGTGTAGACGTGGGAAGTGCCAGAAGGAGGCTAAGAGGAGCAGCGCAGATAAGGGCGTGGCGCTCAGCCTGGATGACGTCAAAAGACACGTGAGGGAGAAAGGCAGGGAGGCGACCTGCGGCGTGCTCTTTCCCCACAGCTTTACACCAACCCATCTCCACGCCACCTTTTTACCTGCATCCGTTTCTGTAACCTTTTCTCATCTTATGTCCCTCAGAATCCCTGCGAGAGCCTCCGAGGACATCCTGCCGGGATGACGTACGCTGCCAACATCCTACCTCACCATCCCGCTCGAGGCACGTTTGAGGACTTTACCTGCTAAGCCCTCGCAGGCCGCTGTACCAAAGGCCTAGGTGGGGAGGGCTGGTGGAGCAAGGGGCCCCCAACTGCCCCCAGCTACCCTGGGGACTTAACTGCGTTCCTGGGTCCTCTTGTCTGTGGTGAGAAAGGAGTCTTGACCAGAGTCCTCTCCCAGCCTCTATCCCATCTTTTTATTTTAATGAAATTAAACTAATATAAAGAGAAAGAGAGAGAGAGAGATCGGCCGCGACCTCAGGCTGCCCCTCTGCTCCATGCTGCCTCCCCTAGCTCCAAGGCTGAATTCTGTCTGTCTGGCTGTCTGTCATCTGAGTGTCCACCTACATTCTGCTGCCTCCAGTCACCAAAGCCCCCTCCTAGTGAGGGGTGGAGGGGATCTCTAGGGTCTGAAATTTGGCCCCAAACCAGAGAATGTACCTTAAGGGAGAGGGCTGGTGAGGGGGCTTCCCTAGCCTTAAGAGACGCTCTCAGCCGGGTGACTCCCCACGAGCCCAAGTCTCCAGGTAAGGACTCCATGCCCAGCTCTGCTCCCTCAAGAATATGGAATCTTTAGGGGGCAGAGGATATCCTGAAGAAGTAGAGATGGGGACTGCGTGTGGCCCTGGTGCTGTAGGCCACATCCCAATATCTGTAAGTCACCTCCACCCCAAAGCTGCTGGAGAGAAATCCCAAGAGGCAGCCCTCTGTGACATCCCCTAGAAGACCTGGCTGGTTAGCTCCCAGCTCAGGGAGAGGGGCACGGCTGCCTGACCTCACTGGCTTCTCTCTCAGAGGCCTTTGCAGAGGGCCACATCCATAAATTTTCTTATGGAGCAATCCCAAGTCCTCGTCCCCAAGTTCACTTGCTTATCTCAGCAACCTCATCTGCATTTTCTATTTCTATATGATACAGACTCTATATTACTATAACCTTGTATATACTTCCCCTCCGACCCTGTCTGTCTCCGCCCCATTCCCTCTTGTCTCCCACCCCAAGTTCTCCCTTCTGTCTCTCCCCAACGCCCCTGTCTCTGAATGCCTTTGCCTGTATAAAGAGTTGGATTCTCCCCTGGTGTCTGTACTATGTACACACATCCCTTTGAGAAGCACAAGGAGATGACACGCGCATTGTAACCTTCGCACTGTCTCGGTGGCGACATAAAGGAAGCTGTGAATTACAAGCTCTGCCTCTTTCTGGCCTCCCCCTATGCCCCCACGACCGGGGCGCCCTCTGACCTCCCCACAGCCTTAACACACCCTCCTCCTTGCTCCACCTATCCCAGTGCCCTTTGCCTGGCTGACTGTGGCCTTCCCAGGGAAGGGATCGCTGCAGAGGTAGCTCCTACCCAGGAATGGAGGGCATTATGCTATGCTGGAAACTAAGCCAAGAGTGTTACAGACAGGGGGAGCTGGGGATTGGTGACTCACTCTTGCAGCTGGGCAGTGGGTACCCACAGTCAGAAGCTGAAGCCCTCATTCAGTGGCCTTTCTTTCCTCGGGGTGCCCAGTACCCTGTCCTCACCTGGATGCCCAGGCCCACCACTTGCATTTTCTGGTGAGTCAGGGCTTGGTCATGTGAGGAAAGAGACAGGCCTAGAGAGGGTGTTGAAAAATCCTGCTGCTGTGTGTCTCTCCTTCGAGGGGCTACCAGTTGAGGTAGAGGGACTCCCCACCCCCATCAGGCACCCTTCCCAGGCCAGAGCCCCAATCCCTTTCCAGGCCTTCTCTGTCCCCACTATCTCTTGATCTCTAATCCCAAAACAGGACTTATGGGCAGATCACCTGTGTGCGTTGGCCTGGAGCCAGAGAGTGAGGCTATAGAATCTTTGAGACCTCTTGGTTCCCTAGAGTTGTTTAAGAGATCAGAACTCCCCAGAAGGAAGCAGGGCAAAGCAGAGAAACATGCACTGGCTGGGGGCCAGCAGGAGGGGCTCTGGGTGACGCATGCCTCTGGTCTAATAAACTGGGTTTCAACCATCTCTTCAGTGTTGGTTTTCTGTTTGCTTGTTTTATTTGACAGGGTTTCTCTGTGTAGCCCTGGCTGTCCTGGAAGATCTCTGTAGATTAGGCTGGCTTCGAACTCACAGAGATACTCCTGCCTCCCAAACACTGGAATTAAAGGCCCTAGCTGGCACCACACTGCTCAGAGTTGTTTTTAGTTACAAACTCTATGGGTGTTACCTTTAGAATGGAGCTTGCCTTAAGGGCCACACAACTAGAGTAAGGAAATTTGAGTGGTAGCCTGATGTAGTGGTTATACTTGTAATTCCAGCAGGTAGGAGATGGAGCAGCTATCTTCCATTACACAATGATTTTTAAAGCTAGATTGGGCTACTCGAGACTGTACATACTTGATCAGGTAAACACTGATCCTTCTGGAAAACGACAGGTTCAGGAATCGTCTGAACACTGGGTAGTGGACTAGCAAAGTAATCTAAGGCAACAAATATCCAGGACTCTTTGGAGAAGATTCAAGGTAAAAAATTTCATTAAAATTTCAAGTTAAAGGTCTGAGGTGAAGGGTTAAGTCCCTGCGCCGGGGAGCTATTGAGCTGTTATTTGTAAAATGAGGCCCTGGCTACCAGCTAGGAGACCCGAATTCAGGATGGCTTTTCTCTTAACTTGCTGATTTGTCTTTGCCACGACATTCACCTCCTTTGAGTTCAGCTTTTCTGTTTGTAAAACGAACAAACAGCACATTTCCCTCCTTAGTACTAGGAGTCTGAGCAGTAGGAGAAAGAAAAGCAAAGTAACCGGAATGCTTTGGAGAGATAAATGCACTGGGCCGAGGTGAAGAAGCATCACTAGCCGCCAGCGAGTTGGGCTGGGTTCTTTGCAAAGCCTTGTCGTCCTCCAACCGCCTGGGGGCGCTCGCTCCTGGCACCTCTTTATCCGCACACCGCTTCTCTATGGTGCCCTCTCCTGGCCCGCGAAGGCGGGAGGGAGTGGTAGGCACGCCTTTCCCGCTAGTCGCCCCCTCTAGCCCGTAGTCTCGCTGCCCCGAGCCGTCCGTGCCCGCCGGCGGGCCGGGCCCACAAACAGCCCAGGCGCTCGGGGGGCGCGCGGGGGGCGGGGGGAGTTCCGGTTCCGGTTCTTTGTGCAGCTGCAGCGGCGGCTCCGGGAAGATGGCGGCCCGGGCGGGTTTCCAGTCTGTGGCTCCGAGCGGCGGCGCGGGAGCCTCA
Source organism: Rhabdomys pumilio (assembly GCA_030674055.1). Classification (NCBI taxonomy): domain Eukaryota; kingdom Metazoa; phylum Chordata; class Mammalia; order Rodentia; family Muridae; genus Rhabdomys; species Rhabdomys pumilio. The sequence goes on along the minus strand of JANHMN010000012.1, from coordinate 3,837,379 downwards.
GGAGGAGCGGGCGTGGCGGCTGCTCTGGGCCCGGGCGGAACTCCCGGGCCTCCCGTGCGAATGGGCCCGGCGCCGGGTCAAGGGCTGTACCGCTCTCCGATGCCCGGGGCGGCCTATCCGGTGAGTGGGACAGGAGGAGGGGCGCGCGGGCCGGGGGCGGGGCCGAGCGAGGGCGGAGGACTGACAGGGGAGAGGGAGAAGTGGGAGGGACTCCCAAGGGAGGGGCTCGGGTCCTGGGTGGAGGTGGGGGAAGCAGAGCAGAGGAAGAGTGGGGGGAGGAGGTTAGCATCCTTACCTGCTCCCAGCGGCATTGTTTCCGTGTGAGGAGTGAGTGTGGAGCCAGGGTGGGTGAAGTGGGCCCTGGGATGGTCATGGAATGCAGAGAGGAATGGGCAGCCCCAGTGTCCCCAGGAATACCCAGGCTATTGCTGCAAATTGAGGTTAGCTTTAGAGGAGACAGTACCTAGTTTAAAAAAAAAAAAGGTAGGACTAGAGATGTCTGATGAGTCAGATCCAGCATAGACCAGAAGAATTGAGTATAATCTAGTTTTTAGACTATATTCTATGAAATCACTAGTAGGCCTGAAGAAGGTCCAGTTACCATATTTCAAAGACGCAAAAGGCTGTCTTGGTATCCTCCACCCTACCCCCCAGCCCTATCCCATTCCTAAAATCCAGGCTTCCACCGCTTTTCCTTTCTTGGTGGGGCTAGCAAGGAAAGTATGACATCTCTGGGTCCTCTCCCTTCTGTAGAGACCAGGTATGTTGCCAGGTAGCCGAATGACACCTCAGGGACCTTCCATGGGACCTCCTGGCTATGGGGGGAACCCTTCAGTCCGACCTGGCCTGGCCCAGTCAGGGATGGACCAGTCCCGCAAGAGACCTGCGCCTCAACAGATCCAGCAGGTCCAGCAGCAGGCGGTCCAAAATCGAAATCACAAGTAAGATGACCCCTGGGGTGAAGGAAAGAAGGGGATGGGAGGAGGCCTGTGGGGGAGCTGGTAGTGGGGGGTACTGAACGAGGAAGTCAGCGCTGCGGCACCAAACAGTGCTGCGGGGACTCACCCTCTTGAAGGCTCTCTGGCCTCATGGTGAAGTGGGAGTTTTGGTGGTAATGGGAAAGGGAGAGTTTGGATGGAGAGTCATTCCGTAGGCCTCAGCAGTACTGTAAACGAAGGCACTCACAAGGTTGTTCATGTTCTGGCTAGTTTCTATCCCAACCTGATGACAGTATTTATTCTGAACAGTGCAAAGAAAAAGAAGATGGCTGATAAAATCCTACCTCAGAGGGTGAGTGCGGCTAGAGAGGTCCTCTTGAGGGGTAGTGACTTCGTGACTAGAGGTGGTCAGCTCTAGGGCCCAACCCTATCTTTCTGTTCCTAAGATTCGGGAATTGGTACCAGAATCACAGGCCTACATGGATCTCCTGGCTTTTGAAAGGAAACTGGACCAGACTATTATGAGGAAACGACTAGATATCCAGGAGGCCTTGAAACGTCCCATCAAGGTAACCAGAAAGCACCAGGCAGAGAGGTTGAAGGGATGGGACCCAGGCACTGGCACGGGCTTAGGATGAAAAATCAAAGGCCTACCACAGCTCTCCTTGGCATTTAAATTGCATCCTCCCCTTCCGCCTACAAACCAGGAATTACATTAGGAGTAGAGCAGCTGCCAGGGAGGGAGGGAGGGGGTGCTCCACCACTGCAGCACCAGAAGTAGACCCTGCCTGTGCTTCTGCTGTAACTACTCGCTACCTCGCTACCTCGGGGAACCTGCCACTTGGCCTGATTTTTGTCTCCCTTGTCCCCTGCTGCATTTATTTACACTCAGGCTCAGGTCAGAACCTGTACACTTGTAAGTGGAGTCTTTATCCCCCTGTAGTAAGCCAGCCTGTGAGGAATAATTAGAGAGTTTTAGGGACCCTTTACTACTGAAGCTCCTCCATCAATCCTGTTTCTGCCTTCCTCAGCAAAAACGGAAGCTGCGAATCTTCATTTCCAACACGTTCAATCCAGCCAAGTCGGATGCTGAGGATGGGGAAGGGACGGTGGCTTCCTGGGAGCTCCGGGTAGAAGGCCGGCTCCTGGAGGACGTGAGTTCAAGGTCCACTGTGGTTGGAGCTCAGGGTGGGAGCCCCTGAGAAGGAGTGCTGTGTGGTGAGCAGGAAACCTGACCGTGTTCCCCACTCCTGCTGGGAGCTCCGGAAGGAGCTTGGGGGTGCTGTGTTCCCTGCATACGAAGACAAAGGTCCTTTGTGTCTACTCCCACAGCTTCTCTGGTATCAGGTGGAAACGCTTATTGTCCTGAGGTCTGGTTTGTTGTTTACAGTGCTCTGGGATGCTGCCCTTTGGTTTAGCAGCTTCAGATGATTCCAGCGGTCACTCATCCCCATCTGCGCTGAGCCTTTGAGGCCATGCTTCCTCCCCTAAGTCCTTGAGGTTATTTCTGTCTTCCCAGCTTTTGTTAGAGGTACCACAGTTTACATACGATGGTCCCCCGAAGTTTTGCTCCAAGGGGAACGTCAGACTAATGAGCACCCCAAACTCCCCACCCAGCGGTCCGTTGGGGGCTCAGTGTGCACTCAGTGCTGTGCACTCTGGCACTGTTTGTAACTGTGCGGGTGAGCTCGAGTGAGCTCGTTGGAGTGCACTTTTACTGGAGAACCAGAGCCTGCTCTGGGTAGTCCAGGCTGTTTGCTGATCATGTGTTCTCTCTAGATAAAGGCAGGTTTTGTTCCCCTGCCTTTGCCTGTGATTCATTTGCCCTCTGCTGTCAGGCTTTTCTCTGTTCCAGTGTGCTTTGTTATGTTAACGGTTTGGCTTAGCTGCCTCCTTTCCCAGTGGGAAGTCAGAGACCCTGCCCTTATTAATAGAACTGCTGTGGCCAGAACTGACTCAGTGGCCACCTGGCCCTAACCAGAAGACATCTCAAGGGTTTTCTCCATTGGAGTTAGAAATTGCTTCTTAAGGAACTTTGTCCTGGGGACGTCTTTCTGGCCTTGTGTAACATAAACCCCCCCTCCCCAAATCTCTTTTCTAGTCAGCCTTGTCCAAATATGATGCCACCAAGCAAAAGAGAAAGTTTTCTTCCTTTTTTAAGTCCTTGGTGATTGAACTGGACAAAGACCTCTATGGACCAGACAACCATCTGGTAGAAGTGAGTAGTTCTGCCTTCCAGGCCTTAACCTTTCCAGGGGATGATAGTCTTGAGAGCCAAGCTTGAACAGATTAGCCCAGGGATGGGGTTCCACCTTTGCAGTTTGTACGTTGACCTCTAGGCGGCGCTAGCTGTCCTGAGTTGGGACCCAGGAGCTCTTGCTATCTGATTTGACCCACCTGTTGCTGTCCTGACTCCTGCCTCCAAAGAAAATTCTGATGGAGTCGTGTCCTCTTACATTTTCAGTTGTCTCTGAGTCTTGCTTATAAGTGTTGGTGGGCTGTAGTTGCTGACATGTTTTATTTTCCTGAGAGTAGTTGCTGCAGTTAACTAGTGGGTTGACTAGTAGAGTACTAGTTTGCCTGGGTTACTGATCTTTGTCTTCCTTTTGGTCCCTGATCCTTTAGGTTTATATTTCAGATAACCAGAGATACCTAACAACACCTGGTTGTGCAATGTTTTGAAGGCTGTTAGCTGTTAGCCGCAGTGTTTGGGGACAGAAGCCCAAAGTGGCCTAGTGTTCCTTGTAAACCTAACCTGCCCTTTCTTTACCACTGTAGCTGCAGCCCCTTAACTCCAACCACTAAGAGACGTGGGAAGTAAGTCACAGTCGGTAGGGATCGTCAAGCGCTCGATCTGATAGCAGCGGAGTAGAGTGGCTCAGTCTTGTGGACTAGCGTCCCCAGCTCTGTCACACACTGAGTGTAATGTGCCGTAGACGCATAGACAGCCCGCCCTCAGTCAGCTGAAGCTACCTTAGGTTTCTGTGCCATGTATAATAATACTCATTTTGTGGGTAAAATTATCACTGGAAACTGAAGCCATTTTAAATGCAGTCATCTCAGACAGAATTGGAAGGTTCTGCGTACGTGGACAGTAGTTCCAAAGCCATCAGTGTTTTTAGAGATGCCTGGAGCTATTGACCTTCCCCAGTAGCCTCGGTAATGAAAATGAAATGTTGAGTTATCACAGACGCTCTTCCCTCCCACCCCAGCTCTTCCTCTGGAAGAGCACCCTGACACCTTCCTCTCTGTAGTGGCACAGGACCGCCACTACCCAGGAGACCGATGGCTTCCAGGTGAAGCGACCAGGAGACGTGAATGTACGGTGTACGGTCCTGCTGATGCTGGATTACCAGGTATTCTTCAGAGGTGTGAAGGAGTCCAACTTTCATGGCCATATTGCATGAGAGTCTGACTCGGAGGGGTTTGAGTCTACTCAGGCGTGCTTTGCCGCTATAGCAACAGCAAACATGTTTCTTTATCTTGTGTAACTTTGCTATCCAGATTTACTAATGTTTGTTAGATTAAATGTGTACTAAGCACCCCAAAAGACACATGGAACCAGCTCGTTAGCTTCATCTACAGTCTTGGTTCTCTGCAGCCCCCCCAGTTTAAATTAGACCCTCGACTGGCTCGACTCTTGGGCATCCATACCCAGACACGTCCAGTGATCATCCAAGCACTGTGGCAATATATTAAAACACATAAGCTCCAGGACCCTCACGAGCGAGAGTTTGTTATCTGTGACAAGTACCTCCAGCAGGTATGTGAAGGGCACGTTCTATTTTGAGAGTCTAATTGAGCTGAAAGTGCCGATTTATAGCCTCTTCTCTCTCTCTCTCCCCCTCTCCCCCTCTCCCCCTCTCTGTCTGTCTGTCTGTCTGTCTCTGTCTGTCTGTCTGTCTGTCTCTCTCTCTCTCTCTCTCTCTCTCTCTCTCACTTCCCCTCTCCCTCAGATCTTTGAATCTCAGCGGATGAAGTTCTCCGAGATCCCTCAGCGGCTCCATGCCTTGCTTATGCCACCAGAGCCCATCATCATTAATCACGTCATCAGGTGAGTGTGTACTGGACCCCGCCCCCTGACCGGAGACCAGCCTGCACAGCCAGTTGTCAGACTGCCAGAGGTCTTGTTAGATGAGCTTGTTCTATTTCTATTTAGATTACATAAGCTCGTCACTGTATTAGAACCCATAGTGATACCAACCTCTGCTTGCCTGGTACTCTGTTCACCTTTGCGGGGTTTATGCCCTGAAGGTGACTGGTGGCTGGTGTGGCTGCACACTCTTCTCTCTGGCTCATGCTAGAATGTTACTGGCTGGACATCAGCCAACGCTGTCATGGTAGGCTCTACTTCCCGTTGGAGACCTAGTCACCAGCTCGACACTGTGGCAGGAATCAGGAGCCTCCTTTTTAAGAAAGACAGGGCTTCCAGTCAGACTCCAACTCCTGGTTTATTTTCTCATAATTTGGAAGATAAAGAACCACGCGCCTGTCAGGTGTCAGCTCTTTGCCTTCTTTGTTCCATGTCACACCGTAAAGGTCCATGTTTCCTCAGTCCCTAAGTTAGGTCCCTCGTCCTGTAGTCACTCTACAGCTTGTGCATCGTATCCACAGAAGCTGGACTTCTTTTTGTTTGTTTATTGACAGGGTCTCTGTGTAGCCCTGGCTGTCCTGGAGCTCAATCTGTAGACCAGGTTGCCCTCAAACTTATAGAGATCTGCATGCCTCTGCCTCCTGAGTGGCTGGGATTAAAGGTATGCGTCACCATTGCCAGCTTGGGCTCCTGTCCTTAAAACTTTTCACAAAATGCCTTTGGTGCTATTTGAATTTTATGACTTTCTTAAAACCAAGCTCAGACCGAGATGGTTCAAGTGAGATTGCTCAGCGGGCTGAGGGTTCTCACTGCTCAGCCTGACACCCTGACACCCTGACACCCTGGAGCCCATGGGTAAAGCAAGAGACTCATCCTGAAAATGGGCCTCTCTCCTATAAAATGAGTAAATGCAATGAAAACCAAATTTAGTGAGTTACAATTTGTTACTCCTTGAGACTGGCTGTATCATACATTGTATCTTTTGTAAGTACAGACATCTGGAGATAAGGACTCCATGCAGCTCTCAGAAGATGTCCAGCATCTCTGCTGTGCCCTTTGACCTTTTAAACTTTCTTCCTTTTCCCCTCATCCTTGGACCATCTTCCTGACGTTGGCAAGTAGGTCTCAGAAAAAGCCACTTACTGGACCCTGTTGTTTTCCTCCCCAGTGTTGACCCAAATGATCAGAAAAAGACAGCATGCTATGACATTGACGTGGAAGTGGATGACACTTTGAAGACCCAGATGAACTCTTTCCTGCTGTCCACTGCCAGCCAGCAGGAGATCGCTACCCTAGACAACAAGGTAGGGATTCTGTCCCACCCTGCATCAGAGCTTCATCCATAGCTGCCTTTGCTTTTTGGTTTTAACTAAAGATATATTGATACCCAGAACCAGTATTTGTTAGGTTGTTGGTAGCGTCTGGTGATGGGTAGAGGCAGGTTCACACGCAGCATGCTTTAGATTCTGCCTGTTACACTTGGGTTTTGTTTTTAGCATTTTGAGTTCATCTCTCCCTTGTAGACTAGGCTGGCCTCAAATAATGATGATTCTCCTACATCATGTTCAGCAGTGCTGGGGTTATAGAGACAAGCCATGATGACTCTGTGCGTGAAGTGCTGGGATTAGGCCTGTGCCACCACTGCCCAGCGAGACCATGTTTTTTAAGACTTAAGTCTGTACCCAGCACAGTAGGGCAGCAGTAGAAGCTCTTCCCGCTCTTCCTGCTGCCACCATTGATACTGTTAACACTATAGGCAGAGTCACTGTAGGCAAAGGCAAGTGCTTCGTGACAACAGAGACAGTGTGTGGGCTTTCCTGGGAGAGTAGATACCATGACTAAATTCTCGGTGACGTGTAAGTTAACAGATGGAGAAGAAACACAGTGGTATTTAGGGTATGGGAGGCAGAGGACAGTCCAGAGAGATCGAACAAGGTATTCGAAAACCCAAAGGGAGAATGAGCCTGGGGATCCATGCAAGAAGCAAAGGCGGGGTGCTGCTTCACTCCTGCAGTCCCAGCACTTAGGAGCAGAGGCAGGAGTCGCACCGCAAGTTCAGGGCCAGTCTTATATACATAAAGAGTTCCTGGCCAGCTACAATTGCAGATGACCTCAGAATCAGCAGAAGTACAAGGTGCCAGGGTATGTTACTCAGGGAGAGGAAGCTTCTGGGGAATTAGGAGCCTGGTCATAAAGCTTTGATCTGGGAAAAGCACATGCAAACCTTTATGGAGGTACTGATGCTATTTGCATTAGCGGGTAGGTGGAGAGAGTTGAAGAGGGGCAGATCTGGAGCAAAGTCCACACTGGAGACTAGACTGATAGTCTGTGTGAGATGGCAAGATTCTAAAGCACAGGCGCAGACAGGGTGGGGTTTGGATTTGAGAGTCACAGTGAAGGAATGTGGCCCTTGGTGAGTGGGGCTCAGAGGAGGCCTTGGGTGGAGAGCTGTCTACACTAAGATTGAGAGGAGAAGGAGCAGCAGCAGCGGTTAGGGGAAGGGTAACCACTTTAGTTTGGGAGATTTCAGCTGAAGGTGTCTTGAGATGCTAAGAGAGCCTGTAGGTTTCTTGGAACGTGGCAGGTGGTCAAATGGTCTTCATTTGTTGGTGCATGTTAAAGATGCTGAAATCACAGCTTCCATTACCTGAGTAGAGAATCAAGCACGTTGCTTTCTAAAGGGTGCCAGAAGGCTATAGGAGCTCTTACACCAAGTGGACTCTGGGCAGCAAGCCCTGCCCTGGCGTTTGGCTATGGCAATGCCAGCCTGGGTCTACCTTTAGCTTAGAGCTTCCCTGGCTTGAAAATGGAGCATCCTTCTTCCTTTCAGATTCATGAGACGATAGAAACTATCAACCAGCTGAAGACCCAGCGAGAGTTCATGTTGAGCTTTGCCCGAGACCCTCAGGGTTTCATCAATGATTGGCTTCAGTCCCAGTGCCGGGACCTCAAGGTAAAAGCCTACAGAAGGCCCAGCGGGGCTTAGGGAGGTCAGAAAGCTGGCTGCAGAATCGAGGGACCACCTTTTTTTTCCAGTACATCCCAGGGTCCATTTTATGTTGATAGGGGAAACAGAAGCAGGACCATCACGAGTATAGTCAGCACCTCCCAGTGCTGTCTCTGGACACCCAGCTGTTGGGATTAGAACTGAATGAAGATTTGGGCTCTGCTCTCCCACAGATGTATTCCATTGGGAAAACACAGGCTAGTGTGACTAAAAGGTAGTAAACCAGGGCCAAACAGACTGGCAGCAGTAAGCTTGTTCAGGTGAGGAACGCAGATGAAGCGAGGATGGCTAGGAAAGCACAGAAGTGGAGTTGAAGATACTTCCCAGAGAGAAGAGCGTCATAAGCCCAGGCAGGAACGTGTCTGTGCACCATGCCATAGACGCTTGACTCGTTGTGACTGCTGCTAGCAGTCACTTAATGGGTGCTTGGGGTGACATCTTTTTTTTCCTACTGGGGCTTTTGAAAAAACCTGACCGAAGCTGGGTAGCTTGAGCAATGGGATTGTCTCCCAGTGGTGGAGACCGGAAGCCCAGAATGAAAGCATCAACAGGGTTGGCCCTATGCTCTCTGCTAGCTTCTGGTGACCCTGGGTGTCCCTCAGCTCAGGCCTGCTGTCTTCATGTGTCTTCACATTGTGTCTGTGTATCTGTCTCTGTCTACATTTCCCTCCTTTATAAGGACACCAGTTATACTGGATTAGGGCCAATCCCAATGAGCTCATCTTAACTTGATCATCTGCAAAGACCCTATTTCCATATCAGGTCACATTCACAGGTACTGGGGAATTAGAATTTCAGCATCTTTGGCGGGGGTTGGGGTGGACAAGGGGTACAGTTCAACTGAGAGCAGACGCGGAAGCAGGAACCATGTTGTCGTCCCCTCCTCCCTCAGACGATGACTGATGTGGTGGGTAACCCAGAAGAGGAGCGCCGTGCTGAGTTCTACTTCCAGCCGTGGGCTCAGGAGGCTGTGTGCCGCTACTTCTACTCCAAGGTCAGTGCTGTGCCTGAGCACACAAGGGAGGTGACACGAGGCAGGGTCAGTGGTGTTGGCTGCCAGCCTTTGGTGTCTCGAGCTTGCATCCCTGTTTTCTCTGCAGGTGCAGCAGAGGCGGCAAGAGTTAGAGCAAGCCCTGGGAATCCGAAACACATAGGGCCTCTCCGGCCCTAGTGTGGCTGCACCGATTCCTTGGGCCCTGTGCTGCCTGCCTCAGTGTACCTGTCTTGGTCTTGCTTGAGGCATTCCAGGAGATGCTGTTGGCTCCAGGACAGTGTCACAATGAAGAGGGTGTCACATTTCTGTCTCACAGTCACCTGTTATCCTTTCCTGCACCCCAGCCTCCCACCTCAGCTCCTCCCCACCAAGCTCCCATGTGCCTCTACCTCCCTATCCTACATAGGACCTCTAGATAGAGTTAGAGAACCACAGTGGTAATGAGTGCTCTGAAGTGGTGGAGCCTCCTGAGGTCCAGTGGTCTTCAGGGAGACCAGCTACACTGATCCTGCCTTGCCAGGAGACCCAGGCCTTGGGAGCTGTCCCCCTCTGAGCCGCAGGCCTAGGGCAGTCTGTAAGCTAGCTGACCTCGGCCCTCCTGGTAACCCGGCTTCTTCCCTTTCCTCCACAGGTTGGAGCAGACTCTTCTTTACTTCTTGCCCTCTAGCACTCAAGGAGCCCAGGTTCTTGGGCTTCACTGAGCCCCAGGTTGGTCCCTGCCCTCTGGACTTAACCTGCTGTCTCAGTGCTGTCTGACCCCTTAGTGGGGTCCGTGTCAGTATTGGAGTGTGTCTGAACTGTTGCTCCCTCCACACACTCCCGTAGCTGCCTGGGATAGGATTTCCCCACACCTGCCCCAGTCCATGGTGTCTGGGTTGGGGATCTTGCCTTTCCTTGTCATTCCCAGCAGAAACTGTTCCTTCCTGCTGTTAGAGGAGTGGCTTGTTCATTCACTCCACCCTACCCCTTCCCATAAATGGAGAAACAGGCCTGAAATCAAACGGGTAAAGCCCTAGGCCATCCCTGTCTTCCTGTCCCATGTCTGCCCAGTTGAACCCCACTGGTGGCTTCTAGGGCACTGAGGAGTAAAAAGCGCCTAGGGCTGAAGAATAGGTCTGAAATGGGTTTGTGACTCCCCACCCCCTGCCCTCAAAGCTTCAGACCCCTCAGGTAGCAGCAGGACGTGTGATCTCGGCCCCTTGGGACAGATGGTCTTGCATCTTCCAGGGAAGCCTCAGATTCTTCCAGGTTTTGTCACCCGGAGTTAGCATGTCCCAGGCTCGCAGACAACACTGCAGGGTGGGAGACAGCTGGGCACAGGGGTATACCGTTGAGCATGGGCTCTGAACCCACAGAACTGACAAAGCCCCTGCTTCCCCACCCCCACCTCAGGCTCCTGCGAGCAGTGTTCTGCACCCTTCCCTGCCTGTTCTGTACTGGGGACAGCAGTCTTCTCCCTGTCCTCCCCGTGTCCTATATCCACCCCTCCCCTTGGCAGGTCCTCCCCACAGTGACACTGGACAAGCCTGGGGCAGCTGAGCCCCAGCCCGGCTTCTGGCTAGAAGCATGATGAGGAAACTCAGCACTCCTACAGTGTCCTGTTGATAACTGTTTATTAACTCAATTGTTTGTTTTGTTTTGTTTTCATGGACCAAAATTTTTTTTGTACTGTCTCCTTACTGATGTCACCCAGTTTTAATAAAAGACTTCTGAAGAGTGGGTCTCCACTGTCTGGGGTTGCTGTGGGTCCCCGCTGTCTGGGGGCAGTCACTGGGTCCCCGCTGTCCGGGGAGTCACTGTTGTAGTGCCGTCTTCCCTGCCCAGTGCCCTCTTGACAAGTGTTTCTTGAACACTGATGTTTGCCAGTTGTGCCATGGTCTGGGGAAATGAGTCTTTTCCCTGGGGACTCTGGGTCTTATCAGAGGCTTGTGACCTCAGCAATGCTCTTGGGATAGTTGTTTCCACCACCATCATGATCAGACCAGGCAGTGGCACTGCTGGTGTCTCCCTTGTCCTTGAAATCTCCAGGTCACTTGCTGGCTAGAACAAGCTGTCCTTGGCGTCTGTTGCCCCTTGAGGTTGATGAAACTAGGCTCTGCTCTCCCTAGGGTACATGTCTATCCAGCTGTTGCCAAGGCCCTGGTGACAGCAGGTATCTGTTTTCCATACAAACCCACCAGATGTTCTGATCTCGTGTTTAAGGTTCTACATACGGCCCCAAGATACCAGGAGTTTCTTTGTGTTGCATTCCTGTGATGAGGGTCTCTGTATGTAACCAAAGGCTGACCTTAAACTCACTATGTGTGCCATTACAGTGCCAATGTAAGAAGTCTGTTCTTAAACTCAGTGTGGAATGACTGCTTTAGTTCTGTGTTGAGTAGATAGGGCTGCCTTAGCTGGCATCATGATTCCCCTTTGAAAAAGCATGAAATGCCTGCGGTTCCGCCTGCTTCCACCGGGGGCTCACAACTTCCTACCGCACCCATGTCCAGGAGGGTGTGGAACACTGGATGAACTGCCCATCCTGCAGTCACAGCTAAAAATCTTACCCATCGTGCAGTGCATTGACACACCTTTAATCTCAGCGCTAGGGAGGCAGAGGCAGGGGGATCTCTGAGTTCTAGGCCAGCCAGGATTACACAGACCTTATTTCACAAAAAATGAAATCCTACCCGTTGAGTAGCTAGCTGGGTGTCTGCTAAGTAGTGTTGTCTGTCTGCTGACAATCTAGAACATAGGTTTCTCTGAGTTGCGAGGGTAAAAGAAGAGGTGTAACAACTGGGACTAGAGAAAGCCAGCGGGTATCGAGGCACTGAGCTGGCATCTGCTTTTACCCAGGCTAATTGCACATGTAATGAGGGGCTGATGAATCATCAATTCCAAGCAGATACTGTATAGCTTGCTCTTGGAGAAGCTTTGGTGGTACAGACAACTTCCTGTAACGAGCATTCCCTTTATTCCTGTGTGAATGGCCACGTGCTTTGTCTCTACACAACCTAATAGGATGTAGGGGCAAAAAGAGACGGGAGTATTTAGGCAAAAACAAGGCATCCATTTCAGGCATAAATGCCCATTCTTTAGAGTTCCTATCATACGTGCCAGGGACAGGAACATCCTTTCTTCTCCACCCCTTGTAATCAGTGCTCCCAGCTGGCAGCCTGGCACTAGAACCCTCATCATAGTGCCAGTGTGATAAAGGAGTGGTCTGTGGGAGACTAGCTCTGCATTAGCCAGAGTCTGATAGAAGAAAAAGACCTAACTACTGATTGATTTCGTGTTTGTCCGAATCATAAAGACTGCCTGGCCCTGCAACCATGATAGGCTGCCTCTGTGTAATCCCCGATCTGGAAAAAAAAAAAACATGCTTCCAGTCTTGACCGCCTACCCACTTTTTCTTCCCACTGGCAGCACTCCCCTCTAACCTAGTGCTGATTACTGTTACTGGCCAGTGGTAGCCTGGGGGATGACAACACTCCATTAGTGGTGTGCCAAGCCAGGAGGTCTGCACATGAGCATACAGTGGCTGGCGTCTGCCCTGTGGGTCAAGGTGCAGCACTGGAGATTGAGGAGCCTGCGCTGCGCTTTCCAGAGTGGCTTGGAAACCCAAGCTCCTCCTCTTAGTCAAACAGACGTCTGTGGACGCCTTGGAGCCCAAACTGCTGGATATGGGCCTGTCATTCTCCCCTCCTCCAAAGTAACACATCAGCATCAGAGACCACAAAACTCCAGAGACGTGGCCACCCTTGAGCTTAGAAGCTGCTGCTGTAACTGGTTTCTCTTCCCCTGTGTATGTATAGTGCCTATAAACTAGCTATTTAACTTAAGAGTCCCTGTAGGATAGGCAGAGACTGAGAGAAGAAACTGAAGGAAGATCAAGCTTTTCCAGGACCATGTGCTGGTCACCTTCTGCCCTTCCTGAAGCCTGGAAGGACTGTGGGCCACGTGGCATCAGTGGCCTTTACCTTTGACCTTCCTTCTTTCCTTCCTTCCTTCCTTCCTTCCTTCCTTTTAGAGACCTTCAAATGGGGATTATCTGAGGTGAAGGGGCTCACTGAGTCCCTGACCTTTGAGTAACCAAGATGACCTTGTTCTTTTTGATTTTCCAAGACGGGGTTTCTCTGTGTAACCCCCACTGTCCTGTCCGGGAACTCACTCCGTAGGCCAAGCTGGCCTTGAACTCACAGAGATCCACTTACCTCTGCTTCCCAAGTGCTGGGATTAAAGGCCTGTGCCACTATGTCCAGTTTCTCCCTGGATATTTTATCCTTGGTTGGGGATACACCAAAGCAGCCCCTTACCTTGTATGTGGTATTATCCCTAAAAGGCATTCACATCCCTTGAGCCTCTCACCCAGAGTCCCTGGTGGAGCTACCATCACATCACGGGAATGAATGCTAGAGAACAGAACTGGAACAGCTGAGATCTGGGGGAGGCACGTGCTAGCAAAAGTGATGAGGCGACTGCTTTTTATCCCCACGCTTGTCACTGATGCAAGTGCTTTTTTTTTTTTAAGACAGAGTCTCACTCTGGCCTTGAACTCATCAAGACCCTCTTGCTTCTGCTTCCCAAGTGCTGGGATTAAAGACATGCACCCCCATGCCCAGCCCTGTTAATTGCAGCTTATTTCAGCGCTGGAGACTGAAGGCATAGTGGGGACTATTTCTTGACTAGACTCAAGACGTAGGTGGGGAACTAAGCTGAGGCCAATCGAGGGAAGAAACTGGCCAGCACCTGTCAGCTGTGAACCCGAGAGGAAAAGCTGGCCTGGCCTCAGCCTCAGTCCCGTTCCCCACCTGTCTGTACCCTTTACTCCCCTTTCTCCCGGCCAGACTCCCTGTCCCTGGGTGCCAGGCCTCTGGGCCACCTCAGGGGCGGAGCTTGGCTGCACCCACGTGTGGTGGAGTTAAATACTCGGGAGCCCACACCCGCTGGGGCAGAGAAGCAAGAAGCAGCACCATGGCAGGCAAGAAAGTCTGCATTGTCGGCTCTGGCAACTGGTAAGCGGTTCTATGAAGGGCATGGGGGTTGGGAAGGTTTCTCTGAGGGCTGAGGGGCTCCTTGGAGGGAGGCTGGGTGAGCAGGAAGCAGGCAGAGGGTAGGAAATGCCCTCAGGAGCCGGCTGGACTCCTGCTGCCAGTGCTTACGGTGCACAGGACAGACTGTGCCCAGCCTCCAGGCTGTGCCTGCATGGGCAGCTGCACCTGCTCGCCATAGGAAGGTGAGCAGAGTGCTGTTGCCTTCCCTGCCTGCGAAGCTGCCTACATAGTGTTGAGAAGGCTAGCCCAACCTCCCCAGCAGCAAAGACTGGGTAGACTGAACCTTCTGTCTATTGCCAGTTGTGGGAGGCACATTTATCATAGGCGACCAGAGTGGGGGTGGGGGGGTGGAGTGACATGAGAGGCGGGAGGTAAAAGAAATCCAACAAGCTTCTTGAGGGGGCTACCCGCTCCACCCTCTCACCCTACTCCACTTTCCTGTGTTTCCTCTCCCGCCAGGGGCTCAGCCATTGCCAAGATCGTGGGTAGCAATGCAGGCCGGCTGGCACACTTTGACCCGCGGGTGACCATGTGGGTTTTTGAGGAAGACATCGGGGGCAGAAAGCTAACTGAGATCATCAACACGCAGCACGAGAATGTTAAATACCTGCCGGGGCACAAGCTGCCCCCCAATGTGGTGAGCTCCAACTGTGTGAGGAGAGAGAGAGAGAGAGAGAGGCAAGGAAGGGGTATTCTGGAGTCAACAGTCAAAAGTGACTTCAAGGTGCCTCCTCCTGAGAGGAGGGGAGAAGGCCACTTTAGGTGGTACCTGGCCTGGTGGAGCAGCAGGTGGGCTGCTCTAGGCCTGAAGTACTCCCATGTAGCCCCTAAATTACTCCTCTGGACTCTTTTTGGAATCTGAATGTACCACCCTTTAGAGGTGCTAAGGTGGGAAAAGGGGGGGTTGGTCTCCGTGGCAACCAAAGGCTGGTTCTCAGGCTCCTGGACTCGGGGTCCAACTTCCCATGCCTGCCCTGGACTCTAATCTTGTTACTCATTCACTTGTTATTAGCAGATTTGAAGGCTGATCGTTGGACTTTTGGTCTTTGGTCAAATCCATATGGTGCTCTCTTCACCTAGAAAGGGGGGATAGGGAATCCACAGGGAGACTGCAGCTCTCACTGCCAAGTTAGGGCCCCTAAAATGCAGTGATGAAATCTTAGTTGGCCTCTTCCTCCTGCCAAGCCTAAGCTGCCTTTGGCTGTCTTCACTGACCCATAGCCAAGGGCTAAGAGTGTGCTTGTGTGAAGGCGTGTTCTAGGAAGCCTCAGTGACCCAGGAGAGCTGGGCACAGGGAACACAAGATGTATATTCTGAAAGGGGTCACCCTTGGGACTAGGACCAGGCACATGAGCTTCTGCTCTCCCTACAGGTGGCTGTCCCAGATGTGGTCCAGGCTGCAACAGGTGCTGACATCTTGATTTTTGTGGTACCCCATCAGTTCATTGGCAAGATCTGTGACCAGCTCAAGGGCCACTTGAAGGCCAATACTATTGGTATATCTCTTATTAAGGTACCAGAAACACCTTGGCGTGTCTGGGGGTGGGGTGCAGCTAACTGTTGTGGGGTTTGGGGTTAGATGGAAGAGCACAGGAAAGAATATACAGAAAAGGCCCGGAAACCCCAGAGATGGGAGGGATTGACTTTGGAGAGAGTAAACAAAGCAGTTGGGGCTGGACGTGTGGCTTAGTGGTAGAGAATTTGCCTAGCATGCATGAGGTCCTGAGTTCAATCCCTAGCACCAGAAAGGCGGGGAGGAGGGAGGGAGGCAGAAAGAAAGAGGGAGAGAAAGTAAGTCAGCTGCTGGGTTACTTAATGAAGAAGAGATAGCTTTGGAGGCAGATATCTTAGGAAGGAAGTGTGTTGGGGTGTCTTGAAGGTTCCTTAGGGCTGTAAGGAGTCCTATACTTCTAAGAGGTAGGTTGGATAAGATTGTGTGGGAGGGGGTTTGCTGAGATGGGTTGGTCACTGCTATCTGCTGTCCTCACAGCAAGTCTGGGCTGGGTGGGATTGTGGCAGGACCTCTGGAGAGGGGCATGGATGGTCCTGAAGGACAGCTTCCCTGAGCCCCACCCTCTGTCCAGGGGATAGATGAGGGCCCCAACGGGCTGAAGCTTATCTCTGAAGTGATTGGGGAATGCCTCGGCATTCCCATGAGCGTGCTGATGGGAGCCAACATTGCCAGCGAAGTGGCTGATGAGAAATTCTGTGAGACGACCATCGGTGAGACCCTTAGCTGCCGCCCAAGTCCTCAGCTATCTCTCCCTCCATGGCAGAGGGGAGGGGAGGCTGGGACATCCAGGGATAGGGCTGTGAGGAAAGGCTGGGATATCCAGGGATAAGGCTGTGAGGAGAGGCTGGGACATCCAGGGATAGGGCTGTGAGGAGAGGCTGGGACATTCAGAGATAGGGCTGTGAGGAGAGGCTGGGACATCTGGGACATCTGGGGATAGGGCTCTGAGTCTTGCTTTGGCCAGTGTGCAAGGGGCAGTTGAGTTGTTACTTGTGCCATGCAGTTGTTGTCCCAGCTTCTCAGGAGACTGAAGCCCAAGAGTTCTGGGCCAGCCTAGGCAACACAGCAAAAGCCCAACAGACCATCTTAAGGATAAAATAAGAGGTTGTCCCTCAAAGCTTTACCCCTTCTCTACTTTAGGCTGCAAGGACCCAGCCCAGGGACAGCTCCTGAAGGAGCTGATGCAGACACCCAACTTTCGCATCACTGTGGTGCAAGAGGTGGACACAGTGGAGATCTGTGGGGCCTTGAAGGTGAGGGACACAGACACAGCTTTGGGGTGAGAAGCCCGCCAGCGGGGCCCAGGTCGCTGGAACCAGCTCTTGCACGTGGGCAGCTTCTCCATCGCCCCACACAGCAGAGCATCCAGGCTTACTGATTCTTAGCCGTCCAGCAGTGGGTCCTTCCTCCACTCCCCTTGGATCTCCTTGGTGATGTACGCAGCCCTGAGTCCATGTGAGGGTCCAATGTGAAGAGATGTCTGGGCTAATGGGACACAAGGTGTTCAGGGTATAAAGAATTGATGGCCAGAACTATGGTGGCATGCGCCTTTAATCCCAGCACTGGGGAAGGGCAGGAGATCTCTGTAAGTTTGTAGCCAGTCGGGACTACATAGTGAGATACTATGGGGGTGGGGGACTCTCACAGGGAATGTCAAGGATAAATATGAGATAGAAATTAAGGAAAGGTGCCAGGTGGTGGTGGTGGTGGTGCCCTCTAATCTCAGCACTTAGAAGGCAGAGGTAGGCAGGTCAGCAAGGCTGGGGAGATGGTTCTGTAGGTAAAGTGGTTGAGTTGACCCCCAGAACCCATGTGAAAAGCTAGGTTCAGTGGTGCACTGGTAACTCCAACAGTGAGGAAGCAGAGGCATGAGGTTCCTGTGGCCTGCTGCACAGACAGTCAAGCTCGACCAGAGAACTCCAGGTTCACTGAGAGATGCTGTCTCAAAACCAAGGCTTTCGGGGCATGGCGAGGTGTGGCTTTAGTCTTATCACTCAGAAGGCAGAGGCAGGTGGTTCTCTGTGAGTTTGAGACCAGCCTGGTCTACACAGAGATTTCTAGGCCAGCTAAAGTTACATGGTGAGACCCTGTCTGGCAAATTAATAATAATAATAATAATAATAATAATAATAATAATAATAAACAGTGGAATGTAAATGAGGAAAACCATGTCAATCACTTCCACACATATAGGCACACAGATATATCTATACACACACACACACACACACATTCATGCACATGCACAGACACGCACACACGCACACGCATATACACACTGTATGCACACACTCCATACGTCCACGTGTGCGTGCACACACATGCACACGCACACACATACACATGTATGCTCATGTACATGCGCACACATGCACACACACAGATACATGCACCCACATGCACACACAAGTGGGTGTGGGAAGGCACGCACTGCATGGGAAAGCAGGAAGCAGAGGACTTGGTTTAAGAGGAAGCCACATCATAGTTCATTGATGGGTGTGTCAAGGCTGAAACGAGCAGCACAAGGAGGTGCAGAAGGCTCCAAGCAGAGCCTCTGGAGAGGCAACTTTCTTACCCGTGTCTCTACTCCTCAAAGAATATAGTGGCCGTTGGGGCTGGCTTCTGTGACGGGCTTGGCTTCGGTGACAACACCAAGGCAGCGGTGATCCGACTGGGGCTCATGGAGATGATAGCCTTCGCTAAACTCTTCTGCAGTGGCTCTGTGTCCTCTGCCACCTTCTTGGAGAGCTGCGGGGTCGCTGACCTCATCACGACCTGCTACGGGGGGCGGAACCGCAAGGTGGCAGAGGCTTTCGCTCGGACCGGAAAGGTAGGCAGGGAGATGTCAAGGTGGGAGACGGGTGATTTAGGGGTAGGTGGCCGGGCAGCCAGACCCTGTCTCAGAACGGACAGGGACTAGAATGGGGCTCAGTGGTAGAGCACTTGCCTATGCAGAGTCTGCTTTGAGGCTCTGGGTTCAACCATGGGAAAGGAGAGATTGTTTGGAACAGGGGCCATTTCTCCTCCGCCCCCTCAAGATCCCACCCAATCTTCAGATCTCAGACACGATCTCAGACCGTGCCCTCTCCCACTTCCCTTCTCATGGCATCCTCTTCACAGTCCATTGAGCAGCTGGAGAAAGAGATGCTGAATGGGCAGAAGCTACAGGGGCCCCAGACAGCCCGGGAGCTGCACAGCATTCTCCAACACAAGGGCCTTGTGGACAAGTGAGTATTCGCCAAAGCCGGTGGGGGAGGAGTCACAGGTGGGCTACCGCCCCCTTCCCCGTCTTCTTGAACGCCATACAACCTGTGGGATGGAGAGAGGCAGCTATGGAGCCTCTGGGGTGCTGAGTATCTGCAGCCAGTTCACCCTCTGTCTAGTGATCTTTCCACTAGCTGCTTGGCCCCTTCGACATGGCCTCCTCTTTCTCGGCTCTTTCCTGCTTGTCCCCCACCCTAGGAGGTTGGAGTTCCAGGACAGGAAAGCTCACCTGACTGCCTTACCTTTTGGTTCATTCCCCTAAAACCACCATTTCTGTCCCTGACCCGTGTCCTGGGTGCTGAGGACGATGGGCCCCACTTCAGGGTGCTCCTTCCCAGGTAGCACAGGTTCAAAGGAGCAGCTCATGGCTGTACAGGGAATAGCCAAGCAGGATGACACAAAATAGCTGGCTTAGTACACCAGCATATAAAACACAAACTACACCTTTGCTACTTTATCATACTGGACCCATTTTACAGCCGGTGACACTGAGGTCCAGAGAATTAAATGGATTACTTGTCAAAAAGCAAAACAAGATTTAAAGCCTGTGATTCAGACAAATGAGTTCAGTATGCTAAGGATCAGGGTGGGTAGCAACCTAACCCGAAATCCCAGGGGCAGAATTCAAATTCCTGGTGGGGTAGCAGCTGAGAGCTGGCATCTGGCTGCACTCCCAAGGCGGGAGGCTAGGGAGTGGTGAGTTAGCCTTGAGTCTGGACCCAGGGTGGGCATGGGTGTTGAGGGTGGACTGAGGGTAGGGAGTTAAGCTGAGGCTCTTTCTCTGTCTAGGTTTCCCTTGTTCACTGCGGTGTACAAAGTGTGCTATGAGGGCCAACCAGTGGGTGAATTCATCCGCTGCCTGCAGAACCACCCAGAACACATGTGAATGGAGCCAGGGCCCAGGACAGGCGGCTCCTTTGCCCCAACGGAGACAAGCAAAAGCCCGTGACAGCCATCATCAGGACAGTCTCGAGGACTCCCCATCCAGCAGAGTCTTCACTGAGGGACCCTGAGGACAGGAGGCTGTGGCGCTCGGCTACACACCTGGAGGAGCAGGACTGCTGCTCAACCTGCAGCCTCTCGCAGAATGCAGAATGCAGAATCCACGTTTCCTCCTCGATGTCCTCTGGGAAGTGTAGAACCAAGCCCCAGGCTGCCTGCTCTAGGGGTGGGGTTGGGGGAAGGGAAGGCGCCAAGTCAGGGGCTGCTGGATGCTGCCTCACACACACTGGGAAACTGTCCCGAGTCCCATTAAGTGACTGAAAAAGTACTTTAGCCACAGGAAGGATGAGGCAAAGGCTGCCAAGGGAAGGGTCTGGATGCCTGAGCTGACACAGACTCCAGAGACCCTTTGGCTGACCTCTGACCTCTGGCAGGCCCCACCCAACGTCAATGATCTCATTGTTTGCTAACAAAATACAAAGCTCTCAAAAAACCCCCTTTTAACTTCTCCTAGCAACATTTGCGTCCTCAGAAGCCTCTGCTTCCCCTTCCCCCCCAGGCTACTCTGGCACAAGAGTCCTCCACACTGGCATCTCTGGCCCCCGGGGCGCTCCATTCTTCCCAGAGACTTCCTGGTTCCTAGGGCTTTGCCAGGACCTCCCCACCCTGCCTGACCTTTCCAAGCTTTCCCTCGCCTGCACCCAGCTGCCAGCACCCTCTTTGGGGAGCAGGAACTTAATCTGCTGACCGAGCTACACTTTTTTCATAGCAGGCTCAGATGGCTCAGGCTCCCCTGACCTTCCTATTTGTCCACCTCCCCCGTCAGGAGCTCTGGCTGGGAGAAGTGTCAGCCAGCCCCTCCGACTGCTGACACTTTTTAAAAAAAGGCATCCTGACCCATACCTTTCTTCTCAGGGTCCTCACCCACAAGGCCACTCCCTCCAGAGTCACCACCAACTTCATGTCTAACAGAATGTAGGATTCATAGCTCATCTTTCTCAACTCCTTCAGCCCATAATCTTGACTCTACCCTTTCCTCTTGTCCAAGCCAGTAGTCCATCTTTCAGTGGTTCTCACACAGCCGGGAGTGCTACCCAGCATCTGTAGGCTTGGAGCCAAGGAACAGCTCAAAAGTTCAGTAGCTTTCCACAATGGTTGGTGGGTCTTGATAGCCCAAGGCCAGCTGTCCTTGGAACGAGGTCCTAACCATACTCATCAGGAGCTGGGGAACTCGAGGGAAGGACAAGGAAAACAGCCTGCCCTAGGGTGAGGGAAGAGCGGAGGGGGATGGGAGTATGCTTTGCACTGGCCCTGTTCCAAGGTTGGGTGGCAGCAGGAGAATGTCACAGATCAGCAGCCTGGAGCCCTAGCTATAAATAGTCTCTGGGAGCTGAGAGGTTTCTCTCTCCACCAGGGGTCTCCATTTCGTGTGTGGCAGCAACTGGCACACCCTGGCTCTGGCCAGCTTGATATTAAACTAACACACTAAGGTGCCAGGTCCCTCTCTGCTCCTAGCCTTTAAGAACTCGGTCTTACCAATGAAGGTCAGAGCTGTCGGGTAAGGTGACGAGGGGGAGCCTTGTCATTGATCCTGACTGGGCAGGAACCCTCCCGCGCATGACTCACTTTAGAACTGTTTCCCAGGAGGCTGGGGCGGGATGCAGAGAGATTCCAACACCTTAACCTATGTTTGCTCAGCCAGTCAACTGTGAATCTGAGGCCTTCTGTCAGGCCACTTGTCTACCCAATAAAGTGTGGTTTTTCCAGAAACTGGAAGAGTTGAGGGAGTTTATGTGGCAGTGTGTGGGGTCATGTATCACTGCATGCATGTTTTACTCAACGTAAGTCAAGAAGTGGAAGAAAAGATCATCCCTATTTAATAGCAGCCACACTCATCAATCAGCATTGGCGTCCACTCTGCTCCCTCCTTTCCCCCTTCTCCCGCCACCCCCCTTGCCTCGTATCCCCTCCTCCACCCAAGCTGTCAGCCAGTCTTCCCAGTGCTTCTGAGAGGCTCTGTCATGTCGCCTACCTACGTGGAGGTCGCACACAAGGCAGAAACACTAGCGAGTCGCTCCTTCCCCATTTCCCACCCAATACCTGTTCTGTGGGCTCACTAGTGCTGCTGGTCCAGTCCCTACCTGAGGTCCGCCACCTCCGGATCACCCTGTCAAGGGCCGCTCCAAACGCTAGGGGGCGCGCGGCCCATCGCTGGAGGATTCCGAGGCTACAGTTTACGTCACTGATCCTAGACTGCGGATTGGCTGACTCTGAGCTAAAAATTTTCCGGTTTTCCAAGGAGCGGTCTTGATGGAGCAAAACCACAACCCCCAGAATTCAATAGGTCTTTTCGAGAGGAAGACCAGACTGAGCGTGCGTAAGAGGGAGGCGGAAACCGGAAGTCCAAGGCTGGCTCTCGCTTTAGTGGGCGAGTTTCCGCAGTGGGGTCGGGAGTTGTGCTGTGTAGCAGTGGCTGAGGCGCTCCGCGTTGGTGTCAGACTTTCCCTACTGCGGCCGCGCGACTCTGCGAGTGGCAGACTGAGCAGGAACCGCTCTACTCTGACGCGGCCGAGCTGCGGCCTCCAGGTAGGGCGCGGGCCGGACGGCCAAGCTCCCCTGCCTCCCCGCGCTCCCCTGCTCGGCGCACCGCGCCCCTCCGCTCCCCGACCTCCGCTCCGCGACCCCTGCCCCGCGTCCCTCATCCTCCCCCCTGTCTCCCGCACCGCCCTCCACTCCTCTCCCCTGCTCCGCGCACCGTGTGTCCTCTGCCTGTGCCCTTGAGAGCGCTCGGGATCCCCAGCTGTCATGGCCTTACCGCCTTCCTGGTGTGACGGCGGCCTGGCTGTCCTCCCTTCTAAATCTGCTCGCTCCAACCCCACAGCCTTCTGCCAGCTCCTCACGGTCGCTCAGAGTCGCTTCTCTGCGGTCCTCTCCACCACCTCTGATCTAACAGGATATGGGTGGGGTTCATAGCTTACCTTTATAGGCTCCGTTAGTCAGAAGTTGTTTTCTGCGGACACCAAGTATCTCCTAAGGGGGCTAAAGACACAAGCTCCGGTGGTTTTAGGGTTGCGATTTTTAATTTTTTGTGCGTTTGGTTCATTGGGCAATGTTTCAGATCGATCCCAGAACTGAGCGAGCAGTCTATCATGAGGGGCTTTGAATCTTTCAGAAACATGGGCCTTGAGTTTCTCTCAGCATTTAGAGGGCAGAAAATCGAAGAGTCACATAAACCCTTGCAAACTGCACCCCATGGCATTTATCATGATTATTCCCATGTTTGTTTGTTTGTTTTTTTTTTTTCTGAAAAAAAGTTCAATTGTACATTTCCTAATAGCTTCTGTAAAGGGTGACCCATCAGATGAAAGCCGTCTGCCAATCTCAAGAGTTTCTTTTATTTCCAAAGTTATTCCTTGTTCCTGGGCTTCTAATTTCAGGGTTTTGTTGTTTTTGTTGTTTGTTTGTTGAGGCTATCCTGAATTTGCTTCTGTTTGTTTTAAACCCCCCCCCCCCCCCCTTTTTTTTTTTTGACAGGGTCTCATGTAGCCATACTGGTTTGGGATTCATTAAATAGCTAAGGATGATTTTAAGTTTAGGATCCTTCTGTCTCCACAACCTGAGTGCTGGGATTCCAGCATATACCACACGCTCTGTTTAATGGAGTTCTAGAGATTGAATCTCTGGCTACTACACTGAGTTGTGCCTGCTACGCTGAGTTACGTCCCACTTTAAATCATACTCAGATCTTCTTTATCAGTGAACAAGACAAAACTAGCCTTTCACCAGGGGGAAGCGACTCTGGCACTCTGCAGGGAGGACCCCCTGAGTCTTCCCCCCCACCCCCCAAAGTCTATCTTCAGGTCCTAACATGAGGGTAGAATGTGACTACCATACTAAGCAGTCTGATTAAAATATGGTTTTGAGGCTGGAGAGATGGCTCTGTTCTTCCAGAGGACCCAGGTTTAATTCACAGGACAGTCTGGGTGGGCTGGTCATTTTTTTTTTTTTTTTTTTTTTTGGGTTTTTTGAGACAGGGTTTCTCTGTATAGCTCTGACTGTCCTCACTCTGAACTCACTCTGTAGACCAGGCTGGCCTCGAACTCAGAAATCTGCCTGCCTCTGCCTCCCAAGGGCTGGGATTAAAGGCGTGTGCCACCACTGCCCGGCGGCTGGTCACTTTTTAAGCACAAATAAGAAGAGCGTGTGTTAGCTCTGTGGCATCATATGCACCTGTTTCCAGTCTTCTGCACCTCAGGTGTAGACGTTTTGAGTCAGAGCTCTGAACTGCCAGGCCTAACCCTTGTAAAGGCAGCCACACTGGGGTCACCAGCATAGGATACAATCCATGATGTGAAGATGAAAATGAGGAATGGCTTTCCAGGCCTGTCTTGCTGACCAAACTCCAGTCTGTCTTTGTAGGAGAAGACATGCCGTCTGCCAAGCAGCTAGCCGATATTGGCTATAAGACCTTTTCTGCCTCCATGATGCTCCTCACTGTGTACGGGGGTTACCTCTGCAGTGTACGAGCCTACCGTTATCTCCAGCTACGCAGTGCCAGGCGCCAGGCCGCAGAAGAGCAGAAGACTTCAGGAGTCCTGTAGAGCAGCGAGGCAAGAGGCATGAAATGGAAAAGACCTCCCCGCGCATGTCACCCATGGCAAGAACTAGGCCACGATGCCTTTCAAACCTGCGGGGCCAAAGTGCCCTGGTTCCTGTGGTACCACTGGCTTGTGCCATTCTGACAGTTTATGGAGGCCATCAAGTAAATGGGAATGTGAGGGTGAGGTTTATTACAGAGATTAAATATTTTGTTTCATTTGTGTTTTAGTGGTTCTGTGTACCCAGAGAGTATATGGATCCTAGAGGTGGGATCTTGAATTTTCTAAAAGCCTGGTGTCTTTCTCCTGTTTTGTTTTGTTTGTTTCGAGATGGGGGTCTCTTTATGTAGCGCTAGTTGTCCTGGGACTCTACAAAAAGACGAGGCTAGCTTGAATTAAGATCCTCTTGCCTCTGCCTCCCAAGTGTTAGGATTAAAGGCCTGTGCCATCATGCCTGGCAGTATCTTAGTATCTTTCCTACTACTGTGAAGACACCACGACCAAGTCACCTCAGAAGAGTTTATTTGGGGCATATAGTCTCAGAGGACTCCATGACCACCATGGTGGAGAGCATGGCAGCAGGCTGCCAGCCATGGCCCTGGAGAAGAAGCTGAGAGCTTACATCTGATCCATAGGCAAAAGGCAGAGAGCTAAATGGGAATGACTGGTTTCTGAAACCTCAAAAGCATGCCTGGTGACACACCTCCTCTGACAAGGTCACACCCCCAATTCTTCGCAAACAGTTCTACTATTTGGGGGCCAGATATCAAATTTATGAGCCTGTGGGGGCCATTCTTATTCAAACCACCAAATTTCGGTTTCTGGCCCTTAGTTTTCATCACCTATGAATCTTTTTTTTTTTTTTTTGGTTTTTCAAGACAGGGTTTCTCTGTGTAGCCCTGGATGTCCTGGAACTCGCTCTGTAGACCAGGCTGGCCTCAAACTCAGAAATCCGCCTGCCTCTGCCTCCCAAGTGCTGGGATTAAAGGTGTGCGACATCACCACCCGGCCACCTATGAATCTAGACACCCAGTTTTAGCAGTAGTGTGGGTGTAGGATTGTGAAGAAAATCTGTACCAGTATTTGTGTATTTGCTTAACTTTTTTGGTCAGAGGGCACCAGAACCTTGGGCGTACTATACATTTTTTAAAAATAATTATTTTTTCAATATTATTTATTTAATGTATATCAGTACACTGTAGCTGTCTTCAGACACACCAGAGGAGAACACCAAATCACATTACAAATGGTTGTGAGCCACCATATGGTTGCTGGGAATTGAACTCAGGACCTCTGGAAGAGCAGTCAGTGCTCTTAACCGCTGAGCCATCTCTCTAGCCTGGGCATACTATACATAAACATGCATTCTGCTACTGAGATACACCTCTAGCCTCTGTCCTGGCATTTATGCAAATCCCTTGAAAACTCACTGGGCAAGTGACCGTGTCTAGGTGATGACTGTGTCTAAGGAATGGGTTACTCTAGCCAGCATGGCCACATGGCATCAGGGAAGACATGTGGAAGAGGCCCAGCTCACAAAGGAAGGATTGTTGCTTATCGTGTAGAAAGGGAGCAGTATTCATTTGAGGCCAGAGCAGAAGGGTAGATTTTGAACCCTGCTACTTTGAGTATTGAGTCTGCATGTAGCTCTAGCAGAGATGGACAGAGGATTCAAAAGAAAATGGTTCAGTGTGAGCTGGCTGCCAGACCTGATGACCTGAGTTTGATCCTGGTGACCCACGTGATGGACAGAGAGAACTGACTTCAGAATATGGTTGCCATGCATGGTGTATGTGACCCTGCCAAATAAATGAAATGTGAAAAAAGAGGGATGTTCAAGTAAAGCCTCACAGAAAGGAGAGATTCCTGCCATCATTACTGTTAGAACTTTCTTTACCATGAACTATATATTTACTTTCTTTTTTTGAGGCAGGGTCTCTGTGCCTCCACCTTGCAGTGACCCTTCTGCCTCTGCTCCTCAGGTGTGGAGATTACAGTTGCATTTTTGTACCTACCATATGTTTTTTATGAGTTTCTACATTATAAAACCATACCTAACAATACAAAGACATGAGAGCACTTGGCTCTGGCAGAGGTCCCAGGTTCAGTTCCCAACACCCCCTGGATTATATGACTCCCTCTTGTGGCCATCATAGGCACTGCATGCACATGGTGTAGTATACATGCAGGAAAAACACCCGTACACATAAAAATAAATCTTTAAAATAAGTTTAGCTGGGCTGTGGTAGCACACAGCCCTTAATCCTAGTACTTGGGAGGCAGAGGCAAGTGGATTTCTGAGTTTGAGGCCAGCCTGGTCTACAGAGTGAGTTCCAGGATACCCAAGGATGCACAGAAACCCTGTCCCTAAAAAGAGAAAGATTAAAAAGGACAGCTAAAAAAAAAAAAAAAAGATTTACTTATTTAATGTATGAGTGCTCTGACTGCATGTACACCTATAGGGGGGCATCAGATCTCATTGTAGATGGCTGTGAGAGCACCACATAGTTGCTGGGAATTGAACTCAGGACCTCTGGTAAAGCAGCCAGTGCTCTTAACCACTGAGCCATCTCTCCAGCCCAACCTCCTCCTCCTCTTCTTTTTCTTCTTCTCCTTTTCCTTTTCCTTCTTCTTCTCCTCTCCCTCCTACTCTTTCTCCTCCTTTTTTTTTTTTTTTTTTTTTTTGGCTTTTCAAGACAGGGTTTCTCTGTGTAGCTCTGGCTGTCCTGGAACTCACCCTGTAGACCAGGCTGGCCTCTAACTCAGAAATCCACCTGGCTCTCCTCCTTCTTTTTAAAAACAGATCTTGCCTCAAGTTTATTTGTAAAAACAGCATAGGACACTGGTCATCTGCAAATAGTGTGTGGGTAGGTGTGTCTCAGCAGTCCGTCTGTCTTCACCCTGGCAGGAGCCTTTTCTATGGGGCCTTCACAGGGTCCTGGGCACCTTTGGGAGTCCCAGCTGGAGCTGCGGCCTCTGCCTTGGTTTGAACCTTGGGCTTTGATTGGCAGAGCCTACGACCCTTGGCCATGTACCTTCAAATCCGCTTCCCAAGCTTGGGGTGATTGATAAAAGCCAGACAGCTGAGTTTGTGGCTGGGGCCCTTTGGCACCTTGGGCTTGGTGACCTGAGGCTTCACAAGGGCCTTGATGGCCTCTGCGCGTGCTCTCACTGCCTTTGCATTGACCTGCGTCTTCTCCAGGCCTTTCTTGTGCTTCGTGGCAAAGCGCATGTTCCTCAGGAACTTGGGGTCAACCCCCTTAAAAGATTTGTATCCTTGTGACTGGGGTTTCTTGATGCCATTTCTGTGCCATTTGTGGGACTGGTTGTGTATGTGTGGTTCTGGGACTTGGCCACGTCTGCATGGTAACCAGCGGCTCCTGCAGCCCCCAACTTTTTCTTTTTTTTTCCCCTTTTTTCTTTCTTTCTTTATTTTATGTATGTGAGTACACTGTCACTGTCTTCAGACACATCAGAAGAGGGCATCGGATTCCATTACAGATGGTTGTGAGCCACCATGTGGTTGCTGGGAATTGAACTCAGGACCTCTGGAAGAGCAGTCAGTGCTCTTAACCACTGAACCATCTCTCCAGCCCCAACTTACTTTTTTTTTCCTCCCCATGAGACTCTCGAAGAGAGCCTCACGGGATTCGAACTCAGAGGGAGGAGGAGGGCGCCCTGCCTCTGCTGCGCCATGGCACGCTCGCTGAGCTTTTTCTTTTTAAAGGTTCCTTTTATTTGGTGTCTGGTTTATGGGTCTATACATTACAGCCCAACCCATCAGAGAGAAGCAGGTAAAACCAGTTAGAGTGCAAGTATATTAGGATGTCTTGGGCCAAGGTACAGCTTGTGCATGTCTAAATAGTGACACTTGCCAGGTATGATGGCACCTGTCTTTAGTTCCAGCACTAAAGGAGGCAGAGATAAGGGGATCTCTGAGAGTTTCAGACCAGCCTGCCTTCATAGTACAACCCTGTCTCAAAAGCAAAAAAAAAAAAAAACAGAGTAAAGTAAGGATGTCTACTAGAAGAAGCAGGAAATAGAATTCATGGTTCAAACACCAGTTGGCCACTCTCAGAATGGCCATCTCAAAGAATAAAAGATCTAGGCTTTTCAGTATTTTCTTTTAACATACAAAGATTCAAGTATGTCCATGTTTTTGTCTCTGTGAAAGATGTTATGAAAATGTAGAAAAGACCACTTAACATGACATAAATGTAGAGAATTCAGTGTCTAACTTATAAATATATGTCAAGTGTCAGCAAGATGGCTCAGTGGGTAAAACATGTCTCCCAAAACAACAACCTGAGTTTGATTCCTGGGACTCACACGGTGGAAGGAGAGAACTGGCTCTTAGGAGTTGTCCTCTGATTGTGCATGCTTTTAATCCCGGCACTCAGGAGGCAGAGGCAGGTGGATTTTCCACATATGACAGAGTTCCAGTGCTACACAGAGGCCCTATGTCAAAAAAAAAAAAAATAAAAAAAAGATATCTTTGAAAGTATTTGTGAAAAAGACCCAGCAGATGAAATATTTAAAAATATATTTATCCTGGGTCAGCACCAGAAACATCTTTAATTTCTATATTACTTTTCTCAAGATTTAAATCTTTTCTAAAGATTTAAAGTGAGGGGCTGAAGAGAGATGGCTCAGTGGTTAAGAGCACTGACTGCTCTTCCAGAGGTCCTGAGTTCAATTCCCGGCAACCACATGGTGGCTCACAACCATCTGTAATAGGATCTGTTGCCGTCTTCTGGTGTGTTTGCAGGCAGCTATACTGCACTCATACATAAAATAAAAAAAGTAGGTGACTTTGACCATGGTGCACAAGCCTTTGATCCCAGCACTTGAAGCAGAAGCAGGCAGATCTCTGAATTTGAAGCCAATGTAGTCTACATAGAGAGTTCCAGGGAAGCCAGGACTATATAGAAACCATGTCTCAAACAACAGGGCTTTTGTTTGTTCGTTTTTTTCCTAATAAAACTCATAAAGTCACTAGCATAGTAGTACCTCTAATCCCAGAATTTAGGGTGCAGAAGTTAGGCTTGATTTTGAGGCCAGCTTGGTCTACAATGGGAGTTTCAGGCTAGCCATGGCTGAGACCTGACTCAAAAACAAAGATTAGGGACTGGAGAGATGGCTCAGCAGTTTAAGAGCACTGGCTGCTCTTCAGAGGACCTGGTTTCAATCCTAGCACCCACATGGCCACTGAGCCATCTCTCTAGCACCCTAAATGAAGCTTAAAATAATGGGAAAAAAAAACAAAAAGCCAACCCAGAAATAGAATCCTGTAGAGAGAAAAGCAACGGAGCTGTGCAGGAATGTGAGCAAGTTCTAGCTTAACACAGACTAAAGTCTGCTGAGACAAGCATCCAGAAACAGCTAAGCTTCCAAGAAAGAAAAAGCAGAATTGGAAACTGAGAAAGATGACAGACACTATAACTTAACGTGGGTCCTGGGGGAGGAGGAGGCAAAGTAACTTAAGGCCTTTGGTTCAAATTCAATAGACAATGGGAGCTGGAGAAATGGCTCAGTGGCTAAGAGCGCGTTCTAGTTCTCAAGCCCATGGTGGAAGGAAGGAACTGAGTCCTGGAAGTTGTCTTGATTTCTATGCAAGTACATTCACTTGTACACACAGTAATAAGCAAACAGCTTTAAAAGACAGTCCAATAAAGGGAAAGGGGTGAGGCCAGGAGCAAAGGCAGTTCTAACAGGCTCCTGTGTGAGTCCATTGCACTTGGCTCTGCTGTTAGAGCTGTCATGGAAGGGAACATGGAGCACAGCAATGACTCTCTTCTCACAGGAGCCAGGAAGCAAGGATGGAAGGGACAGGGACAAAATGTGCCCTTCAAAGGCGCACACCCAGTTCAGCCCCTACTCTCTTCATATACACACCCACCTCAAAAAGTTAAAAAATACAAATGGTATGCATCAGCTCTAGACGTCTTACTATGAGCCCCTAGATGGACTGGCCCTGGATTCAGGTCTGCCTGCCTCTGCCTTCTGAGTGCTGGGATCAAAGGTGTGGGCCACCACATCTGCCTTTCAGGAGTCTCCAGTTCATTTATGGATGAGAGGAAGCCCTTCCTAAGCAGTGAAAGCACCAAATCAGCTTCATCTTGACCACACTGTTTCATGGAGTAGGAACTACACCTCAACTACTTCTTTTTTTCCTAAATTGTTGAACTACTTGGTTGTATCTATTGTGAGATTACACCTTCCGTGCCAGTCAACCCAGACTTTAATTATCCAAATTCCTAAAGGTGAGACCTGTGTATCCGCGACTTTGAAAGGCACTGTTGCTTGTATTTACAGTGACAGTCAACAACATGGCCAGCTGAGGAACTAAAGACCATCCTAGCCTTCCTGATCAGCTGACAAAATGACTACGTAGAACTTCATTTCCCCATACACTCTTTTAAAAAAAACAGCATCTCAGGAAATTGAGATGCTACCTCAGTGAGTCTCTCAGAATATGCATCTGCTTGTGGGAAAGTCTGAAGACATGTTGCAGGAGTCGGTTCTCTCCTACCATATGGGTCCCACAAATTAAACTCATGAAGCTTGGCAGCAGGCACTGTTACCCACTGAGGCATCTTCTCAGCCCAGAGGTTTTTTTTTTTTTTTCGAGACAGGGTCTCTCTGTGTAGCCCTGGCTGTCCTGGAACTCAGAAATCCGCCCGCCTTTGCCTCCCAATTGCTGGGATTAAAGGTGTGCACCACCACTGCTCAGCCCAGAATAATTTTTTATTGCTTAAAATGCAAGCTAGGGTCTTACTGTCTAGACCAGGCTGGCCTCAAACTCAGAGGTCTGCCTGCCCCCTTTGTCCAGATTGTGGAAGCCAAAGGTGTGTGTCATGAACCAAGCACTGTTTTTTGTTTTTGTTAAGTTTATTATTCTTAACCATGTGCATGTGTATACATATGCAGATGTACCCAGGAGTGTCAAATACTGGAGCTGGAATTACAGATGTTTGTAGGCCACATGTGGGTGCTGGGCAGAGACTCAGATGGGTCCTTTGAAAGAGCAGCAGCAGCAGTAGTACACGCTCTTCACCAGAGCGTCTGTAAACCGCCCTACTTCTTTATTATGACTCAGTCTGTGTAACTCAGGCTGGCCTTGAACTCATGTTTCAGCCTCTCAAGTGCTTGGGTTACAGGTTTTAAACCATCACACACAGCTTGCAACCTGCTCCTCACCACACTAGCGCCTCCATGTACACAGCCGCTAGAAATATCTCTATAATTTAAATAAGTCACTAAGCAGAAAATTATTCTGGAATACAGTTACCATATGAGAAAAATCGGAACTTGGACAAGTTTCTCCACAGGTTTAAAGACAAAAGAGAAGTAAGAAGACATGGTGAACTCATTTATGACATGTTCAAACGTGAAGTGGCAGATTCTGTGATAAATGATAAGAACAGGCACCCGGATGAACCTTGGCTTCTCAGCAAACTGTTGCTCTGATCCATGACTGTGTTTGCTGAGCAATGCTGCTGTGACCATGTCTTAGGGTCACCATTACTGGACAAAACACCATGAACTAAGGCAACTTGGGGAGGAAAGGATTTATTTGGCT
The DNA here is from genome assembly GCA_030674055.1 of Rhabdomys pumilio. Taxonomy (NCBI): domain Eukaryota; kingdom Metazoa; phylum Chordata; class Mammalia; order Rodentia; family Muridae; genus Rhabdomys; species Rhabdomys pumilio. The sequence goes on along the minus strand of JANHMN010000012.1, from coordinate 3,805,412 downwards.
TATACTTCCACAGCATTGTCCGTCACAGAAGGAAGTCTGGGCAGGAACCAGGATGATGGAGCTGATGCTAAGGCCATGGAGGGGTGCTGCTCTTAGCTTGCTCCTCATGGCTTGCTCAGGCTGCTTTCTCATAAAATCCAGGACCAACAAGCCCAAGGATTGACCCCATCCCCACAATGGGCTGCCCCTCGGCCCCCATCAATCATCAATTAAGAGAATGCTCTATAGTCTTGCCCATTGGCCAATCTAGTTGGGAAATTTTCTCAACTGAGGTTCCCTCTTCCAGAATGACTATAACCTGTGTCAAGCTGATATAAAACTAGCCAGCACACCAATTAAATATGTCTACTTTAAAACATACAGTCCAAGGAGATAGCTATTCTGTCGGATTCTTCTTAGCATGCATAAAAGTAAAATTTGGACGTCTAGGAGCCTTTTGAATTAGAAATAATTTTTAAAAATGGTTTATTTTATGTGTATGCCTGAGTATATGTAACTATATATACATCCATGCAGGTGACTGTGGAGCCAGAGGAGGGTATCAGACAGATCCCCCAAACTGGAGTTCTGGGCAGTTTTGAGCTGCCCTATGTCAGTGCTAGAGACCACATCTGGGTCCTCTGCAAGAGCAGCCTGTGCTCTTAACTGCTGAGCATCTCTCCAGCCCATGGCGAGCTTCTTTGTTATGATGCATGCCTGTAACCCCAACCTCAGGCAGCCAGAGCTGTAGCAGGGATAGTTACTAAAGAGACAGTAGGGGGTTGAGACACTTTAATCACAGAAGAAACAATAGTATAAAACCATTAACAGCACAACCAGTGGCTGCTGTTCTCCAAATCTCAGCTCATCCTCTCCTCCCCTCACCCTCCTTGTGTACCATTGAATGAGCAGCAGGGTATCAGTAGTTGTCCCTGACACTATCAGGTGGTAGGAAGGAGGACATGTAACTAGGGGCTACAGCGATCCTGGGTATCTATCCAAAGTGTTCCATCAGGTGAGATATTACTTCCTTCTCCAAAAGAAGGGTTTCCAAGTCCTGGAGCTGAGTCTGGCGGCACCACTTATTTAGATGGACCAGGAACGTAAGAGTTTCAAGAGCCATAGAAGAAGGACACAGATGATCTGGAGACAGCTTAATTCAAGATGCAGCCAATGCTGGACTTGAGGTGAGTACAAAAGTGACCAGACAATGACTAGTAATCCAGAATTGTGCCCCAACCTAATCAACAAAACTCACCCATATGCACAATTCACATGTACAAAACACACACACAAATACACAAACAGAGCCAATAATGTTACTGAAAGGACCAGGGGACATCAAATACAAACGGCAGAGTTTCTTTTAAGACACAAAAATATTTGTTTCTTTGATTCTTCTCAGTGCCTTGCAGTCCCTCTAGTCATAGGAGTGTAGATGTGGGGAGGCCTCAAAGTGTAGGCTGCCAGTGGCCTTACAAGTCCCCAGTGGCCTTACAAGTCCTGTGCTCTTCAGCCAAGTGGCTGCTTCCCATGTGGCCATTCATGCAGTTGGCACCATTGCTGGAGCTGCTGCCAGAGAGATTGTGTGTGTGGGTGGTCTCCTCATCTTCCTCTGAGCTGCTCTCTACATCACTGCGATCATCCTTAGACACCTGAGTGGGACAGGAACAAATGCAGTAAATGTGCTACTTCTCATAGAATCACAAGGCAGGGGAATCTTGGAAAGCCCACTCTTGTACACTGTTTCTAGGTTCAGGTGACAGATGATTTAAATGGTACCCGTACCACTGGCCACGAGCACAAATAGATTTTGCCTGCATCCTGTTTTCTTTCATCTATGCCATTCTATCCCAGAAAAGCTGCTGTGATACCGGCTTTTGTTTTATATTTTCAAATGAGAGGTTAGGATGAGGGTGGCATTTCCCAATGAGTCACCCTACATATCAGAATGTTTCAAATTCTATGTTGGGCCATAAAAATAAATAAAACCCAGTGACATGTGTATTAGGATGATGGCCCCCACAGCATACAGTGACAGTCACATTTCCTTTAAAGAGCATCAGGAGGGAAGGAACATGACTCAAGCTGCTGTTATAAAGGAAGGGCATTTGCTTCGGATGTTCTGTGACTGCTGTTGACTGTAGTTATGAACTCTCAACTCAGAGAAATGTCTAGGGAACTTCCAGAGGGCATGATATCTCCGGAGTGAAGTAAGGAGAGGCTCAAAGGCAAACCATATTACAGACTAGACTTAATTTGGGGAAGGAATCTGGTAACCTCAGCTCCAGTCAACAACAGTCACATAGGTTAGGTGAGCGAACACATTCTAAGACAGACAGGACCAGGAAGTACAGCTGGAAGAAGAACCATTCAGACAGGTGCTTCTCTCAACACTAGAAGCACAGATGCACTTACATGCAAAGGATGAAACTGTCCAGCTGCCACCAGGCATAGAAAAGAGGAAGGAGGTGAGAAAAGAGCAGAAGGTACAGAGTCTGGGTCTAATCCCTCCTGGGTAGGTCACCTAGTCAGGAGAGAAACGCAGGGAAGAAGAGAGATGTCCGTCCAGTAGCTACAAGATGCACAGGCACACTACACAAGTTCTGCAACCAATTACAGCCATCAAGAACAATGACAAGAGAGATAATAAATACCCAGGCTACATCCACTGTGCAGTCTGGAACTAACATCTCTAATAGAGCCCATCCCACTTAGGATTCTGCACAACTGACAGCTTTCTGCCTTGACTCAGTGTGACTGCTTTAGAACTTGCAAATTTCAATTATGTACTATCATTAAATGGCCCCTCTCAGGGCTAGAATTAGCTAGATAGAATGCATGAGACCCTGGGCTGAGCTTCCAACACTGTCTTAAAAGAGAAGGTATCTTTGTGACTTCTGCACTAAAATACACTGAAGACTCTTGCTTCGGTGAGGCAAATGTTTAGAAACCAATCCTGTGTATCACAGCAAAGCTGCCTTAGCTTAACTCAAGGACTACCACACATTCCCAGACAGCCCCGCCCTCAGGCTTCCCAGTCTGTGCCCTCAGCTCCACATCAATAGCCACCCCACCCCTTCTTTTGTCAAGTATTCCAGGATGGCCTCAAACTTGTTATGTACAATGGATGACCTGAACTTCTGATTTTCTTGCTTCATCTCCCTAGCACAGGGATTACAGGCACACGTATGCCACCATACTAGTACTGGTACCAAACTCAGAGTGTCCTGCAGCATCATGGTGCCTGAGCTGCATCCATAGCCTACTTGTGTAGCTGAGGCTCCCCAGCTGAATAGGAGTCTACAGAGTAATACCCATGTTCCTACATGGTCCAAAGAAAGAAGGATGTTTCACCCTTACCTTTCCCCGGATCAAGGCTTTAAAAGCAATCCGTACGATTAGGTAGGACCAGATGACATGCAGCATCTGTAGGATCAGGAGAATGCCATTGAAGAGCCACCAGGAAGAATAGGGCCCAAGAATCTCCCAGCTCTCAAAGAAGGTTGTGTTCAGAATCCTAGAAGAAGGAGACGAGTCAAATTGTAGAGTCAAGTAAGGCAGACCGAGAAGAAACTGACTGACTCCCAGGACATAGACCTCTGTCTTCCTTCTGCATACTTTTTATTTGTTGTAGTAACAGGGACAATTCTTTCATAGGGAATAAAAGAGAAAAGAAAGGAGCCTGGGGTGTTTTTACCTTCTGAGACAAGAGGAAGAGATGGAATATTTGGAAGACGGGGTATCTTACTATTAGTCATTTCACAAAGTCCGGACAGGAGCAGTCCTGTATCGTAGGAATAATTCCGACTCTGAGGTATGGAGGACACTGGGTGATTGATATGCTGAGATTAAGCAAAATTTCCAACAGCACTGACTTGTAGTCCAGGCCATGAGTGTAGAAGGGACATGCATGTATATGTCTGTGCTGGTCAGGATGAGGAAAAGGGCACAGAGCAAGATCAAAACAGGAAAAGCTGAAATCTCTGTGAGAGATGCAAAAGAGGGCAAAGGAGGGATGTGAGACTGGAGGGACGTCTCACTGGAGACCCTGCACACGGCAGAGCAGCCCAGGTCCTGCAGAGCCTCAGAGGCTCAGTGGTGCTACAGGCAAAAGCAGGGCACTGGGGTCTCAGTGTCTGACGACCGGCAGAAGATATCATGAGATACCTACCACATTCACAGACTTGAGACTCACCAGAATGGGAAGATTACTAGACGAGTGGCCATAAAAGCTGCGCCAAAGATCACAAAGAGGGTGTTACAGAGCCGCTCATGTCTGGCATAATTGGCCAGCTTGGCAGCCTAGACAAAAGACAGAAAATGAGTTGGGGAGAAAGTTCTCACATGTCAAGAAAGGGAGAAAGGAATCATGAACATCAGGACGGGCCCTTACTTCCAGCAAGGAGTCCGAGGAGTCATGCAGACAGAAGATGAGAGCTCCCACTCGCACCATGTTGTTGATGTAGGAGAAAGTGGTGAGCACAATGGCGACCAAATGATGTATAAACATCACCAGGAAGTCCTAGGGAGAGATGGCAGCAAAGGACAGGCTGTGTAAACCATCCAGCGCGCTGCTATCCTGAGGGTCTTAACCTGTGCCTCAGTGCTGAAGAGACTGTGGTTCCCAGTTCCTCTGCAAGTGGCTCTCAACTGTTTGCTAACGCTAGCTGCACGGCACCCTCTTCTTCCCTGAACTCAATGCATGGACACATACACACACACAAACAACTAAATTAACCTGAAAACTGCCAGAAAACTGCTTATTAGCTGAGCAATTCATCTGTTTGGTTGTTATTTTGTTTTTCAAGGCACGGTTTCTCTGTACAGCTCTAGCTGTCCTGGAACTCAGTCTGTAGGTAGCCTCGAACTCTGTCTCTGCCCCCTGAGTGATGGGATTAAAGGTGTATGCCTCTTCCCAGCAAGAATTCATCTTATTGCAAACACTTTAGGCTTTTGTGTTTCTTTCTTTCTTGGGTTTGCAAGCCAAGTTAACCTCAAGGAATTCTTCAATAGTCATTAGATGCTTTGGTATAAAAGTGAAATGTCTACAGGCTCATGCTCTGGATGCCTTTGCCCAGCTGGTAGCACTATCTTGGGAGGCTGTGGAACTGTAAGGAATGGCAGGGTCCAGTCGGCAGTAGGGGGCTGCCATCCAAAGGCTACACCAGGCTGATGGCTCCTGGGAACTGTCTCTGCCTCCTGGTGCAGTGATGGAGTTGGCTTCCACTACACCTACTGCATGAACTGCTGCTGCACCCTCCCTGCACAGCGGAAGGAAACTCTCTGAAACTGCGAGCCAAAATGAAGTTTTCATCTTTAATTGGTTCTGTCGGATATAGTTTTATAAAATGCAAGTCATATCAAACTGTCACTGTGGAAAGTCAACTCACTCTTCTGAATCTTGATTTTTCTAAAATCAAGGCTTTCCCCGAATCAGGTCTTGGTACCCCAAGTTCTTTCTGATTCCCTGAGCGTTGGTATAAAAGAACACTAGAGCAAAGGACAGAACATGCATATCCACTGCTCTGCCGCTGCCCTGACCACCTTAAACAGGTTCCATCATTACTATGGAAAGCTAATGACAGTGATGTCATACCCACTTTCTGTCACATGAGGGAGAGAGTGTATCATGATGGTAGTGGCAGAGCTGTTAGGAAGCAGCTGAGGGGTTGATGTCCTTACCTTTCTTTTAACATCTATAAACTGAGAAAACATAAGAGACCAGTAGAACGCCAGCTGTGTGAGATAATAGTAATAAAGCTCTCTCGAGAGTGGCTGGAAGAGAAAGAGCAGTTAGAGCTCCAGCTAGTCAGGTGCACTGTCTCCGCCCCTTTCTTCTCAGTTTCCCAAGATACCAAGACTGGATCAGTAGGAGGCATCAACCTTTTCCCTTTGCACCTCTGTAAACTCCTCTCCACTCTCATCTTTTAGAGATGAGGTAAGACTAACACATCCCATACTACAACCTGATCACTGTGACTGGAATTTGGGACAAAGTGGCCTTAGGCCTTCCTTTTTTTGCCACAACTTTTCACTTCTCTGACACTTCTAAAATACAGAGTAGAATCAAGATGCCCCATGAGGATTCTAATAGCTCCCAATGTAAAATGACCGAATCTGAGTCAGCCAGGACCTATTAGCACCAGAAAACTGCTTTTCCTCCCAGTACAGTGAGTGGGGACATACAGAAATGGGACCGGACCAAAAAGCTCACTGGTGTTTCTGCTATAGGCCCTGGCTGGATATAGATGCCTTGAATCTGTGACTCAAAGGACTGACTCATGGTGTTAGGGAATGGTGCTTGCACTACCTGTCCTGGACAGACATGCACTGTCACCCACCTTACCTTACACAAATACAAGGTCTTGAAACAGCTCAGATCCTACCTGATATGGATAGTTGTACCAGCACTGTCGGGTATCCCAGAACCAAGGCATCTAAGAAAAAAACATAATCCACGTTGGCCTTCAATGCCCAACGCTGCCACAAGATCTGCCTTGTGTAGTCCTTTTCTCTGAGCTAGGCGCATGAGGAAGAGAAAAGCTAGCGGATGTGATGCAGCAGCAGCAGTCCCGACATGTGGGACACCTAGGCAGCAATTCAAGTTTGAGGCCAGCTTGACCCACAAAGCAGGTTAATGGCCAGCCAGAGTTACCTAGCAAGAGCCTGACTCAGTAACCCAAACCAAACCAAAAGCAGACCACCACCATAAGAGAAGAGGCAAAAAAGAAAAGAAAGCTCAGGCTTGCTTTGACCTCACTGCAGTCCTTCTGCCTCAGCCTCTCAAGTACTGAATTTTGAGTTAGAGATTAGTTTGGGCTGCACAATGAATTCTGGACCAGCTTAGACTACACAGTGAGGCCTTGTATTAATAAACCAAAGAGAAGCTGGTCTAGTGCACGCAGAGGCAGAGGGACTGGCATGAGCTCTAGACCAGCCTGTGACACAGAGGCGCTGGGGACCTCAATTAGGCCTTTGTGCTTTCATGGGAAGCACTTTACCAACTCCGTTATCTTCCTATATTTATTTATTTAGTAGATTAACTGATGGGTATACATGTGAGTTTGTGCACATGACTGGGTACCCAAAAGCTAGATGAGAATGTCAAATTCTCAGGCTTCAATTCAGATCTTCTACAGAGTACACCCCCCCCCCCCAAAGACAGGGTTTCTCTGTGTAATCCTAGCTGTCCTGGAACTCACTCTGTAGACCAGGCTGGCCTCGAACTCAGAAATCCGCCTGTCTCTGCCTCCCAAGTGCTGGGATTAAAGGCTGCACCACCACAGCCCGGTTGTAGAGTACACCCTTAACCTATGCATCCTCTCGCTCCTAGCCTCAGAAGTTTTAAAAGACATGTTTTTAAACTATGTATGTGTATTTGTTTATGTACATGAGTGCAGGTACCTATAGAGGTCAGAGGTCTTAGGTCCCTGGAGGTGGAATTACAGCTATGAGCCACCCAACTGCTGGGAACTGGATCTTAGTCCTTTGCATAAACAGGATTGCATTCGTCTTCATTTTATCATTTATGTCTATGGGTATTCTGCCTGCATATCTGTCTGTGTACCACATGTGTGCAGTGCCCACAGAGGCTACAAGATGATTGCAGAGAGACAGTTGTAAGTTATCATGTGGGTGCTGGGAATTGAACTCAGATCCTCTGGATGAGCCAGTGCTCTTAACCACTGGAGCAATCATCATTCTTAACACTGTGCCATTTTTCCAGCAGTCTTCACTATATCTATATCTATATCTATATCTATATCTATATCTATATCTATATCTATATCTATATCTATATCTATGTGGTTTTTTTTTTTTTTTTTTTTTTTTGGTGACAAGGTCTTACTATGTCACCCAGGCTGGTCACAGACTGAGATCTGCCTGCTTTAGTCTTTCAAGTGCTTTGATTAAAGACTTGGGCTAACATGCTTAGCCTAATTTTTTTGTAATCTTATTTATTATTAATGTGTGCTATGGCACTTATAGGTCAGAGGCCTACTCTATGTAACTTATTCTGTCCTTCCATCACCCCTGAGACAGTTTCTCTGTGTAGCCCTGGCTAGCCTCAAACTCCTGCCTCTGCCTCCCAAATGCTGGGATTAAGGGCATGTGTCACCAGGCAAATAAATGTGTAAACTGTTCACAATACTGTCTTTATACTCGTTCAG
>JANHMN010000012.1:3768300-3788485 GCA_030674055.1 Rhabdomys pumilio | reverse complement strand
CACACACACACACACACACACACACACACACACACACACACACACACCATGCTTGGGGTGCTGAGGCAGAGCATTGAACATCTGAGGCCAGCCACTAGTACAAAGAGAGATTCCCATCTCAATTTAGTTCCTGGGGAGTAAGGGTGGTTTATTTTATTTTTTTTAAATTAAAGGTGTGTGTGTGTATGTGTGTTTTGCCTGCATGTTAGTGTACCATGTGCCTGCAGTGCCTAAAAAGGCCAGAGATGGATTAGAATCCTTGGACCAGTTGTTACAGATAGTTCTGAGTTTCATGTAGTTGCTGGGAATCAAATCTGGGTCTTCTGGAAGGGTCTCTCTCCTCTCTCTCTCTCTCTACCTCTCTACCTCCCCCCCCCTCGATATTTATTTTATTTATGACTATACTGTTGTTCTCTTCAGACACACACCAGAAGAGGGCATTGGATCTCATTGCAGATAGTTGTGAACCACCATGTGGTTGCTGGGAATTGAACTCCAGATCTATGAAAGAGCAGTCAGTGCTCTTAACCTCTGAGCCATCTCTCCCGCCCGGCAGCCAGCCCTTTTAACACGGGGCCAGCTCCTCAGTCCCCAGGTCATTTAGTTTTATTGCTGGGGATTGAATCATCCTCAGATGATCCAGAGCCAGCTGTTCTCTTTCTTTGTAGTCTTACTTATGTAATTTTATATGTCTGAGTGTTTTGCCTGCATGCATGTATGTGTACCATGTGTGTTGAAGAGACAGAATGGACTGCACTGTTTCTCCTCTTGTTTTTGGTCTACGTGTGATGCATGTGCATATGTGTGCACGTGTGCCAGGGCACACTTGGAGGTTAGAAACAACCTTATTTGAGACAGAGTCCCTTTGTTGTTTGTGGGTGTGTGCACATACCTGGCCTGTGAGCTACTGCATCTCACTGCAAGTAAGTGGGATTGCAGAAGTCTTGCTCTGCCCGGCTTTATGTGAACTCTGGGGGGTTAACAAAGGTCCTCCTTACCTACCGAGCTGTCTCCCTGGCTCAGAACTAAGTCCCCAGTACAGCATTTATTATCTCTGAGGACTAAGAATAAGAAGCTTTATGATTTTCTTCTATAAAGAAGCAGTTCTATCTTCTATGAAAATTTTAGACAACCACTTACTTAGAGTACCAGCTATGCCTATAACCTGCTTTCTTACATAAGTGAACACTCATTTCCAAGCTAGTGCTACTATTTGCTAATATTTCATCTCCAACCTATATTCAAAGTCCTTATAAACACAAATACTAAACAATATTTTTATTTAATAAGGTTCTGTGAACCAGTAAGCAGCACTCCTCCATGGCCTCTGCATCACTTCCTACCTCTGGGTTCCTGCCTGAGTTCCTGCCTTGCCTCTCCTCAGTGCTGGGCTGTGAAGTGTAAGTGTAAACTGAAATAAATCCTTTTCCTCCCAAGTTGCTATTGGCTCTAGTGTTTTCTCACAGCAACAGAAACTCTTTTTTTTTTTTTGGTTTTTTCGAGACAGGGTTTCTCTGTGTAGCCCTGGCTGTCCTGGAACTCACTCTGTAGACCAGGCTGGCCTCAAACTCAGAAATCCGCCTGCCTCTGCCTCCCAAGTGCTGGGATTAAAGGCGTGCGCCACCACTGCCCGGCCACAGAATTATTTTAAAGATGAAATGACAAGATGTATAGCTAGTCTGGTACGTGATAGTAAACATTCATTCACAGTAGCCTTTGATGAACTCAGGATAGATATAGTTCTATTGGTAAAATAGTGTGCCTATTAAGTATAAAACCCTGGGCTTGATCCTCAGTACTGTCTATATTCCCGGCACATGGGAGGGGAAGGCAGAAGAATCAAGGGTTTGAGATTCATCCCTAGCTATACAGTAGGATTGAGAGCAGACTGGGCTTAGATGAGACTCTGCTGTGAATGGCAACACATACCTGTAATCCCACGAAGACCCTGTGCTCCAGGCATAGCTACTGTCATTTTTACTAGAAACACATTGTCTCAGTCTGGGTTTTCACTAACACACTCAGCAGGGCCAAGCAAGAAGTCTGTACTTTATTCACAGGTAAAGCTAAGATTCTTATCACTGCTCTTGTCTGACCTTGGAATGGACTCAGTCTCCTAGAGCTAGCACAGATCATTTCTTCCTCATTAGTCCAGAGTTCAGTGACAAACCATGAGGTCAACCTAGTCTACATAACAAGTTCCAAAGCCAACCAGCCCTACATAAACCCTGCTTTTTTTGGGGGGGTGGGGTGGGGGCAGAGACAGAGACAGAGAGAAACTTGTGGCTGGGGAGAAAGTCCATTCAGTAAAGTGTTTGCCTTGCATGTGTGAAGATCCTCTGATCTATATTAAAGAAAACCAAAACCAACAACAGGAGTAGGTGGTGGTGCACACCTGTAATCCCAGCACTGGGGAGGCAGAGACTGTCAGATTTCTAGGGTTTTCTAGCCAGCGAGGCTAGCCTAGTGGTCAACGTCAGTAAGATCCTATATGAAAAACAAGCGCACTTGCTGTTTGCTCTCCCAGAGGATCCAAGTTCATTTCCTAAGCACCACACCGAGTGGCTTACAGACACCCAGGACTCCAGCTCCAGGGGATCTGATACTCCTTTGGTCTCCATGGGTACCCTCACACATAGTACACTTACATATACTTTGTGTTTTGTTTTTCCAGACATGGTTTCTGTTTTGCCCAGGCTGTCCTCAAACTCACTCTGTAGACTAGGCTGGCCCACTTGCCTCTGCGTCCTGAGTGCTGAGTTTAAAGGCATGCACCACCACAGCCTGATCATAACAAATTTTTTTTAAAAAGTGACTTTATTTTTTTTTTATTAGTGTGTGGAAGTTCTCTCCTTTGACCATGTGAGTCTAAGAGATCAAATTGGGACAGACAGTTGCACTTGGAGGCAAGTGCCTTTATCCAATGAGCTATCTTACTGACCCAGAATTTGTACCCTTCAGAAGGTCTGTAAAGCCAAAACTGTCTTCATTGTACTTCCATGACTTTGTAACAATTCTTTTCTCCCATAAGTATACAATGAAACTACACAGCTACATGGCATATCAGTACTGTGATAAGATGAACTCAGAGCTGATGAGAACAGAGCTGGCAGACAGCAAGCAGACATATAAAGCTATCAGATTACTCTTCTTTTTAGTATGGAAAATTATTTTTACAAGATGTTAAATTACCATGTAGCAACTCATTATTATTTTAAATATTAAATGTATGTAACATTTAAAATTTTTTAAATTTCTGTAGCAGTATACATTAATAGACTTTATTCACATAAATAAAATCTCATTTGAGATTCTTAATGATTGTTTTCTGTTGTTGAGACAGGGTCCTGCTATATATATCACGATGGTTTGGATCAATTTGCTCCCAGGTGTTGAAATAACTTGTTAGAGCAGTCAGTAAGTAGTCTATGAAAGCTACTTCTGTGTGGCTATCAGAGACAGCCTCAGGGGACAGTTCACCTTGTTTAAGACAGAGTTTCTTTTGTTCACTATTGCATAAGTGAGGCTAGATGGCCTACCAGCTTCCTGTGACTCTCTAGTCTCCACCTCCCATCTCCTCTACCACATGACTTGCAAGGATACTGGGTCTAGCTTTTATTTAGATCCTTTGGATCTGAACTCAGGTTCTTAGGTTGTGCAGCAAGAGCTTTACCTGCTGAGCTATCTTAACCTGAAAGGTATTTAGGGGTAGGGGTTGGTGAGGTGGTTGAGTCAGGATCCTGCTGTGTAGCCCTTGCTAGCATAGAGTTCACAGCAATCTTCTTGTTGGTCTCTTGAGTACTAGGATTATAGTTGTGAGCCACTGTGAGACCCACTGCCCAGGGTTACGGAAGAAGTGTAGACGAAGCATCAACCCCCGATACCTTAAACGTGAGGACAGCGGGAACTGGCTACCTCCCTACTCCCAACCTGGCACCATAAAGCCGGATCCCCGACCATCAACCCTAGGTAAGAATGTATTAGCCTGACAATTGTCAGGCTTCACTCCTTGTCTGATCTTACAAAGTCGTCAGTGTTGTTCTCCCCCCACCCTCCACTCTACAGCCCCTGAGTATATAGATGAAGCATCTTCCAACACCCCTGACCTGGCCAATGGTATTTGGCCACATAAACCTTGCCCCAGAGACCCTGGCCACCTCCCCAGGGAAATAAATACCCTTCTCTTCCCACCCCAATAAACGAGCCAGTTCTCCAAAGCTATTCCGTATTGCCTGCATACTCAGAGTCGACTGAGATCCTCTACTGCACCCACCCAAGACCAGCTAAGCTTTCCTTCCTGCAGTCCAGCTTGGTGTGCAATGAGCCTGACTACCACAAGGGAGGAGGACATGGGGCAGCAGCCACCATGCCTGGCCTGAAAGCTCTTCTTCTCACTGACTACTTCAAGATGTAAGTCTAGTGGGTCAGTCTGAAGGTAACATGTACCTGTATTGTGGGGGTGACTGCAGTCTGCCTTTTCTCTATTAACACCTGAGCAGGTTAGTCAGTATAACCACCTACTACTTTGCTTCTCAACACTAATACTTCTATTGTGTTTGTGATTGGTTTCACCATCAGTGCTGGATGTGAGCTATTTAGGACATTTAAAGTCCAGACTGTGCTTCTTAATTGATGTTTTGTGGCAAGCAATACAAATAGGCTAGTTATGCTGAGACACCTATCTTGGCTCTCAAGGATGGTCTATGGGGCTGGGAAACTTTGGGATCACTAGGTTAATTATGATATCTCAACCAAATAGACAATAAGATAAGCATTTGTGAGTAATAGATCAGCTGATGTGTGTTGAATGAAAGAGGGCTTGGGTATAGTATATGAGGCAGGGAGATGAAGAAGAGTGTATATGAACATGAGTAAAAGAATGTGAGTTAACTCTGCAAGGGTAAATATGGTTATATAAGAAGAATAATGGGGTACAGTGGTAACACAGCTTTAATCCCAGAACTCTGGAAGAGGCAGGTAGATCTGTGAGTTCAAGGCCACACTGGTCTACAGAGCAAGGCCAGGCAGAACTGCACAATGAAACCCTGTCTCAGAACAACAGGAAGGGAGTGTACACCGAGGACCCACGGCCAGTTAATGGAGGCTAAGGAGGGAGTGGCTTTCTTTCTCTAGTGGTGTAGCTGAGCAACTGCTCACAGGAGCAGCCCTAACTACATTCAGTGGTTCACAAGATAACAAAGAGCAGAAGAAAACACAAAGGGAGCGATGGCTCGGAAGGCTGAGAGCAGAGGAGAGGGATGAGAGGGCAGAGGGCAAGCTGGCTCACCAGTCCACTGCCCTCCCTCCCTCGAAAGTTGCTGCCCCACCCCCACTTAGCTTTTTTCTTTCCCTTTTTGTTTTTTGTTTTTCCACCCACCTCTACCTAAGTGCTGAGATTAAAGGCATGCTCCACCACTGCCTGACCAAAAATAAGATAAATCTAAAAAAAAAAAAAAATTAAGTGTGCCTCATGCTCATCCAGGTGCTGGCTGTAGACCCTGGTCCTGCGGAGCAGGGCTGGAGCTCTACTGCTGAGTCATCCCTGCAGCCCACTTACCTTTCATGTTCACACCTCAGTGCATGTGCTTCTGTGTGAAGCACAGATATGGAAATGGACAGCAAAAAGTTCTTTCTCAAAAAAGTCTTATCACTTCCGGTCGGGCAGTGGTGGCGCACACCTTTAGTCCCAGCACTTGGGAGGCAGAGGCAGGCGGATTTCTGAGTTCGAGGCCAGCCTGGTCTACAGAGTGAATTCCAGGACAGCCAGAACTACACAGAGAAACCCTGTCTCGAAAAACCAAAAAAAAAAGAAAAAAAAAAAAAAAGTCTTATCATCCTTCATATTCTAGAAACAACTTTAACTAGACTCTTCGCCTATATTTCAGAACTAAATCCTGCTTTTCCAGGTTTACCAATCCTATACCACAGGCCTCAGGCAGTCCACCAACAGTCTATGTAACAGAAAGTCTAGAATTTTGGATCCTCCTGCCTCCACCTCCCTAGTGCTGTGATTATAGGTATGTTGGGCTTACCCACATTGACTACACTTTAACTGTTGGCTTTATGGCTGTCCCACTAAAGACCATGATTTTAGTGGTGGTGGGATGGTAGTAGTGTTGGTTTTTTGTTTGATTTTAATCAAACCTAGGCCTTTTTTAGATGCTAGGCAAATAATCTAAAGCCAGATTATTTACACTTTTGTCCTTGGAATATATATCATAATTAACCTCTCTAATAAAGTTGCTGAAGAATGAATAATTTTTGGACAAGGCATGACCAACCGCACAGGGTTGTAATCTTACCTACTTGGAAACTGCCTTCGCTAGAGTTTCATTGCTGTGAAGAGATAGAACGACCATGGCAACTCTTATAAAGGAAAACGTTTCATTGGGGCTGGCTTACAGTTCAGAGGTTTAGCCCATTCTTGTCATGGTGGGAAGCACAGTAGCATGTACAGTCATAATGCTGGAGAAGGAGCTCAGAGTTCTACATCTGAACCAGCAGGAAGGAAGACAGCCACTAGACCTGCCTTGAGGTTGAGACCTCAAAGCCTATCCCCCACAACTACTCAACAAGGCCACACCTCCTAATAGTGCCACTCCCTACAGGTCTGTGAGGGGCATTTTTATTCAAACCACCACAGAGACTGAGGCAGGATGGTCACAAGTTCAAGACCCACTGAACTATAGAATGAGATCAAATTCAACCCGGGCAATTTAATAAGACCAGCCTCAAAATAAAAAGTAAAAAAAAAAAAGGGGGGGGGGTCTGGGAAGCATAACTCAGTGGTAGAAAGCATGCCTAGAATATATGAGGCCCTAGGTGCAACACCTGACACTGACAGACAAGGCAAACCAAGAATAATGGCATACTCCTCTAATGCGTGAAGTGAAGTGGAAGCCAGTAGGGACTACAACACCAAGTTCTGAGCCAGCTTGGTCTTTGCAATGAGACCCTGTCTCAGGTGAACGAATGAATGAATGAATAAACTCCTTCATTAAAAAAACATCCCTATTAGATGGTGAAATTCCTCCTTTAAAGACAAAGTACACCGTAGGTTAACTTTGTGCATTATGAAGCGTAGGAGGTCACTGACTACTGAGGAATCAGAAGTGAAGTTAACCAAAACTTTATTCTGTGTGTATGTGTGCTTTGCCTGCATGTGTGTATGCCTAGTGCATGAGGAAGTGACAAGTGTTGTCAAGTCCCTGGAAATGCAGTTAGGGATGGACGGCTCTGAGTCACCACGTGAATGCTGGGAACCGAACCTCCCCAAGAACAACAAGTGCTCTTAACTGATGAGCAGCTCTCCAGCCCCAAGTCAACCAATTTTAATCTATGATAAGAGATCTCCCTAAAAAGAACCAACCACAACCATCTGATTTAATGGGAGACATTCCGTGCCTATGATGGAGACTTCTAAGACAGATGCCACCCACAAGCTAAAATCTACAAGAAATATCCTTTTTAATCCCTCCACCCCCACCTCTGTGTTTGTTTATTTTGGACACAGACTCTCTCTATAGCCTAGGCTAGCCTTAAATTTGTGATCTTCCTTTAGCTTATGAGTGCTGGGATTCCAGGCTAGTGTTATCACACTCAATCAGAAATCCTGGGTTTACAGGAGACCACATAGAATGTGACTGTCCTGTCTGCTCTCCTTGGCTGTGCAGCTTCCTGCGTGTATACGACTACTTGACAAACTTGTTTGTTTACAGATCATTAACTACTGAGCAGATTTAGACAGAAAGTAAAAATACAGAGCAATGGTCACCTATTAGTTACTATCAATCAAACATTGAAAATCAAATGAAAATAGAATTACTGGTCACTTAAATCATTCAGGGACTAATCAACATGTTAAAGATCACTCAGGCTGCTCACTGTTAAGATGCTCACTTTGCTGCTGCGTGATGTACACCTTTAATCCCAGCACTCAGGAGGCAGGTCTCAGTTTAAGGCCAGCCAGGGCTACATAGCAAGTTCCAGGTCAGCCAGGATTACACAGAGACCCTGTCTCATAAAACAAAACAGAGGTTTTGATCTTGTCAGTTTTTGATTCATTTGACTACATGGCATTGAATACAGTTTCCTTACTACTTTTGGCAGTAGGGGTTGGGGCTTGGGCTCTTCTTTCCCCCTGCCTCCATCCTTAAAATCTTATGCCATGGCCGGGCAGTGGTGGCACACGCCTTTAATCCCAGCACTTGGGAGGCAGAGGCAGACGGATTTCTGAGTTCAAGGCCAGCCTGGTCTACAGAGTAAGTTCCAGGACAGCCAGGGCTACACAGAGAAACCCTGTCAAGAAAAAATGAAAAAACAAAACAAAACAAGTGTATGCCATCATGCCTAGTTTTTATCTGTTTGAGGCAAGGTCTCTTTACACAGCCCTGGCTGTCTTAGAGCTCACTATGAACTCACCATGTTATCAGGCTGGCTTCACCTTTGCTTTTGAATGCTGGGATTGGAGGTATCTGTCTGTCACTGCACCCAGACTGTGAGAATCTGAGCTGGAAAGATAAAAATTAGGCAGCAGGGAGCACTTGCTGTTCTCAGAGAAGATCCATTTTCAGCCCCCAGGATCCATATAGTACCCCACAACTTCTGTTAACTTGGGAGACAGAGGCAGGTGGATCTCTGAGTTCAAGGCCAACCTAAGAAATCCTGTCTCAAAAAAGCCAAACCAATCCAAACCAAAAATGTTGTCCTCTAAGCTAGATGTAGTGGTGCCTGCCTTTAATCCCCAGTCAGGAAGCAGGGGCAAGATGATATCTGTGAGTTCAAGGACAACCTGGTCTACATAGGAAGTTTCAGGACAGCCAGGGCTATATAGAGAGACTGTTTCAAAATGAACAACGTTGCTCTCTGACCTCCACAGGTGCTTTAGCATGCACGTACCTGCCCAGGAGCACACACACAGACACACTCCAAACACAATGGACAAATGTACTGATAATAAACTTAGGAACTATAGATGCAAAATGTTTTAATAGCCAAACTTTATTTATTGCTACTTATTTTTAATTCTGTATATATACACCTGAGCACAGATGCTCACAGAGGTCAGGGCATTAGGTCCCCTGGTACTGAAGTTACAAGTGATTGTGACCCACCTAGTGTGGGTGCTAGGAGCCCAACTTGAGTCCACTGAGCCATTTCTCCAGCCTCTACTAGCCACTTTTTTTAAGAGATCAAAATAAAGCGATGTGTAGTATATATAGAAGCTCAAGACTACTTTCCGAATTCAAGAGACAGAGGCAGTAAAATTATGAGTTTGAGGCCAAAGTAAGACCTTGTCTCAGACCACCTACTACTACAACCACTATCTCCACCAAAACAGACAAACCCAAGCGAAATTATTTTTTTTACATTATTCATTTATTTTTCCCCAACAGGGTTTTGCTGTGTAACCCTGGCTGTCTTGGAACTCAATCTATAGACCAGACTGGCATTGAACTCACAATGATCTGCTTCCTCTGCTTTATCCTGCCTCTCAAGTGCTGGGATAAAGGGGCGCACCACCACTGTCAGGCTGTTTTGTTTTGTTTTGTTTTGTTTTTTTTTTTGGTTTTTCAAGACAGGGTTTCTCTGTGTAGCCCTGGCTGTCCTGGAACTCACTCTGTAGACCAGGCTGGCTTCGAACTCAGAAATCCATCAGGCTGGTTTTTACTTTATTGATTTTATTTGACAAATCTAAAATGCTAAACATGGTTTGGTAGTACACACCTGTAATCCTAGTCCTCTGGAAGTGAAAGCAGGAGGATTAGGAGCCCAGGCCAGCCATCTTCAGCTACATAAGGGTCTGAGGTCAGCCTGGGCTACAGGAGATCCTGTCTCAAACAAAACAAGACAAAAGTCATATAAGGTGCTGGGTGCCAGTATGTAAACGATGCGGGAAGTGTAGATGAGGACTGTAGCTCAGCCAGTCAAGTGCTCACCAGGGAGCCAGCCCTCGGCTTTATAAACCAGACAGGCTAGTCATCTGAGGCCAGCCTGGGGTACAAGAGACCCTGCCTCAATAAAAGTAAAAATTGAGATGTTTTTAAAAGCCAGGGTACACTGTGTATTTACTTCTCAACTCTGAGTCTTCACATTTGAAACCCTAAGAGTCATGTAGTAAGTAGTGATTGCTATACTGAACAATGGATAATTCTAATTATTCTACCTAGGAAACTGGGTTCATCATTTGATTTTGGAAATAGTTATGTTAACCCCTTCTGCAGCATCATCTCAGTTTCCCTAATGATAAAATTGGAATAGATTCCAATATAAATGGTCAAAACTGTGTATATTCTTTAGAAGGAAGATTTTATTTGCCTGAAAATATCCACTAAGCCCAGCCCTATTTAAATGTCCTTATAAGAGTTTCCTTGGTCATGGCTTTTCTTCACAGCAGTGGAAATCCTAACTAAGACAGAAGTTGGTACCAGGAACTGGGGTGTTGCTGTGATAGACGACCATGCTTTTGTTTGGAAGAATGTGGATTTTGGGATTTCGGAAAGCAATGGAATGCTTTAAGTGGGGCTTAATGGTCCATCCTGGCAGGAATATGGAAGACTTTGCTGAAAGTGAGTTGAACTGTTGAAGCCTGGCTCTAGAGGTTTGAAAGGAGAGGTTTTTTTTGTTTGTTTGTTTCGAACTCAGAAACCCACCCGCCTCTGCCTCCCAAGTACTGGAATTAAAGGTGTGAGCCACAAGGGCCTGGCCCAGAGGAGAGCTTTAAAATGTGGCTGAGAGACTGTTCTTGTGATATTTTGGCTAGGAATACGGCTGCTTTTTGCCATTGTTGAGTCTGCATGAGGCTAAAGTGAAGAGATTTAGATTTATTGCTTTGACAAAGGTAGTCTCATAAATTCTGTTGTGTGGTTACTAAAGTTCACTCTTATGAAGAGCATTTTAAATGAAAAGTAGCAATCATAGAAAGTAAAAATACAAAATGTATGGTTCAAAGAGTAAAAGGGCACCAGGAAGTAGAATGAAGCTAAATCCTGTGTTCAAGGACATTAAATGAGCCGGGCGGTGATGGCGCAAATCCTTTAATCCCAGCACTTGGGAGGCAGAGGCAGGCGGATTTCTGAGTTCGAGGCCAGCCTGGTCTACAGAGTGAGTTCCAGGACAGCCAGAGCTACACAGAGAAACTCTGTCTTAAAAATTGGAAAAAAAAAAAAAAAAAAAAGAAAAAGAAAAAGAAAGAAAAAAAAGGATATTAAATGAAATGAAGGGAGTGGTGACCTTGGGACAAGATCCCATGCAGTTTAGCTTATACTTTTGCAGTTGAAGAAGGGATAGTTACATCTAAGCATTATTATGACTGGTTATTGTTTTCATTTGGACTTCTAATTTGGAATGAAGTACAATACAGAAATGGGGAGCATATCTGTGATCCAGATCTTGAGGAATCATGGCTATGAAAAGTTTAGGCCCAGGCATGATGGTACACACCTTCAATTTCAGGAGAGAGAGGCAAGCAGATCTCTGAATTCAAGGCCAGCCTGGTACAGAGCAAGTTCCAAGTAGAGAAAAGCTTAGGTCCAGGCATGGTAGCATACATCTTTAATCCCAGCATCTAGCAGAGCCCTGTAGATGGCTGAGTTCAAGGTCAATCTACAGAGCAAGTTCCAGATCAGCCAAGCTTAGGCACTGAGGGAGGTGGAAACAGAAAGCTGGTGATAATGTACTAGAACAAGGGCCATGTTCCAGTCCCAGCAAGCAGCAGAAAGAGACCAGCGTCCCTGAGGTAAAATCTGGGAAGTGTGTTCTGAGATAACCAAGGTTGTACCTCATGCTAGTAGATGGACTTGGTGATGTGTGAACGTCACCCACTGTTATTTGAAGGTATGGAGGTTATGATGTGAGCAGCTGAGGCTCAGCACTGTGAGAGGCCAGGGAAGACCATTGGTGACTGAAAGAATCACGCAAAGAAACTGAGGCTTGGCACCATAGAGGGAACCTATGAGAAGCTTTTGGTGAAGCCTAGTTGCAGTAGAAGAGCTCAGCATATTAGAGATGCCAGTACCAAGGGATGACCACCAAGAACAGCAGCAGCGGTGGAGTACAGTCAACCAGAGCCTAGAGTGCTACAGAGGGCAGAGCTGGAGAAGTGACCCAAGCCTGCTGGAGGAGCCCAGAAGATCAAGTGTGGATCCCAGACATTGGAACAAGAAGGTGAAGGTCGAAGTTGCCTTGGATGCCCTAAGATGTTAGAGACAGCAGAGCTGTGGGAGACCTGCTGAGGAAAGCTGCTAGCAGGGAGTGGAACCAGCCCAGGAGAAAGTTTGTTGCAGTCAACAAAGATGAAGAGCACTTTGATATCAGATATGGAGTTGCTGAGTTTGGAGTTTGCTCAGCTGGCTTTTGGTCTTGCTTTGGTCCAGTATTTCCTCATTAGTGATGTTAGAGGTATGAGATCTGCTTTTCAATTTTGATTTCTTAAGGGATTACAGTTTAGAGATTGCATGAATCTCAGAAGAGATTTTTAACATTGTTGAGACTGTTATAGACTATGGGACTTTTGAAGTTGGACTAAACATATTTTGCATTAGGCTGTGCTTAGGTATGACTGCCACTGATTCACACATTTGAACAAGCTTATCGGGACCAGGGTAGAATGTGGTGGTTTGAGTATGCTTGGCCCAGGGAGTGACACTATTAGGAGGTGGGCTTTGAGACCTTTTCCTAGCTGCCTAAGGACAGTCAGTCTGCTACTGGCTTCCTCTGGATGACATGCACAACTCTCACCTCCTCTAGTGGCGTGCCTGCCTGGACGCTCCACGCATTGATGATAATGGACTAAACCTCTGAACCTGTAAGCTAGCCCCCAATTAAGAGTTGACTGGGTCATGGCTTTTCTTCATAGCAATGAAAGCCCTAAGACAACAATATAGAGTTGTCTGCAGAATGCCGACATCTACTGTGCAGAAAAAGCTGTGAGAAGTTTTTACAGAGTGAGCAGGGACTCAGAGAGCTTCTGATTCTCTAGAACTGACTGAGAAGTTAATTTTTGATAAACTGGGGCCATGTGACCATTTTTCTCAACCTCACTCTGCAGATATGCAAATACCATTTACTTCTGTAATTTGCAATTCAATAATACCCAACAGAACAAATGTAGGGAGGCAGTGGAATGGGCTATGCTCCTTATAACCTAATCAGCATCTATGGCTATTCTTCTCAGAGGCTCTGTCCTCTGGGAGATTTGTTAATTCTGGGCTAACATGAGTGACGAGAAGAAAGGCAGCCAGGCTACTCATTTAAACAAAACAAAAGTAAAGCTACACTTAGAGCTGGGCATGGTGGTGCATGCCTTTGATCCTAGCACTCAGGAGGCAGATCTCTTAGGTCAGCCTAGTCTACAGAGCAAGCTCCAAGAAAGCCAGGGCTACACAGGGGATAGGGGTAGGAGAACGCAAGCTGCAATTAGTAGACATGGGGAACACTGGGTGGGTGTGCTATGAAGTAGAGATACCAAGGCTTCATATGAGGAAGACGAAAGACAGAAAAAAGCTGGGCGTAGTCATTAACTCCAGCACTGGGGAGGTAGAGACATGGTGAGTTTAAGACCAACCTGGTCTACAAAGTGAGTTCCAGGACAGACAAGACTAAAAATTCTGTGGTGGGCTGAGAGAAAGACAGGCTAAAAAATTATGCCAACAAATTGTGGTGGTGCAAGCCTTTAACACCATCACTCTGCCAGCAGAGGAGGAGATCTCTGAGTTTGAGGCCAGCCTGTTCATTCTACATATCAAGTTCTAAGCAAGCCAAGGCTATGTAGCAAGACCCCCACCTCAGAGAATAAGCAACACAGGCAGGCAGTAAGCCTTCTCAGTTCCCAGTGACAGGACATGCTATCTGGAAGGCAGCATTGGATACCCCAGTGAAGCTGCCTGAAATGACCAGACAAGACTGATGACAAATAAGCAAATTGAAAGTGCTCACCTGTGTCCTGCATGACTCACAGAGTAACTGTCTTCTGGCAATAACTTACCCCAAGTAAGTTAGCCTACACAGACTTGGTGTATCAGTATTTAACAAGCACTCAAGGAGCTGGTTATCAAGTTTCAAACAATTTTATACTAAAATTGAGCTTAGAAATCCAGAGTAGTTGCTCATGCCTGTAATCCCAACAGCCAGGAAGAGAGAAGGCGGACTGAGACATCCTGTCTGTCTCAGAAACAAAACAAACAAAAATAAGATACAACACATCTAGCTTAGAGCATTCTACCAGTTTCCATTAGCAATATACTAATATAACATAACAAACCTGGAGGAGTCATCCACTTTGAGAGTTATCCTAAGTGTGCATGTGAAGGAAGAAAGATAGAGGCTACAGAAAAGTACTCAGCATGCACACATGACACGGGAGATGGAGCAGAGAATCCTCTCATAGCTCTGACTCAATGCAAGTGTCTATTTCATACTGAAATCTCTATATTCCTGACAATCCCTCTGAGTATCTGTGTACATGAGTAGACTCTTTTATCTACTGATCACATGCTCACTGTGCACTGCACAGACGTCCCCACTGTTGAGAGGTAGTATCTGCTACTGGAGTTTGCGTTTTGCCTGTGCTGGAGAGTAAGCCCAGGGCAAGCACTCGGTCTCTGACCTATATCCTTAGGCCCACACTGC
The DNA here is from genome assembly GCA_030674055.1 of Rhabdomys pumilio. Lineage (NCBI taxonomy): Eukaryota > Metazoa > Chordata > Mammalia > Rodentia > Muridae > Rhabdomys > Rhabdomys pumilio. Next base: position 3,773,857 of record JANHMN010000012.1, on the reverse strand, counting down.
AGTTCTTGAGCAAAACAGATAATAGTGCTGGGTATGGTGACTCATGCTTGTAACCCTAGCACTTGGGCAGTGGGAGCACAAAACCCCTCAGGAATTAGAGGCCAGGCTGAGTGGCACAGTGAGTTGGAGCCAGTCTGAACTGCAGAGATATATTTTATTTATTTATGGTCAGATAGTTTTTCAAGTAATCTCTATTAGAAGAGGCTGCAATTCTCTAGGGGATATGGAAAGGAAAAAAAAAACCACTGTGGTTCATGAGAAGGAAGAGGAAGTAAGCTCTGTTTGGAGGAGACCAAGACAACCAACTAGGCCTATCTATGATCCTCGCACATGGGAGGCTAAGGCAGGAGGATTTTGAATTGTGAGCTAGTCCCAACTACATGGCAAGACCTTGTCTGAAGGAGGAAGTTTTCATTAAGTAGGACAGGTTCAAGACTCCTTAAAACATAAAACATAGCTCTTAACCCCAGGACTCAGGAGGCAGAAGCAGGTGGATCTCTGTGAGCTGGAGGCTAGACTAGTCTATATGGCAAGTTCCAGAACAGCCAGAGAGACCCTATCTTAAATTTTATTGTATATCTTTTTTTTTTTTTTTTTTTTTTTTTGAGACAGGGTTTCTCTGTGTAGTCCTGGCTGTCCTGGAACTCACTCGGTACACCAGGCTGGCCTCGAACTCAGAAATCCGCCTGCCTCTGCCTCCCAAGTGCTGGGATTAAAGGTGTGCGACACCACCGCCCGGCAGGCCTTAGCTTCTTGAGCACTGGGGTAGAAGTTAATATTATAGCTGGGTGTAGGAGTGCACATTAAATTGTAATCCCAGGGCCTGGAGGTGGCTTTACATGCTTTTAATCCCAGTACTTGGGAGGCAGAGGCAGGGGATCTCTGTGAATTCAAGGCCAGCCTGGTCTACAGAGTGAGTTCCAGGACATCCAGGGCTACACAGAGAAAGCCTGTCTCAAAACAAAACAAAACAAAACTTAAAATAAAATAAATGTAAGCCCAGAACTTGGGAAGCTAAGGAAAGAGAATTCCTGCATATTCAGAACCAGCGGGGCGCTCTATAAAGTATCAGGCCAGCTAGTTTCATAATTAGCTCCTGCTGGAGGTAAGCTCAAGCAAACAAACAAGAACACCTGGAAGGTGGCTAAAGGAAGCAGTCCTGTCATAGCCTATGAGAACACCACCGTGGGGAAGTGAGCTTAATGCTAGACCTGGCACCAAAAGGAGGACTAGGGGTGAAACTTAGTGTTCCACCAAAGAACAAACCTCCAGCTCTTGTTAGACTCAGTTTATTGTCTGTAAAAGGGGGTTGGCATCTCCACCTACCAATCTAGGATTGCTGTATCATTTGCTTCTCAAATTTAAATAGGCAGGATTTGGGATATAAGAAAATGCAGGAAAAACCAATTTCCCAATTATTTTGGTTAGACTTTTTTTTGAGGGGGGAGGGTGTCTTTGTTTTGAATTTTTGATCTCATTGTAGTTGTCCTGTAACCAACGATGGCTCAAAGCTGGCCTTGAACTCAGAGATCTGCCTTGGTGTGTGCCACTATGCTCAGAAAAAAATTCCTATTTTATTGTTTTATATATATATATATATATATATATATATATATATATATGTGTGTGTGTGTGTGTGTGTGTGTGTGTGTGTGTTCTCACTTCATAGAAGTCTGTGTATCACATGCATGCCTGTGGAGGGCCTCCAATCTCCTGGAACTGGAGTTGCAGATGGTTGTGAGCTGCCATGGAAGTGTTCAGAATCAAACTCAGGGGGTACTCTGGAAGGCACTGGATTTTCTGGCACAGTTCTTAATGGCTGAGCCATCTCTCCAACCTCTTAGATAGGCTTTCACTGTACTTTAAGTATAGCTCTGTTTCCTTTATGGAAGACCAGCACACAAAAGAACAGCAGTCAATTCCGAGCAATTTCTGAGATAGATGGTCTTAAAGGGAAACAAAATAGCAAGACTGTTGCCAGGGTCAGCTTTTCCTAAGATCACACACTAAACAAACAAGCTGCCTGTCCTTACTGGACAAGAAATATCACATTAGAAAGAATGCTTGTTCATCCCCTTGACACTGGAGTACCATAGAAACATGCAGATAGAATTCCCACAGGGAAAGGATCCTTTCTAGTGACTCCTCTAGGGAATAGTCTCCAGCCATCTGGGGGAACTAACCCTTTAGAACTGGAATACATCCAAATATAAATATAAATATATGTTTACCAGTAGCAGAGGTAAGTCACAAAACTGTTATATATCTGTATGAGAAACAAAAACTATTCTTATGACAATGAAAAAATGTATTGGATTGTCTGTTTTCTTGGGTCTCTACATTTCATTTTCAGCCCTCACTATGGAAGAGAATACCAGGATCCAGTTTTCCCCTAAGCCTGCACCTGCACCTCCACCTCAGGGAGACTTAAGATAATGATGACTGTCTGGAAAAACTGTACGTTCTTGGGGCCCAGAAAAGAGTTCACTTACTACACTTATTATATATTTACTTTTGCATCTGAGTGTCTGGCACAGCACTTTTACAAGAGGGAACACTATTAATAAATACAGATGAGTGACTAGCTAGATATAAGAAAAAAAACCTTCATAGACAAATCAAAGAAGTAATCCAAAACAGATACTTCTGAGAAATGGATTATTTTGTCTAACCACATCTCTACACTAGGAAGGGGGGATTCTTGCAACACAGTCGTGTTTGTTTTAGATAAGGTTTTTACTGAAGGTTCCTCTGCCTACTCGGAAAGTACTTCCTTGGAGCTTGAGTGAGCTTTATCAAAAACACGGCCATGATAGATTCACATTATACATCGCATCAGATCCTGGTCGAACAGTATCTTTTTGGCAGCAGATAAGACTAACCATTCGAAGAAAGGGGGGAGCTTTAGCCCAGAGCACATAGTGGGAGACGTTGTCAATACTACAACCTTAGAAGCTAGTTCACAAAGCTGTTTCCAATAAAGTCTCAGCCTCCATCGCCTTCAAAATGACCACTCCTTCCATCTCAGGCTTCCAAGGCCTGCTCAGCAGTTCCTTTTGACACCTTCCCCAAACGTTGGAAGCCTCGGGCTTCACCACACCCTATCCTAGCTAGACCTCGGCTGTCAGACTAACAGACGTCCACGCGCTAACAAATCAGGGATTGGGGCCTAACTGATCCGGTTGCTTCAGACCTCAAAAGTAAAGTAACTTTAGCAAACATTACATCTCACGCATCCACCTATGTCGCTCGGAAGGGCTGGCGCCTGCACTGAACCCACAAGCCTCCACGACCCCAACTAATTCTGGTTCTCCCGGGCCCTTCCCGTTCCTCGCGCGGGGCGCTGCGGAAGGCACGACTCACTCTTGGGTTCCTGGAGACTGGGAGGCAGCCTTCGAGAGCTTCACGCGACTCTGGGGTCTGCACTTCTGGGGCCCAGCGCTGCCCTCCACTCTCTCACTCGCCCACCCCCCAGACTCCAGCGGTCCGCACGCACGCAAGCTCCAGGGGCGCGCCGCCCGGCTCCGAGCATCCCCGCCGCGGCCCCGGCCCCGCCGCCCCGGCTTCCGGCCCTGGGCCTCGGGCCCGCGGCGCCCCCCGCTACCCCCGGCCCCGCGTAGCAGCGCTCACCGCTCGAACAGCATCCTCAGGGAGAAGATACCCGCTGCCAGCGGGAACACCAACAGCACGTGCTGGGCGCGCGGGTAGCCGTAGCCATCGCCCGGGCCCTCCAGGTCCGCCCAGCTCACGTTGTGAGGCAGCCAGAAGCTCTCGCTCCACAGCCAGCCCCACAGGAGGCCCAGGGCTTCCGCCGCCGCAGTCGCCATCTTACGCGCGCCCGGCGGCCACTGCCGCCACAGCCTCCGAGGCAGGCAAGGCAAAAGGAACCCGCTGGGAGACGGCCCCGGGGCGGGGCCCGGACTACGGCCACCCTCTTCCGTCCCCGGGTCCTCCCAGCCGCCCAGCCCGCCTCTCCCGCAGGCCTGGCCTCCTCCCCGCCCATCCCGCCTTCCCGCCCACTTCCCCACCACAGCAGCCCAGTCCCCTCAGGTTGGGCCCAGCCTGGCCCCTCGTGCGGGGGTTTTTTTCTTGGCCACGCCCACCTGCCCTGGTCACGCCCCTTACCTGCAACCCGAGCCACGCCCAGTTTCTTGTGGCAGGTTCCACATCACCATGGTCACACCCCTACTTCTGGCTATTTCTCTCTTTTGGGAACATTCCTCCTAGTCCAGCAGATTCAAGTCCATTCTGGCCCGGGACCGGGCTATACAGTCCTGATCGTCACTTAGAATCCCCGTGTCCCAGCCAGTCGGCTGTGCAGTCCACCCTAGTTGATTCTACTTCTTTTGTGCACCTCCTTGATCTCCGCCCCTCTCCTTTTTTAGGCCTTAAAAGTTACCTTCACTTTTTCCACAGAAAAATATCCTTAAATTAAAAGCCTGTAATTCCAGTCACCACTGTAATTCCACTTGGGGAGGGGTTGGAAGCTGGAAAATCAGGAGTTCAGGGTCATCCTCTGCAAGTTCAAGGCCAGCATGAACTTCAAGAGACCTCCCTACCCTTTTCCCTTTGAGTGTGTGTCAGAGGTGGTGTTTCACCGACGGAATCTCAGCACTTCAGACTGAAGCAAGAGAACTGTCGTGAGTTTAAGACCAGTCTGCATAAGGTATAGGACAAAAGGTTCCTCCTTTCTCTTGTCGGGGCAGAAGGGAATGGGAAAAAAAGCAGCAAGGCAAAAGGAAAATAAATGACCGCTAGTTTTTAATGACGTCTGCCATGTAGCAGTTTATAGAGGAATAAGCAGAAGTCCAAAGAGGCAAAATAGCTTGCCCATAGTTATGTCGATGAACAGCTGTAACTAGAAACTCTGGAGACTCCAGAACCCTGATTTTCTCATCTTACAAACCACCTCAACTTTAAATACTCAAAGTGAACATTGAACTCTTGCAAGTTTACATAAACAAGGAAATGAACCAAAGAGCAGGCAGTTTTCAGAGGACTAAACTGTCCTTCAATTGCCAGAGAGCCCTGAACATTGGTTAAAACCTAGCTACAACGCTAATAGTCAGAAACTAACTAGGGACAGTGGTGATAGTAATCTTTACTTATGGTCCAAGGACAGCAGATAAAGGAACCTCACAACTAGTAAGGTATGCTTAAGGTTCTAGGTGAGGGCCAGTCATGAAAGAGCTGTCCAGTGAGGGCATTCAAAGGTTTACCTCACCTCAGTGCTTCTCAGACATTAGCTTATCCCATGCCCCATACGGAGAGTGTTCTAAGCTTTCCCGGGCCCAACCAGAGACACTCTGAACAGAACCCAGAGTGGATTTAATTGGCTTTTCTTTTTCAGTGCTGCAGATTGAACCGGAAGCGTACCCGCTACAGCTGAGCTATATCCTTGGCATTTCTTATTTCTAACAAACTCATGAGTGACATCACAGCCTCCTGAACCGTTGCCTGAAGCCATGTTCATTAAACTCAGTCTTGTTTATTTACGGCACCTACTCCGTGTGTGTGTGTGTGTGTGTGTGTGTGTGTGTGTGTGTGTGTGTGTGTG
>JANHMN010000012.1:3749011-3760086 GCA_030674055.1 Rhabdomys pumilio | reverse complement strand
TGGTGGTGGTGGTGGTGGTGGTGGTGGTGGTGGTGGTGGTGGTGGTGGCGCACACCTTTAATCCCAGCACTTGGGAGGCAGAGGCAGGTGGATTTCTGAGTATGAGGCCAGCCTGGTCTACAGAGTGAGTTCCAGGACAGCCAGGACTACATAGAAACCCTGTCTCGAAAAACCAAAACCAAAACCAAAACAAAACAAACAAAAAAAAGCAAGCACTGTCTGCTCTTCCGGAGGACCCAGGTTTGAGCCCCAGCACCCAGACGGCAGCTCACAACTGTCTGTAACTACAGTTCCAGGGGATTTGGTTTTTTCTTTTAGCCTTTGCAGACACATGTGCAGACAAACCACCCATATACATTTAAAAAAAAAAATTAAAGGGTCATAAGATGCTAGTATTTACCCAAGAAAAATATATGTTTTGTTGAAAGAAAATTAATTCAAAGTCAGGTGGTGGTGGTTCATACCTTTAATCTGAGCACTTTGAGGCAGAGGCAGATGGATCTCTCAGTTCAAGGCCAGCCTGGGCTACACAGAGAAACCCTGTCTTGAAAAACAAAACAAAAACAAAAACCAAACAAACAGATAAATAAACTCAGTGGACAGAAAAGGAACTAAAGGGTGGGGACCCCAGAGGCAGATTCTGCTCCAGTGAAGGAGCATTATCTAGCTAGAGCCACCACTGGGTTGAGCTACGGTAAGGACACTCCATAAGTGTCCTGTAGATGTCAGGACAGCTTTCAAGAGTACTCTAGAAGGGTACTTGCTTGGGAAGGAAAAATGGAGAAAGTGACACCTTGGAAACTTTCCTCTCTCTGAAACCATGTAATTAAAATTAATTAATGTGAACTCTTTTCCCAGTCTGCCATATTGATAGCTTTCCTTTAAGTTCTTCTCCCCACCTTTTGTCAGTCCTGGCGACTGGACCCAGGCACATGAGTGCTGGGTATTAGTACCACCGGCTACACCCTTGGCCCTCTTTTTCACATGCCCAGGCAGGCTATGAGCTCAAGATCTGATCTTCCCGACTCAACTTCCCAGTGTAGCTGGGATTCCAAGCCTGTGGTCACCAGACCTTGGATGCCTTGGGATTTAATGGCTTACGGTTCTCTGAGGCCGCAGGAAAACGGTCTGTTAAATCTGGTCATGAATGAGGGGCTTCATTAGCAGTTCCGAGTATTTTAGGCTTCAGTTGTAACACACCAAGGAATCAAGAATGCTGTCTACTTCATCAGGGGCCCCGTAGTGTCAGTAGAGTAGTGTTTAGCAACTGTGTTCTGAAAGCCAGAGTCCCTCTGCGCGCCCACTCTGCACACACAGGCCCACTTGGGTCTGGCTCACCTAAGCTTGCTGTTGCAGTAGGAACACCGGAAGCAGCTGATGTGAAACACCTGCTGGTTGGCCAGGAGACGTTCCATGGGGTACACTGTCTTCTGACACTCCACGCAGCTCTCCTTTGCAGGTGCCTGAAACTTCTAGAGAAGGAAGCAGAAGACAGTTTCAACCTCAGCACTGATGATCTGGTACCCTGCGGAGATGGGCTAGGATTTAATTTATCTAAGATGGGCCACTCTTAAAGGAACTACACCTGCTCAGATTCTACCGGTTGGTTTGTTAGAGCCAGGAGGCTCTCCTGGATTTCTGTACCAAACCGTGTGGCTGCCTAAGTGTAGATGCCTTTGAGGTCAGGTGGGCTTGGGCTGCATTGCAGAGCAAGTTGTAGACAGGCAGAGAATCAGACAGACAGTCAGTCAGTCAGTCAGACAGACAGACAGACAGACAGACAGACACACACATACACACACACACACACACCTCAGAAAACATTGCTGATAGAGATATAGTTAGAAGGGCAGGAGGTAGGAGAAAATGAAATCACAATATAGAAGGAGGAAGTCTGATTCAAGTGGCAGAAAGGAGGTGATTTTAACAGTCTTGGAGGTGGTGGGGTCTGATACCCAAGCTGAAGAAAGGTGATTATAACAGCCTGGTGTGCGTGTGTTGGGGGCCGCGGTCTGACGCTCAAGGGAAGGCATTACACTTTGAAAATCAGGAAAAGATATTTCTTTTTTTCTTTCTTTTTTTTCTTTCTTTTTTCCTTCCCTCCTCCCTCTCGCTCAAGTCTCGCTCTCTGGCCCAAATGTTTTTATTTTTATTTATATGTAAGTATACTGTAGCTGTCTTCAGACAACCCAGAAGAGGGCATCTGATCTCATTACAGATGGTTATGAGCCACCATGTGGTTGCTGGGATTTGAACTCAGGACCTCTGAAAGAGCAGTCAGTGCTCTTAACCACTGAGCCATCTCACCAGCCCAGGAGAAGGTATTTCAATTCCAGAGGAGTATCTTTTGTCACTCTTTGGACAGGTTTTATTCTAGTTTTAAAGACAGATTCTGACGTAACCCAACCTTGACCTTGACCTTGACCCCTCCCGCCTCTATTTCCCAAGTGCCAAGACTGTATGTGTAGGCCATTACCTCTAAATGTGTGTGGCATATTAAAAAAACTTTTTAAATGTTCACTGTGATTTCATTGTATTAGTGGACACACGCACACATCACTGTCCATGTGTGGAGGTCACAGGATAAACTCTGGGGAGTTCTGTCTCTGCTTATGCCGTATGGATTCTGGGGATCAAACTCAGGTCCTTAAACTTGGCAGAAAGGGACTTTACCTGCTGAGTCATTTTGCCATCCTCAAGCTAGGCATGTTTTAAAGCAAACCTTAACTGTCACACAGAAGGAATAATTTGTCAGAGAAACAAACTACCTTATTGGGCATCCAGAAGGAAGCATAGCCTACTAAAGCTACATTGTTTATGAGTCTGAAAACTAACAGAGGAAAACAAACAAAAACAACCCCCGCCCCCCATGCCCTGGGCAACGTCTTCCTTAAGGACTGTGAATTTGTGAACTACTTACAAACTGCTCTAAGAGTTGTCACACTGTTCAACACAATAATCCAACTTCTAAAATCCCCAGGAGAGCTGGGGACGGAGGGTGTTTCTCAGTTGGTAAGAGAGCTTGCCTCACTCCTACAAAGCCCTGGGTTCACTGCTCAACAACGAATAAAACTGGGCATGGTGGTGCAGCACTTGAGTGGTGGAAACAGGAAGGTTGCAAGTTCAAGGCCATCCTCCTCTGCAAATTTAGGGCAATCCTATGATTCATGAGACACTAAAGTCCTCCCCTCCCTTCAGTATCTATGGCTTTGCTACTGTAGCACTGATGAAAAGCCAGAATTCTAAGAAGATACTGTAAGCATTTACATGATAAAAAGTGCTATGTTCCTGATGGTGGTGGGGCCAGAAGTCTCTACTCCTGAGCGTGAATACCCACGACTTGCTCCAACACAGACATGTCAGCCAGTAGAGGAAGACAGAAAATTAGATGGCCAGGCAACTCTCACAGGCATCTAGGTGCCTGAGTGGGGTCTAGATAAGCTTGGGCTCTCAGCAGAAAATGTAAGAAAATGTAATAATGTAAATCAACCCCTGGGCCCAGGACCTGAATTTAGCTAAGCTTAAAAGGACCAGGTTGTGGGTAAAGCAGATTCTAGATTTAAAAAAAAAACAAAAAAACAAAAACCAACCAAACAAACAAAATACCCAAAAACCTAGTTGGAACCAAAACAAACAAACAAACAAACAAACAAACTTCTGGCCGGGCAGTGGTGGCACACGCCTTTAATCCCAGCACTTGGGAGGCAGAGGCAGGCGGATTTCTGAGTTCGAGGCCAGCCTGGTCTACAGAGTGAGTTCCAGGACAGCCAGGGCTACACAGACAAACCCTGTCTCAGGAAAAACAAACAAACAAACAAAAACCCAAAACAACAACAACAACAAGAAGAAAAACCAACCCCTAGTGGGGTGTGGAAGCTTATGCCTATCATCCCAACACTTGGGAGGTACCTGCAAGAGGACGGCTGTAAGCTCAGAGCTATTCTGGTCTACATAGCAAGGGCCCACCAAGCTGGCCAGGCTAGAGTGAGACTCCATCGCAAGTAAACCACACCAGCCAACCAACCAGCCCTGAAGACAGACCCATTAAAAAAAAAAGTCATTCTGACTGTTTATTCACTACAGGGATGAATCAGTGGGGACTGGTTTCCAAGCAGATTGTTTTCCAAGCAGATTTGGTAGGAAATGGAAGCAGAGACATGAAATGCAAGTCTATAAAGATCTATAAAGTAAAGCTTGCTTAAACAATGGGCGAACGCTCACACAGCGTCTCAAGGGCCCAGGAATAAATGAGCAAAGCGGAGAGGAAGGAAGGATAACCCGCTTCATTCGGGCAGAGTCCTGAGAACCAAAGACCAGAGGCTAGCTCAGTGTACCAGTCATGAGGGAAGTGCCTAAGGTGGCCCAGTTACAGCAGAGAGCTGTGGGCAGTCACTAGGGCATTATTTGAATAACAGGTTTGTTTTCTTTTACAGACACAATTGAATTTAAAGGGAGATACTGTTGCCCCATTTTAACAATGTTTTCTCTAAAAGGACTAGGTAGTTATTTTTTTTGTCCAGAAAGCAGGACCTCCATTAAAATGCAGAGTAAAATTTGAGAATAATGGTATAGTTGGAGCTACCTGAGAGAACCTGTCCAAATCATAATTCAAATTGTGTAAGAAATGGGATTAAAAGGTGCTTATCAGACTGAGAATCTTTTTCAGTTGCAAAAAGGGGACCCTGTATTTTTAACAGTTGAAATAGAATTGGGAGAACAAGGGGAAGGGTCACTGAGAGCATGTGTGCAGACACATGTGCACATGCATGCCCACGCATATACATATACATGCATGCACACACACACACATTCACACACACACATACATACACACATACACATGCATGCAGGCACACACACATTCACACATACACACTCACACACACATACACAAGGAAAGAACACACTGTAGCAGGGTGCAGCCCAGGGAATAGAGAGAAGAACTTGAGAGACAGCGAAGGTTTTGCTCACATTAGGAGGAAAGTGGAAGGCAGGAGCAGAGATTAGGTGCCGGGAGCAGGACGCAGAGGCTGGAAGAGACAAATAGGAACCTTCAATGAATACACAGCATTCCACGTGCCCTGAAGCACTCAGCTGCAGCTGAGAACACACTCAAACTCGGGTCCAAGAATAAGACCACATTCTCACTCTGCCCAGGGAGGCAAAACCCAGCCCCTCTCAGATCCACCTGGGGCACAGCCAACCTCAGGATCAAGAAGGCTTTTATGAACCGTCACCCACACGAGGAGTGTCTTGCTCATAATTGTTCAGGACTTTTTACTGCCTCCCACGCCTGACCCACAGGTGCTTTGTTAGGACTGTGTCACCTCCCACACCTGACCCGCTGTCGCTTTCTTCACTGAGGCCTCCCACACCCAAGTGAAAAGTCACCCTTCCTTGACATCAACTCCACAGCCTGTTGCCTCACACGACTGGCTGAGCATAGGACCTGGCGTTTCCTGCTGCTTCTATCCAAGTCTCAGGGTGTTCTTCTGCTGTTATTTAAGGCTTGTGCAGTGAGGAACCTCACACTGTCATAAAAACAGCAGCAGAGGCTCCCAGTATGCTCATATACCAAGTGGTAGCGGCTGTGTTGTGCCTTCCCTTTAATTCTCCGTCCTGGGCGCTCAGCCACTTTTCTGTAATTTCCGCCATGTCTATTCAGGCAACAGGAAGCATAACCAGTGCCCGAAACGCTCCCATTATCGAAGGCCTGGAACACATCCTGCCTGTGTCTCCACGGTAGGTTGACTCATCACAGCCATGCCCAGAACTCAGCTGACATGGGACTGTTAGACACGCTTAATCTTTACAATATATTCTCTCATCTACTAAGTGTTTTATGTTTTGATTGTTTTTTTCATTCCTTTTTGTCTGCCTCATCTCTCACACACAGATACTAAAGTATCACACATAGACACTAAAGCATCACACACAGATACTAAAGTATCACACGAAGACACTGAAGTGTCGGGGTATCAGATACCTGACCAAGGTTATAAACAGTCAGGAACAGAATGATAATTAAAATCCATAATTCCTAACTCAGACCAACGGAGTGTTTTCTTTGGAGAAGAGGATAGATGCTAACCCAAGAAAACACGTACACACTAGAGTCTTCTCTTGATTTCAGATTCAAATGTGGAGACATTATCTTCAGGACATTCTGGAATAAATGGGGCAATATGCAAATAACTTCTATTAACCTACACAGTCTTTCCCATGTGAAGAATATTACAGACCTTCCGTTGATGGGCGTCTATATGCTTTACGTTAGTTTCCGACACATCTACCTGCCTTCCGTATAACACTGTATTACACAAGCTTTCAGTCTGATGCAGGCAGATGTGTACATGGTGTATCCGTCAGCGAGGGAGAGGGAACCGGCTGGCAGCGGACAAGGAAGCTAGGCCAGTCAACGTAATGAAATCGGAAAGAATTCTACACTGAGGTCAGACCTCCATTCATCAGATGAATGCCGCAAATGCTGTTCATTCTTCTGGTCTGTGCAAAACGGCTAGGTAATAAAACTGGAATTCTTTGCCACGCAGCAAATGGTTGAGGGCAGCTCTGTGTAGCCTGCAGCTTCTGAGGGAAACTCTCTGTGAAATCGTTCTCAGGACCATACATATCCCAAATAGACAGACTGTCTCCACGAGAGGAGGCCAGTATGCTGGGACAGCAGCGACCAGATCTTGGTGACCTTTGGTTGTGCTTCTCCTAGCTTTATAAAAGAACACGACACCAGGCTGGGTGCAGCGGGGACCTCATGGGAAAAAGCCTGAGCCTCATGCGTGGGGCTCTACACCTCCAACACCATACAATAAAACCACGAAGTCTCTTATCCCTGCCCACAGAGGACAGTAAGACAGATACGGGAAGGGGCACCTCGAAGTGTAGCCTTCCAAACGGCACGTTGTGCTTTCTTTCCACACCCATCAGCAGAACCATCTGAGGAAGCTGGGGACAAACTGGTGACCCTCAGGGTTGATCATACTCCCTTGCCTTTTCTTCTCTCCTGGGTCTTGCTCTTTCTTCCACACCCCATCATTGGTCACTGATAACCTGGGGAGCCATTGCCTGGTGGCAAATGCCTATAATCTTAGTACGTGGGAGGCAGACACAGCAGGATTACAAGTTCAAGGCTAATCTGAAGTATACAGTGAATTGAGGCCAGACTGGACTGAGTAGTGAAATCCTACCGCAAAACAATTTTTGAAAAGTTGTTAAAAGGGGCTGGAGAGGTGACTTGGCGGTTAAGAGCACTGACTGCTCTTCCAGAGGTCCTGAGTTCAATTCCCAGCAACCACATGGTGGTTTACAGCCATCTGTAATGGGATCCGATGTATTCTTCTGGTGCGTCTGAAGACAGCTACAGTGTACTCATATAAATAAAAGTAAATAAATCTTTAAAAAAGAAAAAAAAGAAAAGTTGTTTAAAGGGTTTGGGCTGGCGAGATGGTTCAGTGGCTAAGAGCACTGGTTGCTCTTGCAGAGAACTTGGGTTCAATTCCCAGCAACCGCAAGGAGGTTCACAGCAATGACTGTTCCAGGAGATCTGATGCTTTCTTCTGACCTCCACAGGGACCAAGCACATGGCAGATTCATGCAGGCAAAACCGTGGAGAGCTGAGATTAAAGGAGTGTGACATCATGCCTGACAATACTTATTTTTATCTTATGTGTGTGCATGTTTCATCTCCATGTATGTTACGTGCACTGTCTGTGTGCCTGGTGCTCAGGGAAGGCATTGGATCCACTAAATGAGAGTTACAGATATTTGTGAGCCACGCTGTGGGTGCTGGGAATCGAACCAGGATCCTCTGCGAGAGCACTCGCTCAGTGCTCTAAACCACTAAACTAACTCTCCAGCCACCTGCAAAAACCTACACTTTGAAATTATTTGAGTTCCCTGCTTAGGATGCCCTAGTTTTCAGTAACAGATAGTCACTAAGAACAGATCCCCCTCACCCCCCGGATGCGTGGGACTCATAAAAGTCTATTTTGAGTGAACAAATGTATTCTTTGCTACATGTAGTTTCCCAAAGTAGAGAACTGACTTCTGATGCCAAGTCTAGAGCCACGGTGTGAGGCCAGTCACATCAGCAGCTCCTTCTGGACACATGTCCTGAAGTATTTCTCCTGCTTACAGACTGCAAGGGAAAACAAACAGCCCTTAAACAGAGGAGAGATAAAATAAATCCCACGTAAGGCTCTGCATGCCTTTTGAGCTTCGGACTACTGACAAACAAGGAACTGGGCTGCAAACCCTGAGGTGTGTGTGTGTGTGTGTGTGTGTGTGTGTGTGTGTGTGTGTGTGTGTGTAAAGGCTACTGCTGATGGCCAGGGATAAAGGAGCCCACAACCGAGGAACACCTGTGTGATGATGTGTTCTTACACAGCCCTCATTGGCTCGGGGCCTGGAGTCTGAATCAGAATGGATTTCAATCCAGCACTGGGCCAGCATAACCAAGCCGTGTTCTATCTGGGCAAACAGGCAAGGCCATGTTGAGGAATAATGTTCTCAAGACCAGATGCTAGTTCTTGGATAAACCAAGACTCAGATTCTTCAGTGACACAGAATCCATAACTGGGTCAGTCTTATTAGTCATTGTTTTATACACATAGGGTCAGTTTCAATGCATAGTTCAGGCTAGCCTAGAATTTGCTATCTCACTGCCCCATCCTTAACATGCACCACTATCCCTGGTTTTAGTACCATTTTCTTTTTCATTTAAGTTTGCATGTGTGTGTATGTGGAGGGGGGTGTTGAAACACAGTATAGGCATTCAAAGGACAGCTTGCAAGAGTTGGTTCTTTTCATGTGGGCTCAAACAGCTTGTCAACCGTCATCTCTGCTGAGCCATTTCACTGGCAGTGCTGGCAAATTTTATGTCAACTCGACACACACACATCTTAGAGTCATCTGGGAGAAGGGAAACTCAAATAGGAAAATGTCTCCATAAGACTGGGCTGTAAACAAGCCCGTCAAGCATTTTCTTAATTAGTGACTTATTGGGAGGAGGGCAGCCCATTGTGCTGGTGGGGTCACACCTGGGCTGGTGGTCCTGGGTTCTGTAAGAGAGCAGGCTGAGCAAGCCGTGGGAACAAAGCAATAAACTCTCCCAAGGCCTCTGCATGAGCTCCTGCCTCGGGGTTCCTGCCCTGCATGAGTTCCTATCCTGATTGCTTCAGTGACAGACTATGATAGAAGCATAAGCCAAATGAATCCCCTCTTCCCCAACTTTGGTCATGGTGTCTCATCACAGTAACAGTAACCTAACTAGAACACCGGTCTTCTTTTCCTTCCTCTTTCTTACAGAGTTTGGAATGGAATCCAGAGTCTCACGTATTAAGAAAGTGCTCTACCACAGAGCCAGGGCTGGGCCCCTAGCTACCATCCCCTCTATCCTTTTTAAAAATTTTATTCTTACTATTTTAAAAAGTATACATATGCCTGCCTGTGTGGGGTATGTTTCTGTAGCTGCGGATGCCCAAGGAAACCAGAGGCGTTGCATCTCCTTGGAAATGGAATTAAGGACAGCTATGGGCTGCCTAACGTGGATGCTGGGAATCAAACTCAGGTCCTCTACGGGAGTGTTACGTGCTCTTGCATGTCTCTCTAGCCAACCCCTTCCCGCTTTCAATCTATTTTTGATCCACAGTCACAAGCCAATGACCTCTGGGCAGACGGTGCAGGGGAAGCAGTCCCACGGCTACCTGGCTGGGCTCAGATCTTGGAAAGGTCAGATAGAACACAGGTGCAGATTCAATGCCTGTGACTCTGTTCTTTCTTCTCTCCTTTGTCTGCGCTGGTGCCTGGCATAGCTTGTGCCTGCTAGGCCTGTGCTCAGACACTCAGCTACACCCGCAGGCTCTCAGTTCCTTTCTTCTGCACCTGCTTTTTCTTCTTCCTTTCTTCAGCTTCTGTTCTTCTGTAAACCATGCTCTCCCTGTGAATTTCTGCTTCCTTTAAACATTTCTTGTTTGTTCTCTCTGCTCTCCTAATCTGCCCTTTAAATGCTGGATTCCTCTGCTTCCCTTTTTTGGTCCAGACACTTACTCATGTTCTGTTTCCTTCATCCTTTTTGTGAACTGATGCATTCATCTGCACACCAATCATGGACACAGGAGGGAAATCCTCACAGCTCACATGTGCATGGTGTAGGAGCAGAGCAGCCTGGACTGCCTTAAACCCAACCTGTCTTTCAGTTTCTTCCAAGCTGAGATCTTTAAAAACAAAATCCAGGGCTGGAGAGATGGCTCAGCAGTTAAGAGCACTGACTGCTCTTCCAGAGGTCCTGAATTCAATTCCCAGCAACCACACAGTGGCTCACAACCAGGGATCTGATGCCCTCTTCTGGTGTGTCTGATGACAGCCTCAGCACACTCACATACATAAAATAAATAAAATCTTAAAAAAAAAAAAAGATATACTTCCAGGACTCATATCAGTAACCTCAAATTTTTTTTTTTTTTTTTTTTTTTTTTTTTTTTTTTTTTTTTTTTTGCATCCTGCAATACTGAAAACAAGAGCCTAAGACTCAGAGAGCAAGTGACACTGTACCTTCAGTGTTTTGGAAGGAGAACTTTCCGGAAGACTGGAGGTTCTGGCATCAGGACTCAGCGGCTTAGGGTGTACAGGCTGCTGGGCCTCACTCTTCACCTGGGAGTTACCTGGTTAAGTCACAGAAGACAGGCATTTTAGAGTTGCTCACGAAAGCCTCAGAAGGGATTTCTGAGAAAGCACAACATGGGGACTTCCCACCAGGAAGCAGGCCTCTTAGCATTGGGAACAATACTGCTTCTTGGGCTGGAGAGATGGCTCAGTGGTTAAGAGCACTGACTGCTCTTCCAGAGGTCTGGAGTTCAATTCCCAGAAAGCATACTGTGGCTCACAACCATCTGTAATAGGATCCAGTGCCCTCTTCTGGTGTGTCTGAAGACAGCTACAGTATACTCATATACATTAAATAAATAAATCTTAAAAAAAAAAAAAAAGCTTAAAAAAATACTGCTTTTCTGTTGAAGAAGGTTCTTTTTTTTTTGGGTTTTTTTTTTTTTTTTTTTTTTTTT